>JAUMHS010000014.1:3734283-4129220 GCA_030762985.1 Adelphocoris suturalis | reverse complement strand
TTCGTGTTCTCCCAAAATGCGGACTCGCCGAAAGGCGCGGGCCGGGCCCGTTCCCGTCAGGTGTAAGGCGGGGCTAACCTAACCTTCTGTTCACTAACTGTTGGAAGGAGGGTAGCATGCTGTAAAGAGTGGTAGGAAGCTGAAGCTAATTTCGGCCAGTAGCAACATTTAAGACAGAATCCCCCCCCCCCCCTCTCACCATTCTCCAGATTTGGCGCCTTGCGTCTTCCTTCAGTTCCTTAAACGAACTGGAGTTTTGTGGGCAACAGACATTGGGGTGATGTGAAGGCAATCAATCAGCAACGACAAGGCTGCTGAAGAACCTGAAACGGCGATGGCGCCAGTGCATTGTGTCTGGAGGAGAGTATTGAAGGAGAGAACATTGATTTAAGTAAATTATTGAATGTAAAAGAATTTTTATTTCACTTTCATACGAACTTTCCAGACAGAACTCATATGAGCCTTGGGATGAACATACCTGCTGAGGTAACCGCTCCTCCCTCGACGTGCCGAGGTAGAGTATGGGAAGGGAAGGGTCCATTTGGGTGACTAGCGAATCAAACGTAGCTTTGACGGTGGAGGACGTGCTCGACCACCAGAGAGAGACGTCTCCAAACCACAGGATGCACCCGCTCCGATGGGGTAGCTCCTTGAAAACCTTTAAAACAACACAAGCAATGTTCACTCATCAACAATGTAATTTTAAGAGTTTGAAATTCGATATATCTTATATGGTAGAGTTGACAATGCATCCCCACACAAAATGGTTTAACCCTTCGAGTGCTACCTCCGTTGAAGTAATGGAGGAACAGCCTTCTTCAACTTCAAATTTCCCTGACAAAAAATATCAAATTCAAAAATTATTTTTTGTTTTCTCGTCATTTTATTGTACCCTCAATGCTTCTAAAACGAAAATCGCATAATTTAAAAAAGGGGAAAAAAACAGAGTACTTATACGACGAGACATTCGAACAATCAATTTGAGACACAAGACTCTAGGCCCTGACCAACTAATCTAAATTCTTACTAAGGAATTGACTACTTGATGTTATGTATTTTTGAGATGTGAGCGTAGGGAGCATCCAGACCACTACTCTAAGCAGAAAACTGATCTATGTAAAATCTCATTGCGACTGGAGCGCTGGGAATGCCACGTGGTGGGTAGGCGAACTAAAGAGCAAGTCAGGGTCTAGAGTCTCATGTCTCAACTTGATTGTTCGCGAACGTCTCGTACTTATACTTAGTTTACTACTATTTAACATGCTTGTTTTGTTGTCCCTTGGTTTTGAAGTTAATCTTGGTAATAGTAATAGTTGACGCACACCATAACAGGAAATTACCTACCTAGGTACTTCCTTCTAATTTCGATTCTATTATAACTAAAGTAGTTTTAAATTTACAAACATATACGAATTAGCGGGAAGAAAGCATGTTCCATGTCATAGCATCTTAGCCGAAGGCTCAAAGCGGAAAGCAACCAGGGGGTCCAGACTTCGCTGACGGGGTGAAGGGGTCCTTGCAAGGCCCAAAGGGCCGAGTTCTCTCCCTAGTTCTATACTCAGTTGATTTTTCTCACAAGTGGTTTACTCTAGGTCAGAGGTGCTCAAACGGTCGATCGCGAGTGCTTTTTGAGTAGATCTCGAGAAGAAATTTTTTTTTAATAAGTAGGTAACTAAACTACAAAAATTTATTACGTAATAACACTGCTTGCGGCAAAAGGCGGCTTTATCGGCTTATGCACTTAAACACCATTAACTTGGAGCTTCAAGGTAAAGGAAAAACTATTATTGAGATGATTAGCGCAGTGAACGCATTCAAAAGTAAATTGCAACTTATGATAGATCAACTGAAAAGAAAGGATCTGAAACATTTTCCGTCTTTGAAAGCAAGGATTCCTCAGTTGAATTATGATACGTATGAGGCTGAATTATCAAATATTTTGGGACAATTCGAAATGCGTTTTTATGATTGCAGTAAATTGGCAAATATAGCATCATTTATGAGTTATCCTTTTTCATGTAAAACCATTGAGGAATTAGCTACTGAAGTAGCAAGTCAGTTTAATATGAACTCATGTTCTGTTGAAAATGAGTTGGTGCAGATTATATCAGATATACATCTCAACGCTACAGCATCTGATACAAATTTCTGGTGTTTTATATCTGAAGATAAATATCCGAATCTAAGGCAAATCGCCCTTCAACTGACGGCAATGTTTGGGTCAACTTACTTGTGCGAGTCTGCATTTTCTGAAATGAAGATAATTAAGTCAAAATATCGCAATCGACTAACTGACGATCATATGTCATCATGCTTGCGATTGGCACTCAGTGGTTATGCACCATCTTATGAAAAGTATGCTGAGGACATGCAGTGCCACGCTTCAACATCCAAAGTCACTCCTTAGTTGAGTTTAACACCATATGTAACTCTTTTGTTTTGTAACAACGAATAAACTCGCAATTTTGAATAACTAGGAGTTTTTTCATTGATATTGTAGAGAAGAACTCAAGTAAACCTAACCCAAACCTTGACTAAAATAATGTAAATTGTGCGGAAAGCTAATATCTATATATGCTACGGTACACCCTACCTAGGTAGGTAGGGTGTATCGTGTATGTACGACAACCCTGCATCACACATACTTGCAGCCTCTCAGAGTCGATCGTAAGTAGTCTAAAAATATTGAGGTAGATCGCCAGCAGTTCAAGTTTGAGCACCCCTGCTCTAGGTGATGTAGTTACCAGGGAAGCCAATGGCATATCCATTCACTTTTTATGTGCGTGTAGCGTTGTTACTTTTGAACAGTTTAACCACAACTCTTGACAATTATTTTTGTCATTCTTATAAACTCACCTATGAAATATGTACCTATTATGATGAAGCACGCTATCTGAGTTTGATTGTTTAGGAGTTTTAATATACCTAAAAACGCTTTAAATTATTACACAATGTTTTCATTTTAAAAAATCCCTGCCATTTGATGGTTTTTGCCAAATTCCCTGACATTTCTCTGACTTTTACCAACGCAAAGAATTCCCTGACAATTCCAGGTTTTCCTGACTTTTCCAGTTGAGAGCACCGAGCAAAAGATAGTTCATCATGTACACCAACCTGTTTAAGTACTTCCTCTGGGCTTCGGCCAGGTTCTGTGTACAGAGTGTCGAAGGCAACGTTGAGGACGGGGCAGTGCTCCAATTTATATAAAAGGGACGACGAGAGGACTGAGGTAGCTTTGTGGTCTCCAACGAGCAAAAGACGAGGCGACCGGCTCACCTGCTGGCTGTAACAACACAGATTCACAATCACACTGAGGAATAACACAATTAAGGGTAGTTTTGGTTCATTTAAATTTAAAAAAATCATTTTAAAAAACGTCAGGAGTGATTAATTAATCCTAATGATAATTAGTTATTTAATAACTTAGCATATTGCTCAGCTGTTTCTCTATTTTGGGGACGGTTTAGACAGTGTAAGGCTAAGGGCGGAATCCATAGTCGCACCATGAGATAAGAAATTTCTTGACTCAGGCCAAGGTCACATCTGGCTTGAGGAGGTGAACTGGTATCCATAGTCAAAAGGTGCAGGCGTCGAGGCCGGCCTTAGCTGTAATTTTTCTCAAGGTGGCTTGGAGGAGGGTTGGAGTCTAGAGCGAGCAAAATGAGGTTCTTCCAACTATTTTGGGCATTCCATGCTTAGTAAATGACGATACTTGGTGACTCCATGCTTGGAATTCCATGGTATTTGTTCGACGCAACCTTGGTGAGGCCAGAAAAATGAGACAACATTTGTGAGTTGTGTTATTTTATCGAAAAGTTGACAGTTGAGAGTTGACACACGTTTTTCGTTTAACTTTTTCGCCTTGTACCTATCTACCTGCCTACTGTTTTATTTTTATTATTAATAATTTTTTGTTGTGTCCCTCGTGGTTGCGTACTTGTACAAAAGCTGTACCCATCGTTTGTGTTTTATTCCCGATTGTTTTGTACCAAATTTACTCATATGTAAGCGAAAAATTTGAAAAATTAAATTGTTTGTAACGTAAAGTGATCTTTTACTTTACAATTTTAGTTATGAGAAATATTAACTAGCATACCATAAGTATACTTACATAAGTATACTAACCTAATGAAACTACACGAAATGATTAACTGAGAAATAAATGTTTAGGGACTTGCCGACTAGGTTGATAGCTGAAATTTGAAATTGGTGGGGGGCAGTTATTTCATTTCCATCGGATGAAAAAAATCCGAAGATTGGAATTCCTTCAATGATAGGCTAAGATCATACAGGGTGTCCAAAACCTCATATAATATCCATATAATATCAAATATCTCATACTATCTCACTAAATATCACATCAGGAGTGAGAAGTGTCTTGATTTATTTATTTTTTTTTTTTATTTTTTTTTTTTTTTTTGTGTAGTTTATTTGTATTTGCTTAAAATGAGCCAAAAGAGAACTTCATTATCTCCGGAGGAGAAGAATTATTTTAAGTCACTAGTACTTCTCAACAAAGACGTTGTTGAGAGTAAGAAAAGTGTTGCAGTAAGTTTAGTACAGAAAAAGAAGTGTTGGGACGAAATCACTCATCAATTTAGTTGCACCGGGAATTTCTCTATGGTAAGTAAATTGTTGACTTCTGGGAACCGTGACAAGTTCAACATTTTCATCATCGAGTCGGTCGTCCAAATCGTCCAACTCAAAAATAAACAAACTCTCCATCGTGAACTAATTAAAAACTAATAAATCTCAAACAAATAATAACTCAAACAAACTAATTACTTACAAGAAACAGCAAAAAATAACGTTTCGAGGGAGGTTTGTACCTTCCTTGGCTGGAGGTGGGTTTCAACCCCTCTGGAGTCGAGAAATTTCTTATCTCACCTTCAAAAATCGTCTATGAATCGGGGTTTTCGAGGAGGCTTGGAGGCCGGCCTCGGAATGTAACGACTCTAAATAGGTTAAGGAGACATGAACCCACAAATGTGGAGGCCGGCCTTACATTTGCGACTATGAATACCGATGGGGTGAAATTCTCCTCAACAACCCACCTTGAGGCCGACCTCAGCGTTGAGGAGCGACTATGGATTCCGCCCTAAGTCACTCAGCTGATTTTCAATTGTCTCTTAATGTCACAGAGAGTCTCCCTCCCTATCAAATTTCAATTTCCAAGTTTCTTTTCAGCCTAATAGTGGTTGCAATCATGTTTACAAATTTAACTGAGACCTTATGTAAACAATTATTCAGACACCACGCTTTACCTCAGATTGTTGGCCACGCACTCCACAGTAGTTAACATAATACGATTAGGTAAATCGAGACCTTTCCAATGATTTTTGTAGGATGATAAATGCCTAAGATACAGTTCCGTAGCAACGATTTGGTTGTAAGCGATAATCATCAGAACAAAACAAGTAAATAACATTAATAAAAACAAACTTTTTGTCAGTAATATTCCAGTGAACAAACAATTTTGTGGATTTTTACAATTTTTTCAAGTGTTCCTATCGATTTTAGCTTATTTTAATGAAATTTAAGTACATTTTTCATTACAATTTTGTGCTTAAATTTTTAAATTTCCTATTTCATGCTTGATTAATTTTTTACGAGTAGCATTCTGCTAAAAAATAGAAATTTGTTAATTTTTAGCGGTTTTTTTTTTGCCTTTTTTTAGTGATTTTTTAAGTGTATTTTTGAAATTTGACCAATTTAATGTGCTCAAAAAGTGTTGTCCAACAAACTCATCCTTTTTTTTGAAATGCTTGATTTTTTGGCGAAAGAACGAAGTTTTTATCTCAATTCTATCGAGAGTTATCGTCTGTAATGACATATATATATATATATATATATATATATACATACGAAAAAGCGTTAAAATCTAGGAATCATTTCAGAATGCCTCAAAACAGATTTCGATGAGGAAAATTTTTGAAAATTTTTATTTTAAAATTTTTGGAGCCATTGCAATAGCTTTATTTTCTAAGAAAATTCGCTAAAATGGCGACAGAAATACCAAAAACAAGTACAAAAGAAATGCATGATAAATCGAGAGCTTTCCAACGAAACGTGATCGATTTCTGTCCTGAAAACTTGAGAAGTTTCTTTTCCCCAAAACGGGTTGGTTGTACGTGAAAATCATTATCAACTGTAACGCTTTTTTATAACGCAACGCTTTTCGAGTCCATGTGCCAAAGTAGAATGTCAATAAGAGCGCAACTCACTAAATGTCATGTAACGGAAATTTTGTCTCATTTTTGGCCGAGTTATGATAGCAAAAACATGTTCCATGTAGAAATAAAAATATCAAGATTTCTGACAGTAAATTTGAAACATTTACGGTTGTGTAGCTGTACTAAAGTCTGGATCAAACAAACAATAAAAACTGTCACAGAACTCAGATAAATATAGCAATAATATCACGATTTATCGCTATAACCCCCTCCATTCACCTCTTCCATCATGAGATTTGAAACTCTTGACACATTTTCCAAAACTAGACCAAATTCATTGTTGATATATATTATCAGTATTATCCCCTCTCTTGAAGAAATTTAAAAATTCTGACAAACTTTCCAAAACTATATCAAATTCATGTTGGGACAAAATAAGAATTAAGAAAATCGGTCAAGATTGGTAGTTTGGGCTGTGCTTGAAAAAGTCGGTTAACTGCAACATATGTGTAGGTACACAAGATAGCTGCATCAGTAAGTCTTCGACGAAGACCGTACTATAATAGGAGTATAAAGGGTAAAAACATGATACTGCTACTACAGGTTCTGAACACACAGTCTCACACATTTTGTCGAATAAATATTGGATTACAATAATAATTTACCTTCCAATACGACTGTTGAACGCCATTGGGAAGACATCGCCGACGTAACTAAGGAGGGATGCCAATGGGCCGCCAAGAATGGGGTCGAGATAGGAGGGCATTTTCCGGCCTAGGGCCGCCCACGACCTCTGCGCTGATGGAACGATGACCCTTAGGGCTCGTTCAAAGTCCACCCGCTCCACCTGAAAAGACAAGAAACACGTTCACGATTGAGAAAATATATATGCTTATTATGATAAAATTCCAACAGGGAGGGTTGAGTAAATATTTGGACAAGTAGCAGATTGGAGAAGAATATGGAAGACGCTTCAGGTGTAAGGAAGATATATTGAGGAATGGGTTAAATCTTCAGTTTCTGGGCAAAGCAAACGAGCACCACCCTTAGCTAAATCAATACCACTATGGTCCGTGGTTAGCTCCCAGCACCTATGATCGGCAGGAGCTGCAAAGTCTTAGGGCAATGGCACGAATGATGGTGTAGGATTATTAGAGACTCCATACAAGCACCATGTGACAGTGACTAGATACATACTTTGTGTTAAGATCAATACAAACAAATAAAGTTAGTTCTAATCTTGAATTCAACCAGAGTTTTACAATTTACTTGCCTGGAGGGGAATGATGGTCGAGCCAGAAATGCTGGAGTAGTGATGAACCTGGCCTCATTGCTTACATAAAGGAAAAACGGGGAGTGGGATAGTGAATAATCCCGGAAGAAAAAATACACAAAATAACGGGATCCTGGTTCACTTTAATGACTGTAAGGCGGATCGGAAACATAATAGCGGGAGAGCCATTTGGCGCTAGTGAGCAATGCAGTGCTTACAGAATATAAAGTTCTTGTACAATTTACAATTAATACTTCACAATTTCACTGCACCTTCGAGAGCTCAAATCGTATATTATTACGAGGTAATTGGGAAAAATAGGTATTATCAGTGTTCCATCATTATATATGTAAAAAGCGGGATAAAAACATTGAACGACTTATGCGCTATGTCGGAAGTTTGGGAAGACAACATGCCAACCCCATTTCAAGCACTGGCGAGAGAATTCGAATTTTGGTTACGGCCAAACAGATAGGGAACTGGCGGGTTTCTTAGGCAATCGCGTGATTAACGCTGAGGCTCCTTCCAATTCCAACCGCGACTGGTATGACATTTTATGGCATAGAACTGCAAGGGCGTGAAACCTACTATCCCCGCAAAACCATCCCCAAATGGGTGGCAGGCTAGACCAGCTTCCCAGCCCAGGGAGACGCTGGAAGAGCTGAAAGCCTGGAGTCCCACTTGCCCGCGGTACCAGTATGAGCAGTGCTCTTGAAGACCAAGAATGGTCACTGGCCCGGCAACAGATAAGCGGACTCTGCGCCTACCGCTTAAACCCGCCCCGTTGTAACAGTTCCCGCGAGATCCAAGAGAATGCGCTGCGCGTCCGTTGCTTTGGCACCAGGCGTCTATTCTCACGTTGTTGAATTGCTGTGGTTGGCGACAGATAATCATCTTCTCCAAACATAGCACATATGCTATTAGTACGAGTTGAGTTTTATCTCTTATGGTACTGTCACACCCTCCTCTCTCTATGAGGGTGGATTTAGGCCCCCACTGCACCTCTGGGGTGCTCTAAGTTCGTTGATTGCAGTACAAGCAGGGAGGCCATGGTCGCCCCTGAGCCTGGGCCTGCACGCATCTTCGTATACTGATACAAACACTCTTCAGACTACCAAATTCTTCTTCTTTTTAAATCTGCAATAGACTGGTTTTAGTTTCTTCATTGAGTTGGTGAGTGTTGGTTGGTTGTTGTTATGTTTGTTCCGTTATTGGTATTAGCATCCCTTGATATGAAGTTGTTGATTTGTGTACCTGTTCTATTTTAGTACCTGTTTGCAACCTGTGATGTATAATTCACTGAGTTGGTCGCTGAGTTGTGTGATATTCACACAGTAGTTCACCTCTAAGTTAGCTGATTTACCTATAGTATTCTTGCTGGAGTATTTTTACGTTTATGCCTTTATTTATTACCTTTTATGAGTTCGCCGTTTTTTCTAAGGGTAGCTGTTGTATTGTATATTGTAGGCCCTGAAGAAGATAATAAATTTATCGAAAGCTTGGCAATAGAGGAGGAATAATTTGTTTGACCCCAATCCTGATAATTTCACGACAGACACAAAACACTGACGCGTCTTTGTATGCCTACCATACATGGTCAGCAGCTGCTGATGAAGCTGCTTGGTCCAAAGAAAGCAGCTGATGACCTCGGAAGATCCTTCAAACCACTAGTGACATCGTGTGAAGGTGTACTTCACAAGGAGTTCCAGGCTTTCACTCAAAGATTGGTCTTAGATTTATCAGACAAAGCTTTATGGGAAAAGCCTCCCTCAGACGTCACAAGATTCGTGCAAACCAAGCTTCAAGTGGCGACTATTCGAGCGGTTTTGTGGATGCTAAGAGGTTTCAGAAGGGCATTAAGATCAGCAACTGAAGATCCCCAGATTGAAAGGTAACAGTTAGGTAGGTACTTTTCCTATCAAATGGTATGAGATTTTGAGGTAAAGATTAAATTTGATAAATTGTTCAATCTTCTCGAAGGACCACCTTCAAATTTGAAGGAAAGAGTATAAGACTGACTAGTCTTGATTCAAAGAATGTAGACAAAACACCGTATTGATATAGTTAAATCAAGTGTTTTGATGGGGAGAAAATACTAATAACATAAATAAAAATAGAAAAATAAAATAAATACAACTAACTCACCTTGACTTTTTCGTTGTTAAGCAACAGTTTTCTATTAGATGAATATATCTGGGGGTAGACTCGTTTGAGGGAATGGATCACAGATTCGGTGCACAGGGCCTTCAAATCGGAACCGCAGTAGCCAGCACAGACCTAAAAAAATGGAAATTATAAGAGCAAACAAATATTATGCGAATAAAATACAGAAGTCTATCATTAAGGTGGTTTATTTTATTCAACAACAAAATTTGTTGTTGCTGCAAAACGAAGAGGAAGTACAGAAATACGCCAACTTGTCCTCACAAAATGGACAGATTACCTACGCCAAGCATGCAAGTACTTCTTATGGTGCATCAATGCATTTAAATGATTTAAAATGCGCCAACCTACACATTTGTTTCGGGTGGAAATACATATAATGTTATCTTGGGATAAGTAGTTGATGAAATGGCCTAATAATTACCCAACAGTCTCATTTCAAAACGACGTCACCTTTGCAGTTAAGTACATACATAAAAATCTCTTGTATGCGCTCATGATTAATGAGTTTATTATTCAACGTCATTTATAGAGCTTTGACGTCCGTGAAATGTGTGACAGGTAGGAGGAAATTCGGGAGGAAACAGGTCTGTTTGGGGAATGGCTTATCCAGGGTGCGGCAGAGAGGCCGGCTGGTTTTAAAAAACTCATAAAATAGTTAATTTTTACTCAAAAACAAATTTATTGATGCGATAAGGTTTGCAAGGAAATAGCATTTGAGACAGTCAAGTGTGAAAAATCGCATCAGGCATGTGGTGGCCGAAATTGTTGATGCAGTGCTGGAGGCATTCTTGGAAGTATGCTGTTACTGTGAACTCAGAGCGCTACGTCAAAATGATCACCAACTTCTTTTTCCCTGAATTAGGAAGGCGACGTTTGTGGTTCCAGCAGGATGGGGCGACCGTTCACACAGCCAGAGCATCAATGGACGTTATTCGCCCTCTCTTCCCTGGTCGCCTTATTTCCAGGTTTGGCGATATTCATTGGCCTCCTCGGTCCCCAGATTTATCCATATGCGATTTTTTCTTACGGGGACACCTCAAGGCTAGAGTATACAAGAACAAGCCCCGAACTCTGGACGAATTGAAGGACGCAATTCGCGTGGAAGACGCCAAGTTGAGAGAGCTATGTTGGAGAGAGTCTACGCAAACTTCCAAGAACGCCTCCAGCACTGCATCAACGATTTCGGCCACCACATGCCTGATGGGATTTTTCACACTTGACTGTCTCAAATGCTATTTCCTTGCAAACCTTATCGCATCAATAAATTTGTTTTTGAGTAAAAATTAACTATTTCATGAGTTTTTTAAAACCATCCGTCCTCTCTGCCGCACCCTGTATTTCCCCAAAAGGGCCCCTTTTGATTCGGGGAGTCTATGACTGCGCTGTGGCCCTAAATTTGTTGCTTAGTGCAACTAACTTCTTAATCTTTTTCCAATCTAGGTCCCTTTTGATTGTATCATCCCAGGAGCTCTTGCCTAAATCTCCAGAATCCATCACCATCACACAGATAGTGTTCAGCTGTATCCTCCCCGTTCCCACATTCGCAGAGTGGAGAAGGTGCCTTGAACATGACAAAAAGGGTCCTCTTAAAGCCAAAATGCCCTGAGAGGACCCAAATCATTTTCCACATTTGTGTTCTAGGCTGTGATATAATCCAATCTGAACGACTCTATCATAGCTAGAGATGCACATCCTGGGTGCACATACGAGTTTTCGTTTTGCAATACGTTTTTTCTAATACGAAATTAGTACCGCTGTAAGGGGTAAAAAACTAATTATTTTCTCGTATATGCAGGATACTAGGAGAAAAAAATTGTGGTTGCCAACCTCCGAAAACCGTATCTGATCTGACAAGAGAAAAAACATTCGTGTGATCAAAATACTGGGAAGAAAAATCGTATCTGCCTCTGATTGATTCCAAAATCGTATTAGACGCCAGAAGTCCTGAACTACCAAGAAATAAATTCTTATCCAATCTTCGTGTCACAAATCGTGTGAACCTGAATACTAATAAAAAATAATCGTATCTGACGCCCAGATGCGGGTTTTTGCTCTGAAAAAGGCCAGTTACGGGATTTTCATTAGTAAAGCGGACCAAAACGATTTCCCGTTGAAATCCGACTACGAGACTAGCGAAATCGAGGGGGGAGGGGGGGAATACCAATAACTCAATATGCCCAAAAATGCAGATACGGGATCTATTATAAGAGTACAGCAGTATTACTAGCTATTATAATACTTAGGATGTATAGTAAAAGATACTTACTTCCGCCATCTTGTTGAGGATATCAGGGTCCGCCCATTTGGCGTGGATGCCGAGAATTTCCCGCCTCTCTTTGACACCGGGAAGGGGGAAATGCAGCTCGCGATCGAATCTCCCTGGCCTCCGTAACGCAGGGTCGATTGAGTCTATCCGGTTAGTCGCCCCTGCCAAACATAATGAAGACGATCATTTATATATTTACTGCAAGAGCAAAGGTCCCTGCGCTTTTAATTCTTATTAATTCTTATGAAACTATGCTGACAATATTGTTTTCAATGAAGCAGAAATCCTGAGATGCACTGTAAAGCTGAGGAAACAGCGCAAATCTGTTCACATGATCCGGATCAGAGGCCTCAGAGGCATACAAGGAAACATTCTGGTGGACGAAAAGACTCGCCTTTCTACGCAAATCCCCTTGAGAATTATAACACCTCCAAGAATTCCTCATACTGATCTACGTAGAGAGTTTTTTCCTCAATTTAAATAATAAATGGAGAGAATTCCATACGAACTATCATGCTGGTCACTGTTACGTCTCACTCTTCCCTCCCCCCTCTAAACAAAGATGGTTTAAAGATCTTCCTGCAATTACACCTACTAATTTCATCAAGACTACGGCAAGGCGCCGAACAGGCCACCCTGTGACCAGAAGATATCGAAGTTCTATTTGACCATCTGACTCGGACGTATGCCTACAATGCAATAGCAAAACTGAAACATTGGAGCACATATTCCAGAGAGAAAAGAGCTGATTCGCAAAGTGTCAACAGCAGTCACACGTCCATTTAACCTTGACACATGGCTCTGTATAGCCTCCGAATCTACACTGTCCGAATCAACAGGCAGAAGTTTATAAGTTACGTACCTACGTCATTTGAATTTGAATACAATGAGTTACGATGTATTATTTTAAAAATTATCCATTATATGTTTGCCAATAGGGCTGAATGTATCTCTATACGAAGCCAATAAATAATAAAAAAAAAAAAAAATTTCAATTTACAAAAAAAAAAAATAATAATAATAATAAGAATACATAAATTTAAAAAAATAATACTGACAGGATTTTGAGTTATGCCGGATTTGAGCGCCACTCAGAAAATGGACTAAGATATTCCAATTCTGGTGTCACTGGGGGAGTTACTTTTGGGCAGATGGGTCGTGAGGGCTCACACCTAAAGCGAGCGCCCTGTAACTTGGGGTTATGATCATAACCTTAACAATATCAACAGCTGTTTCTTGTCGAATTCTTATCGTGATTAGTATATTTTTTCTAAGTAGAAACAATGAGGGCCAGTTTCGCCGATCTGAGAAAACGTCCCATCATCTTAACCAAATGATAACGGGAGACTGGTGATAACGAGCTGTGTTAAGGAATTATCTTTCACCACGTAAATTCAGGTGTCAAAGTAATCCACCCCCAAAGTCGGTTATGGTGTGGTTAAGTTGTCAACGAAACGTTTCATTTTGTCCATAAATCATGGAACATGTGTCCATATTGGACAGAAAAGTGGTTTCTAGGAGCTTGGAATCATAACCTTAACAAATTCAACAGTGGTTTTTCATGAACCTAGGAGGTGTTCTTATCAAATTCTCATCACGATTAGTTGATTTTTTCTGATACACTGAAATTTAAACATTAATTTTGAATATACATTTAAATGAGAGAGAAAACACCTCTATAGGTACCTGCGCTCGAAAGTCTCGTTAAGTGAGGAACCCGTGAAGTGAAGTTAAATTAAACATATTAATCTTTCTACTCTTTTGGTGGCCTAAACTGTAGATCTTCCAGTACCGGAGGGTATCATACCTACCAAGAAATTCATATGTAGGAGGACAGGCACTAGTCGATGGAAGGGTTGTGACAGAAAACTACGGAAATCTCGTCAGATAAGAAGTAAATACATACAAATCTCTACTTCCTATAAATCGGGTAATCAAACTTGGTTAGGTACCTACCGAGCTAGTAAGTTACTAATCTATGCTGGGTGAGTCAAAGCACTTTGGCAACATCAGTTTTCATCCAGCTCTAGAGAATAATTCTTTTCCTTATGACTCGAGGTCGTTGTCACTTGAATAACATTCAAAATGAGCAAACAAAACAAGTTGTAGAGCCGCCCATAAGAGCTTAGTGATCTCTGATTTCTTGTCTACTTTTCTAACTACCTAACGTATTATACTGCTGGCGTTTCATACTTCTTTGATATTAATGCGAAACGAGCTTGTGTACGAACAATATGAAATGTTGCGTTTTATTGAAAACGATCCCATCACGTACAAACTCGTCAATGGGGGTGGACGGCGGAGGTTATGTGAATGAACATTATTTTTCCCAAGTGACTTGTGGCCCTTTTTAAAACAATGTTGAACTTGAATTTTTAAAATCATTAAATATTATTATATTTTTGGTAATTAAAAAGTGAAAATTGAAGGCTCTGTACACTCACAACTTGAAGTTAATCATCCGTTAACCTCTTAATTCCTCGAGGGTTTGGTAATTAGTTAATCAGTTTTGGTAATCAGATCGTCAAGTTTTAACGGACGATTTAACCAACGACGGGTGTTGGTGAAAGATAAATCGATCTAACGTCTGATTAAGCTTAAACATAATGCTGCGTCAACACTAATTCTTGATTAACTAATTCTTGATTAACTCGTTAAACGTACGACTGCTAACGTCCCCTCAAGGTCTGGCGCTAAGTGCACTGATACTTTTACTATCCTATCTCGGATTATGGTGATATTCGTCACTGGGCTGTTCAAAGTCCTACTTACACTCTCTCTGCTCCTGTAGCAACTTGAAGCTATTATATTATATGACGTAACCTAGTTGGTTCTAGTTTCTCTGTTGACTATAAACAATCAAGATTTGAGGTTACAAACATTTCTGATGTCATATAGAACCACGCCACAGAAAACAACGGGAAAGACGCCAGCGGAGATAATGTTTGGGCGGAATATCAAGACGAGGCTGGACTTAATAAAACCATGCACTGCAATTGAAACAATTCGAAGAAAACCAGAACGTCTGGGTGCTGAACACTATGGGCAGAGGTTATGTGATGGGAAGAGTCATAGAAAAAAAAAAAATGGGACCCTACTCGTATTTGGTTGATATAGCTGGGGTACAGCGGAAGAAGCATGTCGAGCAACTTCGGCACCGAAGGGGTGTGAACGAAACTCCTCAGGAGCTACGGGATGAAGGAGGAGAGAATGTACGAGTGTAGCACGTTGCTACGTGAAGTTATTAACATGTATCATGTTTTAGCCCTGGGGTCCTAGCAATTTTTGCGAGTCAATTTTTTTCCGCGCACGTGAAGTTATTATATTACACACAGGTGGTAAACTAGTTGGTTCTAGTTTCTCTGTTGACTATAAGTTTGTTTTTATTATATTACATGGTAACTAGTTGGTTCTAGTTTCTCTGTTGACTATATGCAATAAAGATTCACTTTTTGACTTGTGATCATGTAATTCATGTATTAGATAATAAATTATAATGCTCCCCATCAAGTACCTACAAGTTCTGAATAGCTAAGTACCCAGTTGGAAAGCACAACCTAAATTCAAGCCTTACAAGTCCAAATTCACAATAACATCCAAATAATACGAACTTACCTATAATGATTATATCACCGCGGTTGTCCAGGCCGTCCATGAGGGCCAGGAGGGTGCACACGATGCTGGAATGGATTTGATCCTGTTTCGAAGACCTTACGGGCGCCAGGCCGTCCAACTCGTCGAAAAATATTATGGAGGGGCGCCCCTGCTGAGCCTGCACAATCGAAAACAATTGGTAAATAAGGATTGCTGTAAGGATTATTCCTGTAGTGGATTATACGGCACAAGCAAGACCGTTGTTTAGAGAACTTGGCCTCACAATTCAAGGCCTCTATTATACTGACAGCTCTGAACAGCATACATAACAACTCCAGCTCTAATGCCATAATAGGTTAGATGCATGACTGCGAGACCCGTCGACGAGCTGATCTGCAGATTCCTCGATTTCGACTGACAAGCTCCCGAAATCAGTTTGTGTACCTTCGTAGATCGTGTACGTTCGTTGCTTATAAAGTAAAGTAAAGTAAAGTAAACAGCCATTCCAGGTTGGGGCATGTGGAGAATTGGAGACCAGAAGGTAAATTGGAATAAAAATTGAACAGTTATGTTCAGTCCAGTCCAGATTGTTATTTGTTTCTATTGGCAACCACGTTCCCTGAATTGTTTGTTTACTAATAGTTCAAGAAAAATATAGTTGTAGTGTCGTGTTCGGAATTTTGTGAAATATATTATTCAAGATCCCGTGCCGTCCGATTATTATTTGATTCTTACAGGGCTTTTTGTCCGACTGCCTCGGGCGTCGTGGATGTCATCAGCTGTCCTCCAAATGGAGGATCAGAATTCGTTCTGATGATTTTGCTTAAAGCTACTCATTGCCTCGCCCCCATGAGTGGTGAGGGGTTCGCCGTACAGAAACGTGAAAATTACTTAGACGTCTGAACCTTACCTGGGCTGTCACCCATCCAAGTACTCACCACTCTCGACGTTGCTCAACTTCGCTAATCTCATGAGAAACGGTTCATTGCAATGCCTAACCCGTACTACCCCTCACTACTACTTGGCATCCTCACAATTCATGGCCTCTATATACTGAGAGCTATGAACAGCATACATAAGAACTCCAGCTCTATTGCCAAAAGAGGTGACATGCATGACTACAAGACCCGTCAACGAGCTGATCTGCAGATTCCTCGATTTCGACTGACAAGCTCCCAAAATCAGTTTGTGTACCAAGGGATTGCTTATTACAACTACATTGGTGGCTAAATGTCTCTGTGTTGAATACTTGGGTACTGTCTTAGATTCTAATATGAAGTGGGAAAGTCAAATTAATTTAGTCTGCAAGAGATTGAGGAAGCTTATTTATGTACTCCTGCCTCGGGCGTCGCGGATGTCATCAGCTGGCCCTTTCAAATGGACAAATTGTTTACTCGAAACACAAGATAATGATTAATAACACTCATGTGAGTAAATAATGAAATATCATCTAGATTGTAATATTAATTTATACTTATGTAAAATGGTACTTTATATATTTCTTCAACGCGATATAATTATTTTTGTATTAAGAATTTTAAAAAATGTAATATTTAAGAACCTACAGGCTCATTGCTACAACTCGTTTTCCCTGTCACGGGTATCACCCTTTAGGGAGACTCTATTTCTTCAATTTATGGTAGGTTTTGTCATATTTTCAGAAATGAAATACATTTTTATTTCGTTTCATTTCATTTCACATTCCAGCTGCGATTCGTCAAGAGTGTTTGAGAAGTTATACCAATATAGTGAAAACGAAACTAATCGCTAATCCCTTGTACAGTAGACGAAAATATTTTACATCAAGTTTTTAATATGTATATAGGTACATTTGAATCCTTGTGACGATGTATAAAATTAATTAACTTGACAATTACATCACACACATTACATGTGTGTAACACACACATGTGTGTGTTAGTAAATTATGTATAACAACAATAAAAAAACTATTATTATAAGAATGTTGAAATAATCAATTCTCAATACCCTATATTAAAGAAGCTGTTGCTCGTTGTTGGATTAGAATATGATGCACCACACCACCACCCTCGCAGACTCATCGCCTGACAGCAAGGGCCATGCCTAGTTTCAGGCAGTAACATCTTTTCAGGCCTCCAAAATGATGTTTTGTCATTTCTGACTATATGCGTGTTTCCACATCAATATGTATTTTTCTCAATTTAAAAATATAATTGACCCGAAGCAACGTGACCAACCATAACTGGTCGTAGCAAGATGAAGAAGGATGACTCTCCCCATTTATAAATACTCAGCAACCCTCACAAATTATGGTAAATATGTAAAACAAATACAACTTATTAATAAGTAACCTATAAGACTAGCCTAGATCTAAATGTAAACAAATATTTGCAGCTCTGATGAGGCCATTCATGGTGAAAGCGCTGAGCAAAACTACAATAAACTACTTACTAAGAGAAGCCTGAAATATCTCGTTCTCAACCAACCCAACCTATATAAGGATAAGGCAACAAACCTTAACCATTATAATTTATGAGGCATTTATCTAGAACATGTACCCAATTACATACCTATCGAGTTTGAACGTTACCGGACCAACAGATGATGAGAAATTGAAGGTTATGAGAAATTCACGTTTGCACATACGCACAGGGTACTGTTGATTCGACAGCATTGAAAATCATGGGGGACCGTTTAGGGCCTAATCCACACAATCCCTGAAAATTGCATTCAAGGCCATTGTTTATGAAAGAGCAATTAATTACTGGGTCAGGATTTCTATGATGGATGAGAGTAGGTGGCCCAAGATTTGTTTTAGGGTATTGGAGAATATGCATAATTCTTCAACCAGTTCAATTGATCATTACAACTGGTACACCTGCATTTTTAACATGCTCGCTGTCCTTGGCTCCCACAATATCCTAACAGCTGAGGACCCTCGAAATTTGAAATCGATCCTACCGTCACTAATCGAAAAACTCTACAACCATTTTTGGTGCCAGGACATCAATCTGGTTTACAGTGCCAGATTCAATATGTTCTATAGGAGGATAGCGGACTATTCAGGTAGGCAGAAGTACTAAGGAATCATTCAAAATGTCCAGATTGAGAGGGTGTTGTGCCAGTTGCGTCTGTCTTCAAAGTTTTTCGTAACTGTTCATTATAGGAGTACTTCTCATAAGTTTAGATATGCAATATGAAAGAAGCTGACACCCTCTGCCATTTTTGTCTACGTTGCCCGATTTTAGAACCGTACCAAAGGCAATTCATTGCAAAATACATCTGTGGGCTCCCAGTGGTTGAGGATGAAGATCGTCTGGCTAATTTGCTCGATTTTGGTGATGATAGGGAGAAAATGTTGAATTTATTTCATTTTGTTACTAGTGCACCAGCACTTCGATCAATTGCGCTCACCGAAAAGGTGTCTGATATGTACAGCATTAGCATTGTATAGTGTACAACAGGATAGGCTTGTTGTGGATATTGTACGAGTACCACAGATATAGCGAGGATGTTATGAATTCATAACGGATTATTATTCTTTATATTAATTTCATATCGATGACCTCGTTTATTTTGCATGTACTTCATTAAGCTGTAATGCCCTGTTAACTAGATTAGGAAGAAGATATTTGACTTATTTCTTATCTATTATACATTTTTCTAATGATGATGTGTAAGTGGACCTGAACTCTTAGTAATAACATTGATTTAATACAATAAACAACTTACTACTACTACTACTACAATCCCCGAAAATTTCATTGGAATCCGACTGAAACTTGGTATAGTTTTGGGCATGACAAGGATTTACCACAGACACACAGAACACGGAACCGAAATTGATCAGTAAGCTCTGAAACGCAAAAAGGAAATGGAAAATTTGATTTTGGAGGACAAACATTTTTTCGACTTCAATCACGAACACAAAGCTTCCCTACCTTCGGTAGTTAGGAAGCAAAAAGTTAGAAATTTGGAGGTACTAGGACTGTAAAATATGGTTGACGGGGTATGCAAGAGACAAAAGGTTGGAGACCTTGAACTCTCCAAAAAAATGTTGCGATTCCTCCATAAGTAGAGTTTTAGGGAGCCTGTGTACTTGGGTTTAGAAAATATCACTTTGTGTGGATTTTAACCTTCCAGTGGGCGCTTTCTCCACTCCACCCAACCACTCGAACTGAATTGTATATTTATGTACTGTCACTCACTACAGCCTCCTAATATAATTTAATTGAAGTTATAAACTGGAAATTGTCCCTCAGTAAACTGTGGACATGATTATGTATAATATATAAATACTATTCTAAAACGAAATTAGATCAAAAGTTAAGTTTATCGCTGGCAACTTTAACGTTCCTTGTGAAAGGCAGTACTTACACAACGTTTAAATTCAGCCAATTTCACAAAATCAAAAATCAAGCGTATCATATTTGATATTATATACGATAATCTCATTGAATAAGATCACCGGATAGGTTATCGGGTGCATTGCAATTGGGTAAGTTAAAATGTAAACCTTGACACTCACTTCCTGAAATAAGAGCCGCAGCTGTCTCTCGCTCTCGCCTACCCACTTGGACAAGACGTCGGCTCCTTTCCGCATGAAGAAAGACACTTTTCGATTTCCCTGCGAGCATTCATTCGCCAGCGCTCGAGCCATGAGGGTTTTTCCTGTACCTGTCGAGAAAATGAAAGATTTACTTCACAGCGTAATCCAGCATACACCACAAGATACGTAGTCACAGGAAATGTAATTGCACCAAGACCAAAATTAACGCAGTCTCAACAAACAGTCCAAAATTTATTATGTATAATCATTCACAGAGCGCTAGATAGTCATGAAAAGAGCTCAAAGTTACGAGGGTCGTCTCATAAGTAAGTTGCACTCATTTTTAAAAAATCGCGAGATGATCCGATTGGGCTGAAATTTTTACAGAAGTTTCGTCTGGGTGTTGTCGCAGCACCGTAAAAGTTTCAAGTTGTTATCTCAAGTATCAGCTGTTTACCAGTTGTTACAATATGGAGCTACCCATGTGTTCTACCGCCAAATGCGTTGTTATTCGTTTTTTTCACAGCCAAAGACAAATCCGCGACAGAAATTCATCGCGAGATTGTCAATGTTTATGGAAAAACCACGGTAAGTCGTCGATCCGTGACAAAATGGTGGGATTTGTTTCTGGGAGGTCGAGAAGTGACCCACGATGAGCCCCGTAGTGGTCGACCGTCTTCGTCTCGGGTTTCATCCGTCATTGATCAAGTTCGCGAGATTTTGGAGTCAGACCGGCGCTATACTCTTGACGAGATCATGTTCAAACTTCCCAACAATATTGAATCAAGCCGAGCGAGTATTCACCGGCTCATTACCACAGATTTGGGGTTCACAAAGGTTGTGAAAAAACGAATAACTGAACGCATTTGGCGGTAGAACACATGGGTAGCTCCATATTGTAACAACTGGTAAACAGCTGATACTTGAGATAACAACTTGAAACTTTTACGGTGCTGCGACAACACCCAGACGAAACTTCTGTTTCATCCCAATCGGATCATCTCGCGATTTTTTAAAAATAAGTGCAACTTACTTTTGAGACGACCCTCGTATATTAGACCAAACTACAAAAAGCAAATTTTAACGTGGCTTGTAAAAAATGGGACAGTGGACTGCGAAACTATGCTAAACAGCATTTATGTATAATATTATAAAACAATAATTTTACTATAGGAAGTTTTTCTACTTATAGGAGATAGGGACATCAAATACCATAGTAGTTGTAATATTTAAGCTATGTGCAGATTATGTAGACGCATATGCAATGTTGTCAACGTGCTATGTTTGAAATTATGGGCAAATCGCCTAGACCTTAACCAACAGCACAAGCTAAGCCTACCGTTGGAAAAGTAAGCTAGGCGAGTAGCCTAGTTCTACTTTTGTACTATCATCATATGTATGATCATTTTTATCTATCCGTCTATTTTAGCAGACACTCGAATGCCGAATCCCATGCCAAATGTTGACACCTCAATTTCAAACCCAAGAAATAAGAAAATGAGACCTGAGATAATCAAAACCGACATCATTCGGAAGAAAGTAAGCCACGACATTGGGCTCAACCATAACTTTTATGGGGGTATTCATGGCAATGAGTGTGCACGTGCCCCTCCATTGATATGTTGCCTATACTCATAGAGGATCGAATCTCCTACATGCAGCATGAAGCCAATTCCATACTGGCATGAGCAATGGCAGGGTGAGGTCACTGGTCTGCGTGGTGTCCTTCAGGACTTGAGCCCGGTGGGCCCTTTCGGAACCCAACTTCCAAGGTGGGATCGAAAAGTGGTCAAACGGGTTGCCACTGGCCATACCCGTCTTACTCACAGACATCTGCTTAGTGCAGAAGCTCGAGATGTTGTGTGTGGGAGGTGTGGGGGTGATCTGTCCATCCGCCACTTTCTGGAGGAATGCCCAGTCCTTGTGGACCTCCGAGTCCAGCATCAGCACCCTCAGTGGGTGTATGTTTTATCCGGACCAGACAAGGTCCGATCCCTGTTGTTGTACCTCAGAGCCGCTGAGCTCTACTACGAACTGTGATATCTGATCTGTGATATATTTATATACATCTAGTCGTAGTTATATTTCACTTTGCTCAAGAGAAACTTTGATTTTAAATGTAAACCTGATATTTGGATTTAAATCAGCAAGGCAAATATGAAGAGTTAATATTTCTAAGCAAATATAAATAGAGAAACAATATTTCTAAGCAACCCAACATAACCCGTACCATATTGTATCGCTATATTGTCTAATGGTGGCCTACTAAGCCTAATCCATTTCAAGATATTCTTTGAGAACATATTTCTACGTATTCACAAGCATTTTTGTCCATTTTACCAAAATGACAACTTCAGGTAAAAGAAGCATTAAAATTCAACATAAGTGTCATCATTAGGAACTAAAAATGTCAACATTTGGGATTTCTGAAGGCACGTCTGTCAATATTTGGTTAAAAAAAGTGGAATTTCGAAAAAGCGCTTTGTGATAATCGACAAGGTTATTTGGAGAAATTGAATACGTGCAAACTATCCCCAACGAGCTCACAATTCATAATATCTACTTGGAAGTTCCATTTTCTAGATTTTCTGTTTTACACAAGGGTGTGTGTAAAACACAGAATGTAAGAGAGATGTTATTTAACACATTCAGTGCGGATCATCGATCGGAGAACTTTGAGACAACCTGATTTGAATTCTCGCGTTTAATCAAATCATCTGGCGGTGTAGAAGTTGGAAAATGCATTGTTAGTTGCCAAAATACTATAGTTACGTAATTAGAGGGCGATTAGTTACTGTCCCAGATCTGGGACGGCCGCGCAGCTGGAAATTCAAGTGTTGTTATGCGGGTTTGGATACCAGACTTGATGTGAAGATTGAAACATGAGGAAGGAATATAAGTACACGAGCAAGTTATTCTAGTATCCATACCAGGTGGTCCGTGGAAAAGGACGCCTTTTGGAGGCGTGACTCCGAATTTGTTGAAAATCTCCGGATACAGAATGGGGAACAGGATCATCTCTTTGAGGGAGTTGATGTGCTTTTCCAGCCCTCCAATGTTGTTAAACCTAAAGGCAAATAAAAGAATGAGTGCTGAACAACATTACATACGAAATTGATGACAAGAAGAAGGAAAGAGTAGAAAACTCAAGATTGATGTAGAAATAGCCTCAGCAATTCACACCCTGATACCGCTTAGCAGCCAAGCACAAAACTGTAACGGCCCAAAAATATTTGATACCTCGACAGGAGTTCGAACTCGCGTCGTCACAACTACGAGAAATTATTATTAATTTCCCGGAGTTGCAACGCTCTAACGACCAGAGCTAAGAGGCCAGGGTGACCAAACCTCTTCGACTGTGATAGTTATTTTCCTGGAGCGTAACATTTCCCCGGAGTCAAATACCAGCCGTCTCGGCTGGTTTGGGGTCGGACGAATGACGAAGTGTAACTGCAGGCCGCTGGCTCAGCAGATGCTCGCTGGAACAAGTCAGCAGTCGAGCGAGGTCATTGTCACGGTGTGTTTTGACTCAAGTGAGTGAGGAAATGAAAGGCATAACAACAGGAAATGTGATGTTTATACAGTCTTTTGGCTCGAGAGTGATTTAATTAATTATTGTTTCGTATGATTTCGGGTCCTATTTCGACTACGCCACTGTAACGGCCCAAAAATATTTGATACCTCGACAGGAGTTCGAACTCGCGTCGTCACAACTACGAGAAATTATTATTAATTTCCCGGAGTTGCGACGCTCTAACGACCAGAGCTAAGAGGCCAGGGTGACCAAACCTCTTCGACTGTGATAGTTATTTTCCTGGAGCGTAACAAAACATAAAAGGATAATCTCGACTGATTAAGGTTGAGGGCGGAATATTAAGGCTGCTCCTCGTGTGTTTAAGGTTTCAAAATCCTAGAACTTTCGCATGGTCAGGCCTCCTCAGGGATCTAATAGTTACACGAGTACCATTATGGTGAAGTGATGATAAAGTGTCATCACATAAAAGTTTTATAGTGTCAAAACTCAACATATAGTAGAAAAAATAGTATAGTGAATGACTTCCAAGTCAGCCTATGCTTCAGACGACCATGTGGTACATGACGCCAATACTACCTCGAAATTTAATGATGACTTGCTCATAATAACACTGAAGATCCCCAAATTTGTAACATACAAACGATAGGTAAGCATCTCAATGAACATGATATGAAACCTAGATACGAATACCAACCTCCAGTAAAGGCTCCAAACAAACCTGGTGACCTAGTTTTATTGCTGTACCGTAACCATCAAACCATAATAATAATACCCATAAAGATAGTGAGCTATATTATATTCCTGAACTTGGGCGTCACTGTGGATGAAAATCTTAGATGGGAGGAGCACTGTCTGTCTCTCGCTAAAAAATTAATGAACATGGCTTACGTATACTACAGTTTCAGGAATATCAGCTATGATTTTCTTTTAATTGTATACAAATCGTTGACACAGAGTATATTGAGCTTTGGCATACCTAGTTGTGAGTGAGAGTGTGGGGGCGGGGGTGGAGCGTTCCCATTACTGTTGCGTCCTTTGGTGACAGTTCAAAAGACGATCTTGAAAACTATAGTTAAAAAACCTAAAAGGTTCCCCACAACTGATATATTCTCGATGACTAAGGTTTTTATCTGTTGGCCAATTATACTACGGTAACCTCGGAAGGATTGGTTTGTGGCAACAGCGCTCAGCGTGCAGGAATCTGAACCATTTTTAAAAAGAAATCTAAAAAGGAGTTGGCTTGTCTGTGCTCTCCCATTCCATCATCCCAACATAGCCTTGTGTTGGTACTTCTTGATGCTTCACGCCACAGCCAGGGTACTTTTTCTAAATACCTGTTGTTCCTTTGCACAAACATTTTCTGTTCATCTTTTCAACATGAATTCCCCTCTTTGCAATTTAATCAGGTCGAATTCGAGCGATTTGATTGAATCAACGACATTGTTCACACGAATTTACTATGGCTCCCACTATTTTAATAAAATTTGTTGTGAAATTCTTAATTATTGTAAACTCGTAATCTACAGTCCACTGAAATTGATGTTTTGTCATAATTATTATACACTACCAATACAGTTATCAAGGCGTCTTTGCGTCTTTGGGTATTTGAAAGATATAATTACCTGATGGATTGGTCCAATGTCATGAGACCAGTGTCAGCATTCAGTTTGCCAGTGTCGTTCTTGCCATCAGCTCCAACGAGTTCCAGCCTGAAAAGGAAAAAATTGTTTATGAAGTCCTTTTAGAACGAACGCGCACACACACACACACACACACACACACTTTTTTTACAAAACTTCCCTCAAAGGCGGAGGGGGCAGGCACACCATTAAATTGAAAAATTAACAAAATAAAAAAGTGGGAAGGACGGCCAGGTTTACCCGACGCCGGCTCTAGGGACAAACGAAGTTGCAGGATGAGGAGGAAGAATGGGATGAAAGGAAGTGCCCATATAAAATAACCACCAGTTCAAGTAAGAACCCCTCAGAACGTGGATGGTGATACCACGGAGTACTCCTGCCAAGATGCCCAAATCGAGTAACTCCTCGGCACTTTTCCCACACCACAGCTCCAACGGATGACGTGATTGTGACAATCCAGTAAAAATATATAATTTTTTGGATGTGGACAGTCCGTCTCAAGAGTGCTTGTGGGGCAAGATTCCCCCCACTCTTCCGCCTGGCACTAGCCAATCAGAAGGCCAAACTCATTTACGGATTGCCGCATTTCCGCAATTCGGGATGAATGTGAACCCACCTTTAGAAGTCCTCTTCTCTGTGCCACTCTGCTGCTCGAATACGTCTAGACCTTCCAGATCTTCTAGCCTCTATCAAGAATCAAGGTACCTCGAGGAAAGACTTTAGAGTGGATAGGTTTAAAAGGATCGTATAAATAATTTGGGGAAAATTATCACTCTCTTCGTAAATGAATATCAACTCTTCCCTAAATTCCTACCCTAGTTCTATTTCGGGCACTGACAGAAGAATCCAATATCTCCTTCCAAAAAAATGGAAGTCGTGTTTAGGAGTCCTTAGGCAATCATGCCTTGTGGTCTCCCCCCAGACAAGCTGGGAAGATCCTCCTGAGAGGAGACTGTACACACAGTCAATGTCCTTGACAATTGCCAAGTACCCGTTTTGACCTACGGGTCGAGGCATGCGTTCTAGCTCGCATTACCAACTAAGCAGATTGGTACCCTAGTTTATGGAAACCCACATAACTCCAAATGCTGAAATCCATGGAAGGAGACTCACCCCCGTGAGTCAACTCCCACATCTGCAGAATAGACTGCACGTTAGGGGTGATGAAACCACTGCCCCAGCAAATCCAACCTCAACTGGGGAGCAGGCAGGTGGTGCTTTGACAAAGTCTATACACCTGTAGCCTCCCCCCGCTCGTGGTACCATTTACTGGAAACAGCGCCATACAGCAACTCTCCATTAAGGCCAGAATGGTCGCTAGCCTGCCACAGAGAAGGTGTCTCTGCGCCTACCGCTTTATCCTCACCTGAAACATTGTAAGTGTGTGAGGACGGGAGACGATACTCGATTTGCTACCAGTTTGGATTCCATAAGGATTTCTAAGGCTGAGGCTGGAAACAAGCCCACACAACGTGCTACCACTTTATCTTACGAGGGGGATTCAAAAAGGGTAGCGAGTGCCCTCAGTGAATGTAATGTGGTGCCCCGAGATGTTTGGTGCTGGCACCCTGACTCTCCACACATTTCAAACCACCTCTGAGAGTACTTCCAGCCAGTGAACAGGTAGCAAATTATACCTAATCTATACCTAATTGGTCTATTATGCATTAACCCAACAACCATCAACTAACTATACAAGGTTGACTACATCCTACTTTAGGTTACTAACCCAATTAAACAAAATATTCCTATACCTAACCATCTATACAAGCTAATCCCTACTTGGCCACTTCTGTCTGGGGGATGAAGACCTTGGGGCCAGTCAGTTCCTTTCGTGAGCGCACTCGGCAAAGTTTCGCCGTGCTCAAAGGTTTTTATTTCAAGTAGGTTCTATTGAGGTTATAGCCTGTTTCCCATTTTGCCCGATATATTCAAGCTAGTCTTGCGTTCTATTAA
Source organism: Adelphocoris suturalis (assembly GCA_030762985.1). Lineage (NCBI taxonomy): Eukaryota > Metazoa > Arthropoda > Insecta > Hemiptera > Miridae > Adelphocoris > Adelphocoris suturalis. The sequence goes on along the minus strand of JAUMHS010000014.1, from coordinate 4,102,086 downwards.
ACATTCTTTAGATTTTACATACTTACTTTCTTACATTCTTACGTTTTTACATTCATACTTTCTTACATTCTTACATTTTTGTGATATATTTTTTCATTCTTACTTAGGTAAACTCTAAATAGTTGTCAACCATGCTGCTCGGGTGAAGCGAATGCCGATCGTTCCCGAGTGCTAACGGAAGGAGGCGACCGGTCCCAAGGTCTTCATCCCCCAGACGGAAGTTACTTAGCCTACCTCTACATCACCCCCAAGGTTCCTCCTGTTGTGCCTAATATGGGTACTGAGAGTTGGTCGATGGTAAACGTATAGACCGAAGGGCCTCTTAACACGTCCCCCGGTTGAGGCAGGGGAAACACCACCTTGAAGGAGACAATTAACCCCAACAAGGCTCTACTTCCTAGCTGCCGCCCCCCTAGATAGTGGAGAACTACAAGGGCGTGAAACCTACTCCCCCCGCGAATCCTTCCTCAACACCAAACAATCTCAAATTACCTTTTTTTCCTGCGATCCCGTCTATCACGGTCGTCACTCGATGAACTACTCGAGGAGCTGGACGACCTTCGACGCCGATGCTTCTTTCGCCTTGAAATCATCACATCCCTAAAAGGATTCGGAGGAGCTTCTGGAAAGAAGATATATAAACACCAATTCACTTTCAATCTTTCGTCAATTTACTGTAACTATTGAATTACCATTCAATTAACCGTTCAAATAAAATAATTAATTTCATGTTTATAAAAGTATGGGAGAGTTTATGGAAGGCGTAGATATTTGTGCAAGAGTTGTGATGGTGTCATCATAGTTGTCATGGAAGCTTATATGGAAGTTTATGAGGGTATCAATGCTCCATCTTCAAGTTCTTGTCTTCTCAGTTTTCGAAATCTTAGGGCCGTATTCATAGGCGGGACTTGAGGCCCCTAAGTGAATCTATGAGAGAATTCATGCACTCAGCACGATTCATTGACGTGTGCAATGAATGTGCACTGAGTGTGCAACCCAAATGCACGCTCAATGGGATTCATAAACAAAAAATGGTCTTGAGGTGAGTTTCACCCTCAGCTCAACGGTGCAATATCCTGAGTGAAGGCAAGAGGTCACTTAAGTGCGTCAGCTGATAACTTTTATTATAATTTTCACGTAGGTATAGGTACTGGTAATACAGTAGAGCATACTTCGTTCATTTTGTTTGGAGTTTATTCAAAAACTACGGCACACGAGAGTAGGTAGGCTGTACCTAAACGGTAGTTTGGTACGTGTTTGATGTGACCAACAGATCCCATTCGAATGCTATACAATCAACGGGTGTATTTCAGTCCTGCCCCCCGTTTTTGAAACGAGATTTCTCCACTTCAAACCTTCGTCTTCTAATTTTAAAAATATTGCTGGGAATCGTTAGAGTTCTCATTGTTGACGTTTGAAACATCCAAAATCGATTTACATTTCTTAATAGTGATTTTAAAAAGCGGGGGGGCAGCACTAAAGTTTTTGCCTACTCAAAAACTTTAGTCCTGCCCCCCACTATCTAATTGGCGATAAAAACAAGAACATTACAAGATAGAATTTTGCTCAGATGATTGGGAAAGAGCTAATGATTGCAATAGTCTCTTAGGGTCCGAGAGAATCTCCCAATCAAATCTTAACTTCCTAGGATGAACAGGAGAGATTTTAGCTCACTCAGCTGATTGGGAAAGACCCAATAATTGCAATAGTCTAGTACCTACTGCTTACAATTACCTACTACTCAATACTATACCTACCATGTACACCTAGTGCCTTCTTTTCACATTATTACTTCACTAGAGGCCTGTTAGGGCTTGGAAAGCCCTAATGTAGTCCGTATAACAGTAGTACCTAACAGGAACCCAGCACATTATAGTAACGATATAAGTCCTACCTATTTGCGGCGTTATGTGACCTGGTGCAAAGCTAACGCGATGTTAATAAATGATTAAAAAAGAGGAAATAACGATCAAAATGTAAGTAATGTAATAAATAAATACCACCAGTTGAGGTGGTCCTCGCCACTCAGCTGATCAGAAAAGTCCCCATCATTTCACTCAACCCCATCACCCAAATTTCAACATCCTACAGTCAACAGGAAAGAATTTAGATCACTCAGCTGATCAGAAAAGACCCCATCACTACGTTTCTTACTTACCGACACTTTTGCAACAGCTGATTCGGAATTATATATTAAGACCGTTCGGAATTATATACGTATTTATAAAGTCTCAGAAATAACTCTCCTAGATGTTAGTAACTACACTACATTTCTTACTGACCGTAAATTGATGGCAACTGTTGTTACCGCCACAGCCTAATAAACAACTCTCGTTGATAAGGACCGCCTAGAACACGATCAAGGCGGGTATAGAGACGAACGGCGACACTTTTGCAACAAACTTGGGGCCGTGCTGATTCGAATGAGCAGTCTAACACTAAAATCGGACCGCGAAGTTCTTCACAATTTCAAAGACCGTTCGGAATTATATATAAAGATTATGGTTACTTAGCAATATTAGTTTATAACTTAGCGTAATAAATCAGCTTTCCTTGACACTACAATGGCTTAGGGATCATGAGATGTTGTGATAAAATGAGAGCATTCCAAAAAGTGGCGAACGATTTTCCTGCTATGAAAACTAAGGGAGTTACGCTTCGTAGTAACGCATTGGTTGTACGTAAAAATCAATGGAAATAGAAAAACCTAAGTATGAGGAAAAATATACGAAAAAAAAACCGTTTTGGTCCACTTAAGGTTCATAGCATTGATGAGTGTGAAGCGATCGGGCTGGCTAGATTCTAGGATCAACTTGACCCCAAGTGGAGTCCATGTGGAACGGGCGTCTTTTTTCATAAAGTTGAAGGCCTCTTACGGCCTGGACGGCGGACGAACATTGCAGTTTTGGAATCTACGCACCTTGAAACGTAAAGTGACAAAGTTTGAGAGAAAATCGTTAACCCGTGGAGATCAGATATATCTGGATAAATGTCTTATTTTCCCCGACTAGGTACCTCATCAAATGTATAGACAAAGCAGTCCCGGGTGATAGAGGACGATAAAGGGCGACTGAAATCTTTTGAGGAATGCTTCATAAAGAGAATGACCCATATATGAATTTCTCCCCTGAGGGGAAAAACAATAGATCATGGATATGTCAAAGTTGTAGTCATTACTTTCCACTCTGTAGGGATGTTGGGAAAGTATAAATGGACATTACTTTCCACTCTGTTGGGATGTTGGGAAAGTAAAAATGGACATTACTTTCCACTCTGTTGGAATGTTGGGAAAGTAAAAGTGGACATTTCTTTTCACTCTGTTGGGATGTTGGGAAGGACATTGCGGTAGTACCTCATTGATTTCTACCTAGCCTTCACTTTTCGAGTTAATAATAAATCTAAAGTGCCGGAGCAATGCATCTTGTGTGGAGGAAAAAAAAGTGTCGCGGAAAATCCCTTGACCCCTTGCCAAAAGACATATCCATGTCAATAATTTTTTCCCCTACACGATTACAAAGGCTTATTTCTAAAAATAATAAACCAAAACAGGGCTCAAATTTCGAAGAATGTCAAATAGGTAAATATAGCTTTTTAAAACTAGGAAATTTCGCTCATATGATCATGTGACTGGAATTACTAGACATTTGCGAACAATCAAGTTGAGTCACGAGACTCTAGACCCTGACCCACCGTGTGGCATTCCCAGTGCACCAGTTGCCATAAGATTTTACACTTATCAGTTTTTTGCTTACATCAGTGATCTGGATGCTCGCTACGCTCGCATCTCAGAACTAAATAACATCAAGTAGTCAATCCCTTAGTAAAAATTCAGATTAGTTGATCAGGGTCTACAGTATAGTGACTCGACTTGATTGTTCGCAAACGACTCGTACTGGAACTTGTCTTTGCTGATAACCATTACCTATTTGGAAGCGTTGGACTGTAGGTTTCTTCTGCCGTAAGGAGTATTTCTTCACCTTCTTGTCGTCTTGTGCTTCTTCCCTTCGGCTCTTGGGAGGCTCTCGCCTCGATCTGCGCTGCTCCGACTGGGGCTCGTCGTCTGACGACATGGATTCTGCAAAATGAACGACTGAATAATCGAGTTAAGTAGGTAATAAAACAATAAAGCTGCTAATTATTGCAGGAAGGATGACTACTCATCTAGTTTTTAACTGCTAAAAAGGGAAAAATGCGCCTGTGCTTGAGGGACATACACTTTGTTGTCAAATTGGGTGCCTAACTTGGTCAGTTTATCTATAGCCTCTTATCATTTTTGAGATAGTGACCGGATTCTGGTTGTGACCTATCCTGGCTGTCTGTATGTATGACTACTTGTCTGTTTCTCATGTTATTCTCTATTAAGCAATCAATACACCTGATTATGGCATACAGCTCACTCTGGAAGACAGTGGTGTGTGCATCCAGAGTGAAGCACTCAGCTATACCCAAATCAGGTATGTATATACCAGCGCCTGTTCTAGTTGTTCCCTCAGATTCAACTCTAGAGCCGTATGTAAAGCATGACAGTCTACTCCTTTTGTGCTCGTGGGACTATCCTGTTCCAATTTTCTCTATCACCCATGACGAAAGTAATGACATCCTTCCATAAGTAAGTTTTCCCAAGCTCGTCATGTGGCATTTTCATTTCTGGGATTAACCCTAGGGTAGCTGGTGCTCTGGTGCTATTAGGGCATGACTTGATTGTCTATTATGAGTCAGTGTGTGGTAGTTGTGTCCCAAGCCCACCCCACCAGCCCTCATTAGCTTGATGATAGCATGCATTGACTGCATGTACCATGGCTTGTGTATTTATGGGTAGAAGATTCAAAATTATCAGTGAACTCTTAGTTGGAGTAGTCCGGAAAGCACCAGTCACAAGCAGGCAGATAACTCTGTCAAGCACTGGCCCCTCATCACTGGCCACCAAATCAGCACTCCAAATAATAATCTTGGCAGCATGATGGCCCTGTTAATCTATAGCATGACTTTTGGAGTAAGTCCCCAAGTCTTACCTACAGCCCTGCGTACACAGAAGAGGCTGTCGAGAGCTTTCTTGTACTTCCACTCAATGTGTAGTTTCCAAGTTAATTTCCTGTCTAAAATAACCCCTAGGTATTTAGTTTGTTCTTTTGTAATTAAATTCTGGCCCATATAAACTAGTTGTCCAATGGGTGGATTTCTTCTTTTCCTAATGAACACAACTAGGTCGATTTTATTTGGATTAATAAAAAGTCCCTTATCGGTGCATCACGTCTCAATGATGGCTAGGGCAGGTTCTCAAGATGCTACATTGAAACAAACATTGAATCAGTTACACAATTAAACCACTCCATCCTCCGCATCCATGAATGAAAAAAAAGATGGAGAATTATATTGAATGAAGCGAAGTCTGTACATGTTGATTTCACAAATAAAAGGATCAACTACGTGCCAGCCTTCCTTGACAACAAGGCGATTCTTTATGCCAATGAGGCTAAATACCTTGGGACGACACTCGATGCCAAACTGAGGTGGAAATCACATGTTAAAAAGAAAAAGTCTGAACTAGTTATCAAATTCAGGAAAATGTACTTGCCTATGAGAAGGCGCACAGAACTGTCTATCAACAATAAGCTCAAGCAAGCAAGTCCTCAAACCTGTCTGGACATATGGTGCTCAACTGTAGGGCTGCACTGCACAAAGTAACCGCAACATTATTCAGCGCTTTCAGAATAATGTTCTGCGTACCTGCGTTGACGCATACAGATACTTCAGAAACGACAGATTACACTATGAGTTGAAAGTTGAATCTGTCAATGAGGTTATCCACAAACAAGCCGTCAATCACCTTTTGAGGCTCAGAGATCATGTTAAAGAGGATGTCGTCCAGCACCTTGACACCGAAGATCTACTTAGAAGACTTGAAAGAACTAAACTGCATGAACTAAGTGAAATAAAATGAACGTCGACCAGTGACTCTATTATCAGAGCAATAAGTCAAAAGTGAAGTATATTAGATCTTGAGAAAAATTATAATAATTTATCACATGAATATTGCTTATAAGTTGTTATTACTTGGCGCAGTAAAACTTGTTAAAAAAAAGCTACATTTAGTGATGGTTATCGAGTGCCAAAGCACCCAAAAATTGTCAAAAAATGTAAAAAACAGCGAAAATGGTAGGAATTAAATCAAAGAAAAGTGGGAGCCTCTTCGGCCAGCACTGTGCCACCTTCTCTTTGACTTGCTCGTTTGACCGCCTCTTTGACTTTGACGTTACTCCCGGAATGAGCCACCCCTATTCTTACGTGATCAAGCACGCTTCGATCCATCCGTTGCAAACAGGTCCTAAAGATGCTACATTTAGTGATGGTTATCGAGTGCCAAAGCACTCAAAAATTGTCAAAAACTGCGAAAATGGTAGAAATTAAATGCTTCACCTTGTCTTTGACTTGCTCTGCGCCGCTGCTTCACTCTAGCGTACATATCCTGAAACGTCTCATCGGGTGCGTTCACTTCATTCTCTCCCTCTTCGCTGCTCTCGTCGTTGCTTTCATTGGACATTTCTTCCTGCTCCATCGGTTTCCCTCGGCTCCCCTGAAAATGCGTGAAAAACAAATACTTGAACAAACATCGGCTACATTGAGTGCGGCACATAATCTTCTCCATACTCGTAACCATCTCAAAAACTTGCTGATCATTTGTCACAAATAAAAAACTCATTCTAGTTGTTTAGCTGTTTTGCTGTCCTGATTGGAGATGAACTACTGGTTGATGGTATTACAATTATCATTCACTATAGACGAAGTACGTTGGAGGATTCTACATCTACTGGGTCAGAAGTGGGGATTAACACGTTCACTGCGGAGTGTGTACCGGAGCCGCAAGTGCTGTGCGGAAGACATCTGATCATCGTAAGCGGTGGGCGCGTGAGTCACACTGGGGATGAAATATTAGGGCAAATCTCTCACTGTGTGCGGCTCACGCGGCCTCCACATGACAAATTCAACGTTCTATAATTGCCAATAATTCGGTTTCATGAATGTGGAAAGTCAAGAAACGTTGCATAAATTGTTGATAATCTCTAGTCCAACTATCATATTAATTATCTCTCACATTTCAGTAAATTTTTGGTGGGAAATTGAGTTATCTTTGCACCTCAGAGAACCCCCACCTTTGTCCGACTTTTACAGTGGCTTCAGAAGGTTTAAACCAAGTGCGGGAAGAATAAATAAAGTCCATTTCATGTGCAGCGGAACGAGGAGGCTGGTTTATTTGACAGTAAGTACCCCTTCACGAGGCAGCCGCGTGCGACGCACAGTCATTAAATCGGAACTCACGCGGTGAGCCGCAGCAAACGTGTTAATCTGAATACTCCTCCTCCGATTCCTCCCAACATTTCCACAAAACAGGTCAATAAGAAGATGAACATCTACAAGAGATAGAACAAACATCAACACCGCTTTGGAAATTTTGGCAGTGACTCGGGTTTATTATTGAATTTCGGCAGTGGAGTGTAGGCATTATTGACTGTGAACTATGTTAACTATGCAGTGCTCATTTATTATACGTAAATTATGTAGACCTATAGGAGTAATTACTTGATACATGATACATCGTACGTAAAAGACTAACATTGTTTGTTGAGGCAGAAATGAAGGCAATATATCATGTGCTATTTTGAATATTTATTTAAAGAACTCCTTGTAATACCAACGGGTAATACAATAAAATTGAATTGAATTGCATAAGTTGTTTAGCTGTTAGAACATGAATATGTCATCAATACACACCATATCAATGTTACGCATGTACCAGGGGGCAGGGTTGATACAAAAAGAGAATGCATAATCGACCACTGTGCATCAACATTTTCACTAGCATTTTAGCGAATTTTTGTAGAAAATGAAGCTATTGCAATAGATCCTAAATTTTCTAAAATACAAACTTGCTAAAATTTTCTTCATTGAATTACGGTTTGAAGCATTCTGAAACGAATCCTAGAGTTTAACCCATTTACAGTGAGTGTGTGTGTGTGAGAAATTGAAATGGAATAACGCAAAATATGAACCTATTCAAAAATTCCTTGTCCATAAATGATCTGTTACTTGGTGCTTGGGGATGAAAACGAGGTCGATAAGTGGGATTGTTTATATTTCAGAAAATATTACTCGAGTTACACAGTTGTCAATTATTAACACAACGAAACTGTCCCCTTAGGTGAATGATACCCTATCTAGACTTTTGGATTTTTGAATTCAGACTAGGGAGAGTGTCTAGGGAATGTTTTCGAAGACCTAGTTTGATTTGGAGATGCTTCAACTAACTCTGAAAATCCAGAGAAAAATCATTATAGTGACAAATCAACACATAAAACTGAAATTATGTTAGAAGCACTTGCCTGAAGGAAATCAACACAGTCTGGGGAAATAGCAGTAGTAAAAATACTGGAATGATTAGACATATTCACTATCACTCTAATCGAACACAGGAGACTGACGTTTCTAACCTCCTTCACCAGGACGCCATGTTGACCAGTGCTGCCAACGACGTTGAAGCAGCCAGAAGTTCCCTCTTTGTGACCTTGGGACCAATCCTTTACAATTAACAACTTGAGTGCCACACCAAAAAAGTGAACATCACCCCAGGAACCAAGCACGTATTTTCTAACCTTTCTCCTCCTAATCCCTATTTGGATACCCTAGTAACATTTTGTTGAATTTTTGGGTTAATTTTGATCAAAAATGGCGCATTTTGGGTCAGGTGGCCCTGTGGGGGAGAAACATGATGCAGTTTGTCACCTGAGGGCCATCATGACCCAAATCGGGTGAACACTTTCCTTTCTCGACTCATTTTTCTAAAAAAAACCTGACTAGTACCTAACACACCAAATGACTAGGGAGTTCAACAAACTGCATTCGCAACTACTACCTATAAGTAAACAAAGTTATCTGATGAGTTCAGAGACGCACTTGCAGTACGGTACATGCGAATTCCGGTCGACATGCCAAGGTCTTGTGACGGTTGTGGACATGGTACATTCTCATTGCGCCATGCACTCAGCTGTAAAACAGGAGGCCTAATCTCAAGACGCCACAATGAATTGAGAGACATTGTTGGCGAGCTGATGAACACAGCATGGGGAAATTGCGTGAAGGAACCCATGATTATTCCACCCACAGCAACAAACCCGGCTTTAAGAGGGGACTTGGCTTGTCGAGGAGTGTGGGAACCGCAGAGGGAAGCGTTGTTTGACGTCCGTGTCGTAGACACAGACGCTCCCTCTTATGTTCCCCGCTCCGTACAAGCAGTCCTTAAGTCAGCTGAAGAAGAGAAGAAGAGGAAATACCTTCCCGCATGCGAACAGCGACATTGCACGTTCACTCCTCTAGTGTGTTCTGTTGACGGAGTGTTTGCACCACAAATGAACCGTTTTGTAGATGTGCTGGCAGAAAAACTGGTTGACCGATGGAAACGGCCCCATGGAGTTGTTAAGGGTTGGCTCCAGGCTCGTCTCGAATTTGCCATCCAGCGAGCATCATCAATGTGCCTAAGAGGGGCCCGACAGAAGTGGAGAAACGTAGACGACCTTGTTGGATTTTCCGAAGGTGCGGCATTGCCCCTCGGATTTACTTGGAGCAGTGACCAGTAATAAAGACGCAGAACGAACAACCGCTTTGATTCGTCATCCATCTACCCACTATTATGAGCGGACCAGAAACATAACGGAGAACCCCATTCATATGTAATTCCCTCTAAAATAAAATTATACTCTTAAACAAAGTTATCTACTTCTACTTCTCTCACATCTCGTACATTTTGTGGCAGTGTGAAGAAATCAAGGAGGAATATAACATCCATATTGCATTTCTCCATGGATGTAGGATGTGTTTTCGACAATATGAGGTCACACATCATGGAAGAATCCCAGGACCTGGCAAGAGAACTCCGTTCCCCTCCCAAGTCCATCCATTCTTCCAGTCGAAAACCCGTCTTCCATTACATCTACGATTTTTACTTATTTTTAGTCGAAACATGCTCGGACCAAGTCTGTTCCCAGTCAACTTGGAACCAGCCAAGGTCAACTCATTGCAGAAATCGTGAGGATATGTGCTCCCGGCACAGGCATGGAGCTATAAACGGGAGGTTCTTCCCTGACCCAGCCAAAACTTCTGACCCAGATTGGGGCAGGTGGCGCTCAACATGTTAAGACCAATGATGGAGTTCTGCCAAAGACTAACAGTGTCAAGTACCTGGGGTTATATTTAGACACAAACGGCAATGGTTCCACCCACACCAAATACGTGAAGGAAAGAATTACCAAAGACATTCGTGCCATGATATGCCTCCACGGCAACCATCCCAAGGACCAACTAGCCTTGTTCAGAATGGCGGAGCACCTCATTTACTTATCTATGGAGGTAAGACACCAACTCCACAAAAATCCAAAAACGTCTACCAAGTTGGGTGTGGCACATAGCTTCCTCGATTACCCATCATGAATATATAAATCATTGAAAAGGTTTAAAAGATCTTGAAAAATTCCATAGTGGAAAAGAGTAAATCAAGACGTAGCGTGAAATGTCATAATTGGTCAATCAAGAAACAAAAAAATGATACTCAATGTAATTTACGTTTGTGCCAGTGCAGAATGAACTGATGAGTTGAAAACAAAGAAATAGGTACGGGACCATCTACAACCTAAGCCATTTACCATTCACTGACAATTCCATCAAAATCGGATGAAAACTGTGGAAATTAAGGTCATTCCAGTATTTCACATTGGCGCAAGTGCAGTAGCTATCAACGATACAATCGTGTTGAAATTGATATGAGGTAATCAAGCCAAATTTAAGCGAAATCGATTAGAGTGTGAAAAAATGGAGCATAACGGAATTTACGTTTGCGCATGCGCAGAGTGAAGTATTGATTTGGCAACATTGAAACTGACAGGGGACCATCTAAACGGTAATTCAAAAAGGGCGCTTTTTCGTTCTGGTTGGGATGGTATCAATGTTTTCGATCATTTTGTTATCTGATACCACTCCTATTTATTATTATCACATAAGTTTTCATTTTCATCAACGCTGTTGTTCGTAACCATGGAGCAATTCACTGCCGCTCAATGCGTTCTGATTGTGAAAACGTTTTACCAAAACAGAGAAAGTTATGCTGCTACTGTCAGAAGACTTCGCATTATTCTTGGCCGTAATGAAACACCAAACGTATTCACAGTTCGTCGGTTAATGAACAAGTTCCAGCAAACAGGTTCAACAGGAAATTTTAAAAGCCCTGGTCGACCCTGTTCCGGTCGGTCCGAACAAAACATTGCAGTGGTTCGTGACAGTGATACTGTGAGCCCAGCCAAATCTCTTCGTCGTCGTTCTCAAGAGTTGAGAATGTCATGTTCTTCGGTTCGGCGAATTTTGGTGAGTGATCTCCATTTTCACCCCTACAAAATTCAGTTGACTCAGGAACTGCGACAGGGTGACCACGGACAAAGGAGAGAGTTCGTTGAATGGTTTCTGAGAAAACAAAAGGAAGAGGTGGGGGTTTTCTAACAGAATCATCTTTAGTGATGAGGCTCATCTTCAATTAAGTGGTTATGTGAATAAACAAAATTGTCGAATCTGGGGAACCGAAAACCCTCATCAAATTCAATAACGTCCAATGCACCCTCAACGGGTCACGGTTTGGTGTGGAATTTGGGCAGGGGGTATCACCGGCCCTTATTTTTTTGAGGATGATGCTGGACACACTTTGAGAGTTAATGGAGACTGACATGGGGATATGACACGAAATTTTGTATGGCCATCCTTGGATGAGATTGACATAAGTGACATTTCAGATAAGTGGTTTCAGCAAGATGGTGCCACTTGTCACAGTTCTCATGCAACAATGAACTTGCTTCGAGAAAGGTTCCCGGATCGCCTTATCTCGATTCGCGAGATCAGCGATGGCCTCTCAGGTCATGCCATTCAACCCCCACTGATTTTTTCCTGTGGGGGTACGTCAAATCATTAGTTTACGCCAACAAACCTAGAAATATTGACCAACTGAAACAAGAAATTCGGCGTGTTATTGGTGATATCGAACCTGCAGTTTGTGAGAGGGTCATGGTGAACTTCATGGACAGAGTTCGAGCCTGCCAACAAAGTAGGGGGGGGGGGGGTCATGGTCATCTGATTGATATAATTTTTCATACGTAAAATCGGAGGTTATAGTGAACATATTCATGTGGTTTTTTAACCTAATTTTCGAAAATAAAGCTGTTTTACTGCAAAATTTAAAAAAAAACGCCCTTTTTTGAATCACTCTTTACAACCTAACCCGCGCATTCTCCGACAATTTCATCGAAGGATTTGGCACAAATATGCATCGAGTATCTTCAAGCTCTCTAGCTGGACTGGTTGGTCTACAAAAAGCCCTCCACCACGCCCTTAACCTTTAAGCGCCTGCTTTTAACATTGCCTAACTCGGTGAATCAGACGAGAACCAATGTATTCAACAACATAAGGGCGTTGGTGAATACAATTTTTTTCTTAGGTCGTAGGTCTGTACTGGAACCTAGCTATTCGATACTTGTGAAGATAGCTGATAAAGCAGCGTATAAATGTAAAATGAATTCAATCTTCTTCTACTCGATTTCGAATTCAAGAGCATCGTTGACATTCAAATACTATAGAGACTTTAACATGACAGTAGCTTTTGGTTAATCGTGTACATACGTGTAAAAATACGAAAAAATACGCAATCTGCAGTTGCTTGCTCTAGACACTGCTCTACACGTTAACGGGGGGAAATCTTACGGGAAGAACAAAAACTCTCTAATAACTTACAGGTTTTACTCTTCTATTCGGTTCCTCAATTCTCAATATTCGACGCCGGGTTCTGGGCAAGACACTCCCATTTTCTTCTTTCCCACCTAGGAAAAGAGCACAGCGAATGAATACATCAAGTTCAATACAATACAATATATCAACATACTAGACTTCGATTAATTAACCCTTTCAGTCACAAATTTAGATCCTGTCAAGAGAAAAATCTGAAACTTGTGGACTTTGTTCCTTCACCTTATAGTAATTTCACTGAATTTTTTAAAAGATTTTTCAGATAATCCGCTCTATGATTTATATAGTGAGCACCATCGTGAGATACTATACGTGAGATACTATCGTGAGTATGTGTAAAATATAGTCTTCAAACCACAGAGAGCTGCTAAAGTGGATGCACACCATAGTGTACACGGTGACCGAAAGGGTTAAAAAAGACCAAAATATATAGAACTCACGGCTCTCAGGTTGTTCAACATCTTCTTCTCTGCCTTCTTCCTCTTCCTCCTCCTCCTCTTCTTCTTCTTCCTCTCCTTCTTCCTCATCACCCCACTCTTCGGATTCTTTTTTATCTGGAATAAAAATTCAAAAAGAACACATTATAACACAATGGTATTGATTTAAGAATACACAAGGGGGATTTGTACCCCTCCATAAATAGGCACCACCGCAAGCAGTGGATTAATTTGTATAGGGCGTCCAGTAAGGGCCTATTCTATGAAAATATCAATTCTATACCACCCAGGGAACCTTGGTTCAAAGAATTTTCGAGATGAGAATTGATAGTATAACAGACTCCGTTCTAATCACGGGCTGTGTTCATATTTTAAACACACAATGAGTATCCTGAACACACCAGTATGTCAAGCATGTGAAGAGGAAGAACGAACACTAGAGCACATGGTGGTGCTGTGCCCTGCATACAGTGCTAAGCGTAAAAAGTTGTTCGAAGATGTTACCTCCTACTTAGATCACCCGTTCAATTATTTACAATTATTAAGGAATGTCAACACTTATGACTTAATTTATGAATTTTTCCATATCTTGAAAGTTTGTGTTTGAGGTAAGCTAAGCCTGCTTGTAAACTATTGTACATACATGTGTGAATAAGTAATTAGTGAAATATCGTATGTTGTAATGTATGGCAAAATGTATAACTGTACAATGCCAAATAAAAAGTCCAGTCATGCAGCATGACCCCATGAGCGAATTTTCGAAGAAATCTTCGACATTTCAGTCGCTATTGATCGTTAAGAGAAATTTTAGTTTATGATTTTGATAGACAAACATGGATTTCACAGAGTAAACTCATCAGTTGTGATTACATTTTTTTTTTTTTTAAACAAGCACCTACTTACTACCTAAGTTTTAAACAGCATGGTTCTAGGATTGGTTATACAGGGATACTTCCATAAGAGTAGTTCAATCTGAATTTGGACAATGTTTCATGCAAATATTACCGATTTTTACAACTAGCGAACGATTGTAATTTTTGAAAACTTGATACATATTCTGATAGGAAATTTGACGCTGATTCCGAATATACCACATGTTAGTATGCAATCGCAAATCGCAAAAAACAGGATATTTTGAAATTTTTGACTACATTTTTGAAAATTTCAACCCGAAGATGTAATCCGATCATGCTGGCCAACGAACTCGAACTTTCGTTTTGTGTACTTAACATTTTAAAATTTGTTTGAAGTTTCTAGCACAATTCTACGGACAGTTATCGTCTGGAATGACACATACATATATATACATGTACATACATACATTAAAAAAAATGCGTTAAACTTCAGAATATGATTCAGAATAGCCTGAAACGGATTTCTGCATAAAAGTTTTCAAAAATTCACAGTCTAAAAATTTTGAGGCGAGAGCAATAGCTTAATTTTCTTCAAAAATTCGCTAAAAAACACAGAATGGTAAAGGTAAAACAATTTTAGTGAAAGAGGTTGAAGGTGAATATTGATAGGTGGGTGAAAGCTCATGACAACAATCCTAAGATGAGCCCCTACCAGGAATGAGCAGGAGCTCTTATACACAACTGAGGAGCTCGAATTTAAAACTAGACATCACAGACCCAGTTCTGGCAGCATACCAGGAGTAGCATCTCACACAAGACAATGGAGGCAGGCTGGATTCGAATCAAGATCGCAGCAAACCTGGCAGTATGGAGGTAGCTTGGAACCAGTATAGATTAGGTGATGTGTGTTGTTTGGTAGTCTGGATGCTCGCAAGCTCGTATCTCGAAATCACATAACATCAAGTAGTCAATCCCTTAGTAAAAAAAAATCGAGTAAGGAGTCGAAAATTCATAAAATTTTGCGTAGAATCTAAATCAGCAATAAAAAGGGGGTTCTCGATTGAAAAAAACAAAGTTTATGTCATTAGCGCCACTTCTATTAGTATTTTCCTGAGATTCACGTGAAAAATTATGAAGAATTCCTGAAACATTTCCGTGGGACACCCTGCAAAATATATAGGTTGTGCTTATTTTATAGTATAGATTGTATGAGTCTGCAACACATTGGGACATTTCATATCTTTAGTTGCAGACTCGTATGTGTTGCAGACTCGTATGCAAGCTCTAAGAGCCACTCAGCTGATCCGGACCCTGGGCATCGTCAAGTAAATGTCCTAAAGAGGCTACGAAATTACAGCTTCCTAGAGTGTAAAGTATAGAAATTATCTATTAAAATGATTTAATCACCACTTCACAAATCAAACCGTTCTCGCAATATTCGGATCACCTGCTATGAATCAAATCATCGAAACACCAGCTCAATGAAATCATCAGATATTAACAAGCAGTTGCAATCATGTTCACAGTATCAATAATTGAAAATGATCACCTGTGTGTAAACAATTATTCATATAATCATGCTCATAACTCAGCTTGTTGGCCACGCACTTCGCAGTAGTTAATATAGTATGGTTGGATAAATCGAGAGCTTTCGAACGAATGGTCAACGAATTTTGTGGGATGAAAAATGACGAAGTACCATTTCCCTAGCAACGACTCGGTTGTAGGCGGAAATCATCAGAAATCATTGAGTAACGTAACGTAACGTAACATAACGAAAATTTGGTTGTGTGCCATAGCAAAGACATGAAATGTCAAAACTCAGACTAGTTGGACTTACCGCAAGATTCGCTGCAATCGCAATTCGAATCTAGCCTGTCCCCATTGTCTACTGCATCTCACAGATCCTCAGTTATCCTTATTAGGAGGGTCACTTGGGGGTCTGAATTTGATAAAAAACCAACACATGCAAAGTAGCAGAAATTAGAATCAGCCTCAAAGAAACACATAAATGAAGTACTTCGTCAGTGTGCTATGGCCTACTTAGCTATTTCTAATTTCTTTGCTATTCAACCTAAGAAGGTGCAATTTGAAATAAAGAATCCTAGAAACGAATCACGAAGCCTAGAGCCCTCCAGATCAGCTGAGTTAGAACCTAGGGATAGTTTGAGGGTGAGAAATAGGCTAGCTTCTCGTATTTGTTTATTATAGCTTAGCGCTTTCGCCGTAATGGCCTTGTCAGAGCTTATTGTATAGGGGGTCGGTGGGTAGGTACATTTCCATGGGGTACATAATTTTAGTAGATAGTAGATAGATTAGATAAAGTATTTTTATTGCAATCAGTTGTTCTAAACAGGTGTAGGTACCTTTTCATACGTTGTTGGGGAAGGGGGGTTAATTGTATTAATTTTAAAAGTAAAATTAACCCCCCCAAACAACATATGAAAATGTACCTACACCAGTGTCAGTGTAGGACAACAAAAACAAGAGGATGGGTCCCCCTAATGATTGCAATAAAAATACTTACATTAAAGCTGGCTTCACATGGAGCGGAAAGAGGAAGAACGAAAGGGCGGAAAACAATCTGATTGGCTGTTGGGATAACAGTTGAGGAGGGTTGCCGCCATGTTGTTGGATGGGGTGGACAGCGGTCGGCGGTAGAAATTTTCATACCGGACAGGAATGTTGATAACCGCAAGTAGAGATTTCAGATCAGAGAGGCTTTCAGTAGGAAGGTCATGATTCCATTCACCTCGGAGACAGCTAAATGTGAACACTCTTCGCAACTCCGCCACCCCCTCCACTAGTTATTCCGTCCTTCCGACCATCCTCTTTCGGCGCTTGTTCCGCTCCATGTGAATCCAGCTTAAGACTACAGTATTTTAAACTATCTACTAAAATTATGTACCCCATGGAAATGTACCTACCCACCGACCCTCTAAACAATAGGCTCTGACGAGGGCATTTCGGTGAAAGCGCAACAAATACGAGAAGCTAACCTATTTCTCACCCTCAAACAAACCCTAGGTTTATTCCTTGAAGCCTCCAACCCCACATCTGAGTTAAAATCGGAGCTAAGTTCTTTGCTATCCAATCTATGAAGCTGAAATTTGGAACGGAGGCATGCTCTAGGTAGAGCGTCTAGAGCCCCCCAGCTCAGCTGAGTAAGATCTGTAGCTATTTCTTTGCTATTCCACCTAAGATGCTGACATTTGAAATGAAGACCTCTTGGAACATCTAGAAATGAATTAAGTATAAAAGTGGGTACAGGTTTGTGGACAGCACTTCTCCCCGCTTAGAACATCGTGACCCATCTGGCCATGGTGTTAAGGGTTAAGGTGGGAGCCTGTGTAAGCTGTTCGCGGTCTCGTGCAGCCCCCCTTTCTCCCGGTCATGGATAACCCAGTCGGTATCAAATGACAGTGTCAACCCCCTCCACTGAACGAGAAATCCCTTTCCGAGAGCACGAGTGGCCTCTGGCAAGGTTGTGAGTCGCGTGTCAAGGCAGGCTTCCGTCTGTCTGGCTGCTCTCGCACCTGTTGGTTGGATGGGTCTCTAGCAGGTTTAAAATAATGGCACTAAACTACGGCGAACCAGTTTTGGGCTCTTGTCCGACCCGTCTTGAAACACGGACCAAGGAGTGTGCGAGTCATTGGGTGTCAAAACCTAAAGGCGAAATGATAGTGAAGGAAACTTTGTTTTCGAGGGAGGATGGGTTAGGAGCCCCCCCCCCCCCCCCCCCCCCACGATCAGCTGAGTGAGATCCAGAGCCAAGTTATTTGCTATTCAACCTATGAAGCTGAAAATTCAAATGGAGCGAGTTCCTCCAATGTTTGGCCCGAGGCTCAAGGTGAAAGCAAAACGGGGTCTGGGGTCTCATACGACTATATCAACATAAAATATTATCTTTCTGCTCCAATAGCCATTGTCATTTATCATAGTTTAGGTAATGAGAGTAATAATGATTAGGACATAGTGAGGCCTTGTTATTTCACAGTGCAACACTCGGATTAACCTGATCATAACCACTGTTATAACCTACCTACCTATCTACAATAGCTAGAGTCTACAGGTGGAGGGTACTCACCATAATCCCTCGGGCAGACGGGGTAACCTTTTAAAGATTGTGCTCCTACGATCCAGGAGGCATTGACGTTTTGGAACTTGAGGTTGCGCTTCCGAGTACTTCTCCTGATGCCATCTGGAAACAAACAAATTCGTACATGATTAATAGACAGCCTATAGCTGCATCAATATAATGCAGGATGGGGACATACATTTGTCAAATAGGCATAACTTAGTACATTACTTCCGAGTCATGACACGGTTGCAGCTATGACATTGATGTTATTGGTTGCCACTCCTTTTAGCTCGGAAATCGCTTGCCGCAGGTCATTTCTGACATATTCATTCATTTTAGAATGCCAGGTTTACTCCATGTCCACGCTACCACTGACAACTTAGACATCCAGGATTATGGCAGACCCAATGGGCTTGATGATATCTGGCTTCTTGCCACGGTCACTCAGCGTGTGATATAGTCTCTCCCTTTCGACATCCCAACAGCTGGATGAAAAAGCACCTGCTATCTGCTTGGCAACCGCATCATTAAGTAGAATGCCATAAGTATGAGCGCACTGCCACACCACATGATAAGAGTTTCTCATTTTTACCCCGACAGGCACGGCAGAGGGTGTCCACTGTCCCACGACAACTCCTTGAACACCTCACCGAGATGGCTAATGAAGCCACCCAGACGGCAAGGAAATGGCAATAGTCGTGGGCCCCAATGCCCTCCGAAATCCATTCCACCCACTGGGAAGAAATGGGGGATTCAGAGCGCTGTCTGAGTTCTTTACCATTTACTGACTCATGTAGCGCAGCAGCGAACTCAGCAGATGAGCTGGGTTTTGGAGCAGTTGGTGTTGCTCGGTCACACCACAACAACTGCAGCCTGATCATGTCCAGGTCAGCAGCAGTGAGGGCGACCTCCCAGCTCAAGCCACTATGGGTGAGCAGGCGCTGGTGGCGTAAAGATGGAATGCTGGCTGAGAGAGAGACAATACCGAGCCTACCGGCCTTGACCGGTGGGTGGATCTAAGCACTTGGGACACCAGGAGGAAAGCCAAGCCAAGAGCGCACAGCAGAGGGAACTTCACGATCTACCTCTAGCAGCCTCCCTGCAGAAAGCCTAAAGACCAGCCCATAAATCAGCTTTGGCAGTAAGTACATGCGAAGGAGGAGCAGCTTCTGCTTTGGCTTCAATGGAGCCTTGGTGATACGAGCTAGTGCTCCACCAAGTTCCACACGGCTAGCAGCAATGGTGGCCACACCCATGAAGTCAACTTTAAGGTTCCGCCAAACCTCCACCATGGATCGGGTGGGGATGGGTGACTGTCCTATTGTGATGTTGGTGACTTCAATACCTAACTGTTAATGGATGTTTCAGTATTAATTAGAACATGTGTTTAATGTAAACTCCAGGCAACGGGATATTTACTGTTCCTAAGAAATTATAAAAGTTCGAGATTTGTGGGTTGTGAACATTTGTTTTGATTAAATGCTTGAATAGCTAGTGTAGAATTTAACACTATGATAAAACACTCCTCATCCACGACCTTCACCTGATGCTGGCGACCCGACGGGACCAAGGAGACTGACTCACACTTATCTGGGTTAACCACCAAACCACACTACCTACCCCAGCAACCCCCCTACCCCAGCAACAGTGCTCATTATAATTTCTTCTTCATAATTTATCACAATTTAATCAACTTAAGAACTAATTTAATTTACCATCTATTGTCTTTATATACGAACGACTGGTAACAATCATGTATGATTTTTTACAATAAAATTTGTTAGATTCATTGATTGGTATAAGGTGAATAGTGAAAAGAGAATATACCTTCAGGGTTGCTGGAATTTGTCATGGATAGTTGTTGGCTAGAGCTCCTCGTGGACCTGCCTGATACTTCCCGCACCTCGGATCTCCTTCTTGAGTGGATCCTGGAAAAATTGGATTGATTAAGAGTTTGGTCAGACTTTTCCAGCCAACAGGATGTAGAGAAAAATCCTTTTAAAAAATCAACTATTAATCAATGGTATAACTATTAATCAACTATAGAAACGTAAACATGAAAAATCTTACATACGAGCCTGCAAGACCTTTAGACATTTCATGTCTTCACTCCCCCTTCTTTGCACCCTTTTCTCGTTGTAAGAATTTCTCTTTCTTTACGGTATTTTCATACATGCTAACTGGAGACTGTTTATAATAATAGAAACTTGATAATTATGATTCATAATTACCAAGTTTCTATTATTATGAACAGTCTCCAGTCAGCATGTATAAAAATAGTGTACAAGTACGATGCGTCCAGCAAGGATTGTATACCGTGCAATGAGGGCCTTCAATTTTTCCTGTTCCACTACTAAGCCCTGAAGGTGCTATACACATATAGCGAAACGTCGGCGTGGAAGGGATTTTTGAATTATTGACAAACCCTCGCTAACCCTCAACTTCATTATTATACAAGTGGTCGAGAAAACTAACACAACTTATTTTAACTCTCACCAAAATTGTATACAATCCATTAATAGGGACGTCCCCGTAATGCATGCATTACTTACGAATAGAGAGTCTTTGCAACGCTGAGTCGTAGTCGAGTGGGAGGAACTACGAATAGAAATGGAGCTGGATGCTAACAGTTATCGGTCCATTCGTTGCATAAATAAGGTTTGTATGTACAGTGAGTCCCGAACGGTTCTGAACTGACCACGCCCCTTTTTGGCTGTATGCACAGCGACCGAACGAGTTCGGGATTTTTAGTTCGCTGTTCACAGAGCCAGTGCGGGACTGTCCAGAACACGTTCTATCGGTCCGGGATTTTTTTGGGAACTTGTAGTCCCGCTCATGCGCAGTAAACTATTTACGCTCCGCCCCCTACGATTTCCCCTGTGGGCTCGCAAGTGGAGTTTTTGGCAATACTGTTTGCGTCATTACATTGATTTTCGGTAACTGATATTGTGACTAAGTCGTAAGTTTGATAGCAAACAAAATTCTAGTACTATATAATCAAATATAACACAAATTAACTTATGTCAAAATGCCCTTTTGGTCATACTGCACAATTGGAACACTTAGTGAATTTTCGAGGAAAATGAAACTACTTAATGCAATGTCTAGAAAAATTTTACAAATTAAATTTAAATTCGTTAAAATCCGTTTTGAGGTATTTTGAAACGATTCCTGGATTTTAATACTTCTGTTCTCTTCTGTGTAAGGCTCAGTTCGGAAATTTGTGAAACTTTGCTTCTGAGACATTTCCCAAACTAGAAAGGCTCATCAAGTTCCTACAGTCTCAATCGGAAATTGGTGGAACTCGTTACCGCCCGAAGGTTAGGTACCTACTACATTACTAGCTACTTCACAGAAATTCTTGTGAGCCGAGCCTCTTCTCTTTTATTCTTCTTTCAATATTACCTATATTTTCCACCTAAAAAGTTGGGGGAGCAATATGTTCAGTTGACGGGTGTGAAGAAACAACTTCTCATTTTTAGCGAATTTAAAAAAATATTTTCGGCTATAATTGTATTTGTTTTTATTTTAATTTACTGAAATACGACTCGTATTTATTACCTTGGCTGTCCGATTTGGAACCAAGGTATATTCGGAATGTCAGTTTGACAGCACAGATTAACCAAACACTAAAGACTGGCTGCCTTTGACTTCAATGGTTCAGCCGTTTAATTTTGAGAACAATCCTATTGAGAAGAAGGTTACGAGTGAAGGTTATCAGTTCCGAATTGGTTCGGACTGCGAGGAGTAATGAACCAGTTCCCATCCCCTCCCTTGTCGGTCCTCCTTCGAACCTAGTTCGATTCTGAACAGGTCCAGGACTCACTGTACATACAAACCTATAGAAAAAATCTATTTGGAGCTCAAGGGAAGCTGAATACAGCTCCAAATACGCATGTAACCTTCCATGAGGATAACCTGTAATGCTATAGTCAATTTTTTTAGTTCCAATTTCAAGATGGCATGACATGCGCATTGTAATATACATGATTTTCAAAAAAAGTGGTTTGTTTGTAGGATTTATCCTCACTTAAATTATGCTGATACTTTATAATGGATTCTGAAGCTTCGATTTCGTTCGATGGTATTTGGGTGCAAGTCTGAGGATGACATCCTATTAATTTTGTTGAAAAACTAGGTAGTAACCAATGCACATGCCAAAACTGAAACTGGTTGTTACAGACGAAGCTCTGATACTGATAGATCCATTTTGATGAAATGGGCAGGGATCGTGCCACTTTACGGAGAAGATAGACACAGGTCCAGAAACTGCTGTCTTCGCCATTTGTCGCGCATTAGCAGGTATCCAAATCTTCAATAATGGTTCGTTATTTCCAATAATGAAACGTCATTGGCCAAGTAAAAAAGGTGCTAAATATCGTACATATGTAGGTAATGGGTACAGGTAGGTAGGTACATGTTTATAATACAGTGGAAACTGGATAATTCGAACTTCTTTCAATTCGAAATCTTCTTTAATTCGAATATTTCTCTTGGTCTCTAGCATTTTGTATTTAAACAACGCTAAAAATTCGTGGATAATTCGAAGTTTATTTTGCATAATTCGAATTTTCGGCGTGCTAATGAAGGTATAAATGTTAAGCTGTGACTCAAAATGATTGTAAATTTATCGGGAAATAAGTTTTAGTAACGATATTCGGCAAAAGGTTTGCGTTAGACCAAATTCATGCAAGTCAGTGCCATCGTGCCATTGGCCGAGAGACTTAATTCAAAGAAACAGGACAAAATATCATCCTATTTTTGAAAAACAATAGATTGTTTTTTATGGTTGCAGTTAAATACAGTACCATTCCAGGTGTCTTTATATTTATTGTTCAATATTCAGTTGGTCAATACAGTATTCAATGTTACTGTATGTACTTTACTTCGTACTGTAGTTTATTAAAATTTCTTTAATTCCAGTTTTTGGTTAATTCGAAGTTTTTGACTGGTCCCTTGAGGTTCGAATTATCCAAGTTTCACTGCATAGGTATCTACATCTTGATCGTTGATCATGTTGAAGTTCCCGCATGAGACCTTCCTAACCAAAGGCGAATTTCGAGTTTGCCTTAGAAACTACCATTTCAAGATCTCTTCCTCCTTCTACCACATATATTTCTAGTGAAAAAATTAACCTTTTGCGGACGTATGGCATGTGTGACATGCCAGACGACCATTGTTAGCCTGGACGTCATCTGTTGACGAGGTTGAATGGCTAGTGGACGTATGGCATGTGTGGCATGCACTTGTTGTCAGCTCGATTTAGACGTATGGCATGTGAGACATGCCGCCTCTTTTATCCTCAATTACTTATTACTACGAACTTCCAAGTAATTTCTGGGCAGTATTTATCCATCTGAGATACGGCGAGTGCCAAATCTTACCTAATTTTTAAGAGTAAAATAGTAATAATGTTAGAAGAATTAACAAAAAATTAACTTGATTATAGGGTCCAGCCATTCATCAAAATTACAAATCAGTCTGGGAAATTCCAACAATTTGACTCAATTTGGAACACAAACAATACTTGTGTGTTCATAAGTTCCAATACCGATGTAAATACCATGACGTCCAGCCTAACTCATCATCACAGATTAAGCTTTGTCCTAGTTAGCAAATAGCAGCTGGCATGTGACACATGCCATATGACCACAACGCTACATTCACCTTGACAGCCTTGCGTTCGCAAAAGGTTAAACCACGTAAATAAGTTGTTGCTAATTTAATACACTTCTTTCATTATGAAAAGTCCAGTCATGCAGCATGACCTCATGAGCGAATTTTTGAAGAAATCTTCGACGTTTCAGTCGCTATTGATCGTGTAGAGAAATTTTAGTTTATGATTTTGATAGACAAACATGGAATCAAATTCTATCTACAGCATGGTTCTAGCCTTAAACAGCATGGTTCTAGGATTGGTTATACAGGTATACTTCCATAAGAGTAGTTCAATCTGAATTTGGACAATGTTTCATGCAAATATTACCGATTTTTACAACTAGCGAACGGCATTATTTCGATTTTTGACTGATTTTTCAACTTTGAAATTTTTGAAAACTTGATACATATTCTTATAGGAAATTTTACGGTGATTCCGAATATACCACATGTTAGTATGCTGAAAAAATTATTTCGCACAACAAATCGCAAAAAACAGGCTATTTTGACATTTTTGACTACATTTTTGAAAATTTCAACCCGAAGATGTAATCCGATCATGCTGGCCAACGAACTTGAACTTTCGTTTTGTGTCCTTAACATTTTAAAATTTGTTTGAAGTTTCTAGCACAATTCTACAGACAGTTATCGTCTGGAATGACACATATATACATACATATATACATACATACCTACATATATACATACATACATATATACATACATTAAAAAATGCGTTAAGCTTCAGAATATGATTCAGAATACCCTAAAACGGATTTCTGCATAAAATTTTTTCAAAAATTCACATTCTACAAATTTCGAGGCGAGAGCAATAGCTTAATTTTCTTCAAAAATTCGCTAAAAATACGTTACACGTTAATGTGACTTTTGAATCATTTCATTCAATCGTACAACGACTCCATACGAACTAAATCACTCGCGACGAAGTTGTGGAAACCCATTTAAAAACGGAAGTTAGTGAAAAACGTTGTCTATTTCCACGAAAAATAAAGAGTTACACTGTTAAATCGATTTCGACGGTTAGGCCATCATCAGTTAGGCCAGTTATTGTTTGTTACTGATGATGGCCTAACCGTCGAAATCGATTTAACAGTGTAACTCTTTATTTTTCGTGGAAATAGACAACGTTTTTCACTAACTTCCGTTTTTTTACGATTCCATATTCGTACAGTACGACTCTGTGCTTAGCTTCGGTTTGCTTGTGGTAGAAAAACCTCTTTTAGTACACCGACTCAGATGGAAAACTGCAAAAACTCCCTAATATGTTTTTCGTTACAATGAACTACGTTTTGAAAGTGTTTCCTTTATTAAACAATGAATATCACCTCCTTCGGCGAGTGATGTACATCTCCTCGTCCTCTTCTGAGGTGGACGTCGCCCCAGGAGTCGCCAACAGAGAGATCCTGCGCATGCTTCTTCGGGTCCTCAGTTCGGGCTCATCTAAATAAAGGAAATCCATGTTATTTTCACAAAACCCACTAATAATTCCAAGTAATTTTCTCCACTATTTCGGGAAAGCGTTGATTTATGGAGGGATTGATTGAATTATTTATTTATTTATCTGTACATTTTCGGACCCATTGGTCCGCTCTTCCAAATATACAGAAATTTGAAAACCAAAATTTACAAAATGTCAGGTGTATCCTGAAGAATATAAAATAATAATTTTCTTCTTACATCGAATTATTTAAGTATTCTATGTTCTAAATTAAAATAATTTATATCTTCGAGCGGGTAAAGATTTTTTGAGAATGTTATTTAATATTATTTAATTTAATTTTATTCAATATAATTTCATATGTAGATATGTAGTACCTATTCATTTGTATACAAGATTGTGGACAGTTCAGTATAATCATTAGTCATAAGTATAATCACTATTTTCTGTTATCTAATAAATGTTTTGTGTACATATTTTTAAACTTCTTAATCGATTCGGATTCAATGAACATTAATATATTTTCGTTATAATTTCTTGTTGCCTCTAAAACAAATGATTTACTGAAAGCTTGGGTTCTATGGATGGGAATTCTTAATTGTTGACTAGCGAAACGGGATTGAGTTGGATGGCATCTTACTTCGGATACTTTTTTAAAATTTTCAAATAAATAAACTGGCTGTTGGGATCGTAAAACTTTATAGGTGAGAGCGGCAACATTTAATTCTTGTTTTTCTCGAACTTTCAGCCATTCTAATTTTTCAAAATATGGGGTTATATGCTCATCATAATTTAAATCAAAAATAAAACGAACAGTTGCATTCAGAGCTTTTTGAAGGTCATTATTATTGGTTTCAGTCATGCTCGTGAACAATGCTGAGGCGTAGTCAAAATACGGTAATATTAGTGCTTGAACAAGTCTTGATCTAACATATTGGGGGAAATGGAATGCAAATTTCTTCAATTGATGTAGAGCTTTAAATGTTTTATTGCGGATTTCTGTCACTTGTGAATCCCATGACAAATTTGACTGTAAATTTACACCCAAATTCCGTACTTCTTCTTGAAATTCTAGTTGCATTCCATTTATCACCAATCTGCCAATAGTTCCAACATCTACTAAACTCAACATTCTGGAACTTCCTAGAATCATTGTTTACATTTTAGAGGGTTCAACTTCAGACCGTGATCATAGCACCAGTTTGACAAAGAGGTTATTTCCCTATTTAAATTG
This sequence comes from Adelphocoris suturalis, assembly GCA_030762985.1. Classification (NCBI taxonomy): domain Eukaryota; kingdom Metazoa; phylum Arthropoda; class Insecta; order Hemiptera; family Miridae; genus Adelphocoris; species Adelphocoris suturalis. Next base: position 4,075,535 of record JAUMHS010000014.1, on the reverse strand, counting down.
TCTATCAATGTATTCAAATTGTCAATATAAGTTGACGCATAAATTTGAAGGTCGTCTGCATAAAGCATGTATCGTAGATCACAATGTTTCCCTAAGCTTTCAGCAATCTTATTTATGTAAATTACAAAGCAGATAGAAGATAGAACGGAACCCTGCGGTATTCCTGTGCTATTCCTCAGGGAGGGAGAGAAAGAGAGAGAGAACAGAAAGAGAGAAGGGAGGGAGATATTGACAGAGAGGAGGGGGGGATGGAGTATCTTTGTTATCACCGAACACACTGGGGATTTGATTTTCGAATGTTTGGATTATTCTGATTCAAGTCAAACAGTTCTTTTTTCACATTTTTGAAATCTGACCCATAATGTTGTGGGAGGGTGAGGGGGGGGGGGAGTTGAAGTATTTCGAACGTCACTGAACGATCTGGGGATCTGAGTTGTCGAATTTGTTTGGAGTTTTCCAACTTGATTCACAGGCTACTTGAAATTTTTCAAATCTAATAGATGGGTGGGGAGGGGAGGGGGAAGGATGTTGAAGCGTTTTGAACGTCACTGAACCAACTGGGGATCGGAGTGGGCGAATCTATCAGAATTAATCAACTTGGGTCACAGGCTATTTGATAATGTTCAAGTCAACCTGTGCAACGCACGGGTAAACCAGCTAGTATATAATAATAATATTCTTCATTGTACATAGAACATAGTTGACCCTCATAGTGTACAAGTATTACAACGAAAGAAAAAAGCCACAGTTCCTTTGAGCCTGACGGCTAAAATTAAAAAACATGAATATGCTTTAGCCGTACACAACTCACTCCTCGTCGATTCTCTGAACCCGACCCCCCATCGGCCTCTGAACTCTGTTTATCATTCAAAACAAAAAAATGTTTTAGCTCCTCGCTCTCACTTTATTATAGAAATGATCACGACCATTGAGCTCTTGTGAGATGATGATCTCCGAATAGAAACTCGCGAGTAAACATTCACTTTATTATAGAAATGATCACGACGATTGAGCTCTTGTGAGATGATGATCTCCTAATAGAAACTCGCGAGTAAACATTCACTTTATTATAGAAAGAGGCTAAAGAGGCTACATACGAAATTACAGCTTCTTATAGTGTAAAGTATAGAAATTACCTATTAAAATAATTTAACCACCGCTTCACAAATCTAACCGTTCTCGCAATATTCGGATCACCTGCTATGAATCACATAATCGAAACACCAGCTCAATGAAATCATCAGAAATTAACTAGCGGTTGCAATCATGTTCACAATATCAATAATTGAGAATGATCACCTGTGTGTAAACAATTATTCATATAACCATGCTCATAACTCAGCTTGTTGGCCACGCACTTCGCAGTAGTTAATATAGTATGGTTGGATAAATCGAGAGCTTTCGAACGAATGGTCAACGAATTTTGTGGGATGAAAAACGACGAAGTATCATATCCCTAGCAACGACTCGGTTGTAAGCGGAAATCATCACAATTATTGGCGCTACTTTCGTTGCACTCTCGTGGGACATTTTTCGGTAGTTAGGTCACGGCTAAAGCATATTCATGCTAAAAAGTTTTTTTTTTTTTTTTTACAACGTAAAATTATAAGTGTTTCAGAAGAAAACAAAAAACGGACGGTAGACCTACGGTTCTTCAGTCAGATCATTTAATAACGATTAATTTTAGAAATTATTAGTTCATTATGGTTAGTTAGCACTTTAGTTTATAACTGAGCGTAATAAATCAGCTTTCCTTAACACTACAGAGGCTTAGGGATTATGAGATGCTGTGATAAAATGAGAGCATTCCAAAAAGTGGCTAACGATTTTCCTGCTATGAAAACTAAGGGAGTTACACTTCCCTAGTAACGCATTGGTTGTACGTGAAAATCAATAGAATTATGTCATCTGTCTGATTACAACGAAATTTGATAGGGAGCCTGTCTAGGACATCAAGGGACGAATGAAAATGATGGGCTCCACTCTGAAATCCAGCTGACCGATTCACGAGGTGTTTTTTGCAACATGCTCCGCTAACCAGCGGTACATAAACTAGGTACTCTGTTCTAATTTCGATTAGTAAAACACTCTTGGGTTAGGCAAGGATGCCTGCTTTCACCTCTTCTTTTCAACCTTTACCCAGATCGTATATTTAAGGAAGCGGTTGAGGATCTTGATGTTGGGGTCAGAGTGAACGGGGAGCGAATCACCTCCATCAAATATGCTGATGATACCGTGCTGTTGGCTGAGAGCCTAGAGGATCTTCAGCTTCTCTTGAATAGACTCTCGAGTGCTGGCCAACGGGCGGGTCTGACAATCAATATTATGAAGACCAAATGGATGGTTTTCAGTCGTTCCTCTCATGATGATGCTGTGTTGACACTCAATGGCCGCCGAGTTGAACGAGTAAGGAGATTCAAGTACTTGGGCTGCCTCATCAATGAATCTATGGATCCGGACATGGAGGTCAAATGTAGAGTTGAGAAGGCTCGTTCTGTATTCTTGAAAATGAGAATTCTTTTCTGTGATAAGAACCTCAACTTCTCTCTCCGATGGAGAATGGTAAAATGTTATGTATGGTCTGTCTTGTTGTACGGAGCGGAGGCTTGGACCCTAAAGGCTGCCACCCTGAGCAGAATAGGAGCCTTTGAGATGTGGCTCTTGCGTAGGATGTTTAGGATCCCTTGGACAGCCCACATTTCAAACGAGGAAGTTCTCCAGCGGGCTCAAGTTCAGAGGAAGCTCCTGGTTACGGTGAAATGCCGTAAAATTGCATACTTGGGACACATATTGAGAGGAGAAAAGTATCGGCTACTTCAGTTGATTATGAAAGGGAAGATCGAGGGTCGGCGCGGTGCTGGAAGAAGACGGCTCTCCTGGCTCAGTAACCTGAGGAAGTGGACGGGTATACAGCGTGCGGAGGAGCTTTTCAGAACTGCAGAGGACCGCGACGCTCTCGCCGCAGTGATTGCCAACGTCCGGTTAGCCGGATAAGGCACATAAAGAAGAAAACACTCATGTCGTAGTTTTAAATTCATTTTGACATTTTATGTCTTTGCTTTGGCACATAAACAAAAAAACATCAGAAACGCTTGCATACGAGTCTGCAACACATTGGGACGTTTTATGACTTTAGTTCTGTACCTCAGAGGTCGATTATCGTAAGTGACATTTTGGCGATTTTACAGGAGAGCCAAAAGAAGTTGTGGGCACACCTATTTTGATCCCTATGGCCCATTCTGATGACTTTATCATGCTCAAATTAATTAATTTGAGCATGATAAAGTCATCAGAATGGGCCATAGGGATCAAAATAGGTGTGCCCACAACTTCTTTTGGCTCTCCTGTAAAATCGCCAAAATGTCACTTACGATAATCGACCTCTGAGGTACAGAGTTGCAGACTCGTACGCAAGCGTATTAACAAGCGGTTGGAATCATGTTCACAATATCAATTATTGAGAATGATCACATGTGTGTAAACAATTATTTAAACAATCACGCTCATACCGCAGCTTGTCGGCCACGCACACCGCAGTGGTTAACGTAATATGGTTAGGTAAATCGAGAGCTATCCAGCGAGTGGTGAACGGTTTTTGTACGATGGTAACTCGCGAAGTTAAAGTTCCGTATCAACGAATCGGTTGTACGTGAAAATCATTAGAAATTTTTCATAACGCTTTCTTCGTCACACTTTTTGAGTTATGTGCCATAGTAAAGACATAAAATGTCAAAACCCCACCGTGACGTGACGAAAACAAATGGAAACGCCCTGTTAATCATTATTAAATTATAAAAGTGTGTTCATTATTATCTTTTTAGGTGTGTGTGTAAAAACCTAGTGAGTGCTTAATGAAATAGTGAAAATGTAGGAATTCAAGAGAGTTAAGAAAGAGAAAGGAATGAGGAAAGAAAAAGAAGAGGGGAAATATAGAAAAATAATATACACTTGCGTATACCTACTCACATTTAATTAGGAAGTTTGGCTATCGAAATGTGCTAATGCCTGATTCTTGAAAGACTCGATGGAATGCGCCCTAATTCTCATGGTTAAAGAGTTCCACAACCCGCAACACGAAATGAATTTTTAAAGGAGAGATTGTTGGCTCTTCCCAAACGCACCGTTCACAATCGAATAGACGGTCCAAATGAAGGAAAATTCTACATATATGAAGGAAGCAGAAGGTATCAGGATTTAAAATCTTGAAAATCAAAACAAGGCAACGGGTCTGTAAGTATGGTAAGTACTTGTAGCCCAACAGCTCAATAGAGTGTTGTGAGATGTAGCTACTAGTGGTTTCAAGTTTCAAACATATCGGTCCGATTTTAGTGTTAGACTGCTCATTCGAATCAGCACGGCCCCAAGTTTGTTGCAAAAGTGTCGCCGTTCGTCTCTATACCCGCCTTGATCGTGTTCTATGCGGTCCTTATCAACGAGAGTTGTTTATTAGGCTGTGGCGGTAACAACAGTTACCATCGATTCACCGTAAGTAAGAAACGTGGTGTGGTTACTAACATCTAGGAGAGTTATTTCTGAACGAAGAAATTAAAACTGAAGAACTTAGCAGACTTTATATATAATACCGAACGGTCTTTATGTAAATTCTGAATCACAACGGCCCCAAGTTTGTTGCAAAAGTGTAGGTAAGTAAGAAACGTAGTGATGGGGTCTTTTCTGATCAGCTGAGTGAGCTCAATTCTTTCCTGTTCACTGTAGGAAATTGAAATTTGATATTTAGACTCTCTGGGACATTAAGAGACGAGTGAAGTGATGGGGTCTTTTCTGATCAGCTGAGTGAGCTAAACCCTTTCCTGTTCACTGTAGGAAGTTGAAATTTGATAGGGAGACTCTCTAGATAAGGGCTTTCCAAGCCCTAACAGGCCTCTAGTCTACTATAAAACCATATCTAGTCTATTCAAACTATAATACCAATAAAAAGTGCAAAAAAGTGTCCGGATTTACTCACCTTCGCCTCTCTTGCCAATAGCCAGCCTCCCTCGATACTGAAAAATTGAGATAGGATTCGTTTTATACTTCATTCGCGTATTCAACACAGATACAAACTTATACATTCTGGTGGGGTTGTGGAGGTAGGGAGGAATGAAGACGTCTCTCCATGGTGGATTAGCTATTTATTGCGTGTGCTCGAGTACTTTCACCGAGCTCAGGTAGGGTCAAATGTGAAAACTGAAGGAAATGAATGTGAAGATAAGGCCCAGAGTGGTGGGGGAAACAAGCTGTCCACTTCGACATAATTGGTACCAGTTGTGTATGCGATCTCAGCGCACTTTCAACCACAAATATGCGATCTCAAAGATCTGGATGCGATCTTAACACAAAACGCCAAACTTCGGCTTTTCACCTTCCTCATCTCTCAAGCAAATTATCGATTTTCCTAGTGAGATCACATACTGAGTCCAAACAACGTGTCGCGTCGAACTGAGATCGCATATACAACTGGTACCATATAATTAGTATAAACGTTGTAAATTAGTGCTAGGTACCCCTTTCACGGCAGCTTTTTCAAAATCCAAATGTATTACTGCGATTTGTAAATCTACCATGACAAGCGACAAGCACAGCATTATCTTAAAAAACAACCAAAATCAGGTGAATTCTTCTTTTGTCTTTGACTTAGCGGTCGTAAACCTAGTTATTGAAAGTCACCCCATCATTATTATTATTATTATTGAATGTATTTATTCAGTCTAGGATACGGAACTACACAAAAGATGAAACATGTTACGAGAGACACGAAAATCTAGACCCTGACCAACTAATCTAAATTCTTAATAAGGGATTGACTCCTTGATGTAGTCCACAGATCTAAGCATAAAACTGATCTGTGTAAAATCTCACGGTGACTGGAGCGCTGGAATGTCACGCAGTGGGAAGTCGAACTAAAGACGAAGTGAGGATTTAGTCTCGTGACTCAACTTGATTGTTCGAGAACGTCTCGTAAAAAATGTTTGTATTTTGTGTCTGTTGTTCTAAATTAGGTATCAACCAATTAGTTTTTGTGTAAAATAAAAATAAGTATTTCGTGTTTCACATATTCTGATATCTCTAGTACCTACTACTTAACACTAGTTAACCTCAGTCGTTATAAACTGAGCAAATCTCTGACTCTGAAAAGACAACAACACCACCTTTTTAGACCTCTTTACCCTATCATGACCCAAACCCGCTACTGCCTATACGAAATAGGCAACAAGAACTATCTAAGTAGACACTTCAGTATGATACTTACAGTGAAATGATACTGTAAATACCTAAATATATAAATGGAACTCTAAAAACCAACATTCTGCTACCTACTTTCATACATAAATCAAGGCTGATATCAATCTACCTTGGGTAAATGCCGTAACTCTAAACTTTGAAGGCTTAATAGATGGAATGCGGATGTTTCTATGAACTTTATTTCCACAGAAATGACAATTTCGAGAACGTTTCATGACAAAAACAAGGCGAAGACACCCGATAGTGGACAAACCAAACAACCAAATTAGAAAACAATGTACTTCAATGATAAAAGAAGTAACGGCCACTTATATTAGGTTAAGTATTTTTTAATACCAGGCTACTCACACTGTAAGTACCAGGTCTAGTAATATGTAAGAGGATACATAGGTGTAATCCTGTACTTTCACACCTAGGTAACCTATTCTAACTCCAACCTAGGTTCACCTAGATATGCGAGTATTGCCTAAATGAATACTTTCAAGCTAAACTTGGATTCAGCAACGGGGCCTTTCATTCTGATTTACAAGCTTGAGGACATCGGTGTTCTTTAACTACCTAAATATATGAATGGAACTCTCAAAACCCAACATTCTGCTACCTACTTTCATGCCTAAATCAAAGCTGATGTCAATCTAGCTTGGGTAAATGCCGTCACTGTAGACTTCAACAGCTTAATAGATGAAATGCGGATGTTTCTATGAACTTAATTTCCACAGAAATGACAATTTCGCGAACGTTTCATGACAAAAACAAGGCGAAGACACCCGATAGTGGACAAACCAAACAACCAAATTAGAAAACAATGTACTTCAATGATAAAAGACGTAACGGCCACTTATATTAGGTAAAGTATTTAATACTACCAGGCTACTTATTTTGAAAGTAACAGGTCATAGTAATTAAGTACAAGGATACATATATATAATCCTGTGCTGTTCGTATATACCTAGGTAACTTCCGATGTACGTTCGTGGTAAACATACCTAAATCAAATCTGATGTCAATTTAGCTAGGGTAGGTAAATGAACTTACTTCAACGGCTTAATAGATGAAATGCGGATGTTTCCATGAACTTAATTTCAATTGAAATGACAATTTCGTGAACGTTCAACGACAACGTTCAAAACAAGGCGAAGACACCCGATAGTGGACAAACCAAACAACCAAATTAGAAAACTTCAATGATAAAAGAGGTAACGGCCACTTATATTAGGTTAAGTATTCAATATCAGGCTACTTATTTTATAAGTACCAGGTCATAGTTTGGTTGGAGGAAGGGAGTGGAAGAAGTTGTATCATGTTCGGAATTGAGATGTTCGCAAGCCCGATCGTGAGGCCCTGCAAACTTTGAATCCGTCATGAGTTTCTTATTGATGAGAAGAAGCTGGCATTTTCGCAGAGGACAGGAACCTATCCACGCAATAATGCGAAAATACGGAGGGACACATATGAGGATATATATTATACATTCTGGTCGTGTACAGATCATACCTAGGTAACTTCCTATGTACGTTCGTGGTAAACAGGCCTAAATCAAAGGTGATTCAAGCCAGATAACGGTAACTCTAGACTTTACTTGCTTAAAAGATGAAATGCGGATGTTTCTATGAACTTAATTTCTACCGAAATGACAATTTCGCGAACGTTTTATGACAAAAACAAGGCCCGATAGTGGACAAACCAAATACCCAAACTAGAAAACAGTGTACTTCAATGATAAAAGAGGTAACGGCCACTTATATTAGGTTAAGTATTTAATACCAGTCTACTTATTTTATAAGTACCAGGTCACAGTTTTATATAAGAGGATATATATAGGTACGTATTGGTTCTGTATAGATCTAACCCAGGTAACTTCCGATGTACGTTCGTGGTAAACATACCTAAATCAAAGCTGATTCGAACCAAATGACGCTAATTCTAGACTTCAACGGCTTAAATGAAGGAATACTACAGTTCCCTGAACCCAACTTTCATCAAACAGTAAAATACAAGGACTGTAACAGGGAAAAACAAGGCGTAGGTAGGAAGTCAAGTCTACTTAAAAATGGCCAACCAACGACTTCGAACTCCGAAGATATAAGAGTATTGCCTAAACGAATACTTTCAAGCTAAACTTGGATTCACACGCGGGACCTTTCATTCTGGTTTACAAGCTTGAGGACGTCCGTGTTGTTACTTATAATTGAACAAGGAACTTCTCGAGCCCCCAAACATGGCTGAGTGAACAAAGAAATGACCGGCAAAACGGACAAGTTTTTTCCCCCAACTCGAAGAGCATCGAATAACACGAAAAATGTGACTGAAAAGTGAGAAATATCGCCTTATAAGTTGTATTATAGTATCATGGACGGCTTACGTTGTTTCTGAGGGGTCGGAGGCGGTGGTTATTATACATGCTGATCCGATTTTTCGGATTTTTCAATGCGAATTTTCCTTCAAGAGAGACATAGAAAGAGACCTGGCGAAGTCAAGGGAAACTGTACACTGAACTTCTTGTTCGTCTTCGAACGATTGTCTTTTACAAATTAGCCAACACAACGGAATGGAAGAACACTAGAAATTTTGAACATCCTGTAATTCCTTCTTGAAAACTACGGGGAACCGTGGATAAAATAAGGTCTGTGATCAAATTAAATTCAATCAGTTCCAATTTTTCGCCGTTAAAGCTTCATTTAATTGATGAAATTCTTATACTAGTTATTTGACGTAAATATTACATGGAGCTGTAAGCATGGAGCTATGAAACGACTATCTCTTTGCAGACCTGCAGTGCAGCGACATAAGCGCTCCCAGTGGCGAATTCATCAAACCACGCCCTCCTGTTCTCCACTGTCAAATCGTCAAAGTTATGTTCAGGAAGTAACAAGAATAAACCACAAAACTTGGCTCTATTTGACAAAATGCTACACAGTAAGAATTAATGCTGAATTTCGGAATGATTACTTAAATAACTATTGAAGCTAAATTATATAACTAAACTCCCCTTTCCATTGAAACAAACATAATCTCTGAATCCTTGCGGTTTTCTTTGAGTTTGCAAAGGTCCAGAATGGTTTCGTCCTTGATTATTATCTTCTGTAGAATTCGAATTCTTCGGTGTGCTTCGTTCTACATCTTCAGTCCGTGATGGTAACAGTTCGTTGTGCTGGTGTTCTGGCTATGACGCTAAAGGCATTTGACCATCTGATGAACTATCAGTGGATCGTCCATGTACAGTTGCGCGAGGCTCTGACTGGCAAGCTACACTTGCATGCTCAAGGTAAATTTCTAGTGAACTATCAAGAATAGTTTCTCTCTGCTAACTGCGATACAGTTACCTCTCTGCCATTAGAGCAGTTAACATGAGCGTTATTAGGGTTTGCCTCAAATATTTCGACTTCTACTATGTTATGATGATATTTGCTCATTTCGTCGTGAGTTTTCATGAAGACAGAACCAGGGGTTGACTACAAGGATGGTAATGATGAGCCGACAGAGCTTCGCCGTGGATGCCTAATTATTCGTTCATGGAAGTAAGGTTACCCATTCACCGGATGGTAAGTTCTTGGACCAAAGGGCTACTACTATCAAGGAGAGTGTTGGCTTTTAACCCATTCCCAGAAACATCTACTAGAGATTTTGATAGACATTGTGAAGCTGCAGCAACAATTTCTTGATCTGAAACTATAGCAGATGTTTTTCGAATCGAACCTTTGTTCTTGGCAAGGCAGACCACCAAAAAATGACCTAACTCATTACAAAAATTACAAATACTGTCTTTAGCTGGACAAAGTGTAAAGGAATGCCTGTCTTTCCCACAGAAATAACTTCTTTTTTTCTTAGCTGAAGTAAGTGCAGGGATAGCATTGACTACATATGGTTGGGTGGGCAGATTCTAATGCGAGGCTCATTTGTGAGCTTGTTCCAAACTTAAAGTTGTGTTTTTGAGTAAACGCTGCCTAATTGTTGGCGATACCACTATAATGAATGAATCGCATGTAGGTACACAAATTTGGATGTTCTTGAGCGGTAACCGCCTGAACATTACAATCTTTTGCTACCTGGTGAAGATTTCTGAAGTTTGGTCGATTTATTCGTCAATACCTACCTTGAACACAAGTTGCTAGTTCATTTGTGAAAATATTTCATTGGTCTGCTGATCGAAAGTAGCTTTAAGAATGTTTACTTATAGCGTCTTCGTAAGTTCTGGTGTCATTAAAGTGTGCAAAAATAGTTGGCATTACATAGGTAATTTACAAGAAGCTCAAATTTAACTCAATCATCGAGGCCTTGGATATCTTCAATTAAATTTTCAAAAGTTGAAAACCAATGTCTCCAAGCCGAAGTAGCTTCCAATGCATTTGGCTCTGTGTCAAACTTGTCTGGTCGTAGTAGGCGATCCATAATTCAGACATTCGTCAAATAAATTGGAATGGAACACAAGAATAAACCACATGAAACTTGGCTTTATATGACAAAATGCCAAACAGTGAGAATTAATACTGAATTTCGGAATGATTACTTACCGATGATATTACTACACAACTGTAACTAAGCAAATTGAATTAAATAACTTTCTATTGAAGCTAAATTATATCAACTTTTCTGTTCTCGAAATTCTTAGAATAACTTATAGATTAGTTAGTGGCCTAACGTTTCCTTCATGAATACGTTAGGTGAAAAGGCGATCTCTTCGCGAGAGTCGAGCCTTTGTCCGTCGCTAGGAACAGCGGACGAGTCAAGTAGCGGGTAGGGAGCGCTGCGTGGGCTAAGGCGCCTGGCCGCGCCGTGTTCTGCTTCCTCTTGCATGAGGAAGTAGGACGGGCGGCGCTCCATCGTTATACCCGAGTTTGTTAACTCGTTTTCAATACCTCTACGTATAGGATAGAGGGTTTGGAAGGTGGACTCGCTTGACAGAGCTTCTTTCCTTTGCTCGGATGTCAGGGTCCTACCTTGTAGTCTTGAAAAAGACTTCCTTGGACGATAAATTAGAGCGGATGAGCTGAGTAATTTATTGGCGTGCCCCAGCGGTCGGTGACGAGCTTAGTGCTACGAAACCCGGGCGACACGTCTCGGAACGTCCCAGCGGGCGTACGATCTAATGAGAATATCAATAGATGTACCGGGTGGCGTCCTGACAGAAGAACTACGTTGGGCAATGAGCAGGATGAATAATCACTGGACTCGTAGATGCCAATGCGAGATCTGTGCGGAGAGAAGGTATGCCTTGTAGAAAGCAGTAGAAAGCCGTTCTGAGATGAACTCGTGAGCAGAAGGGTCGTCAGCGTAGAGCGTGTAGAATCTTCGTACTGCAGAGTGTAGTCGTCGAGAGCGGTGAGTGGAATGAATTTCGGAGGGCTCCGAGCGGGGTAATTATAGGGAGGTGGCCGCCTCCTGATTGGTCCGCTTAATTTCATTAATTCAACTGTGTTATCTCATTGGCTCGCACATTGTTTTCTCAGAATCTGCGAGTATGATAGCTGAGTTGGTCCTCCGGGGGTGGCTTCCCCGCGTCCGTCGCTGCGACGGGGTCCCCGGAGGTGGCTTCCGTGCGTCCGTTGCGGAGACAAGGACCTTGAGGTGTCTTCCCTGCGTCCGTCGTTTAGACGGGGTCCTCGGGTGGCTTCCCTGCGTACGTTGTTCAGACGGGATCCCCGGGGGTGTCTTCCCTGCGTCCTTTGCTGAGACGGGGTCCCCGGGGTGGCTGCTGGACCAGAGGTGGTTGCTTGCCGCCTCCTGGTTGGTTCGCCTATTGTCTCTCGTGCAATCATTGTTTCTGATTGGCGAGTAGGCTTGCTAGAATTGTCCTTGTTAGTTTTAGAGGACGTTTGATTGTCTGTTTGAGTTTTCTCATTCAAGGCGACTTGGTTCGAGATACTTGTCGCGTCTCTCTCGCCCAGTAAGTGTTTAGGGAGGTCACCTTGTATGTTATTTGTTAATATTTCACTTTTGAGAGAGAATTTCGTATTTTCTCTCTGGTGAAATATTTTGTTTGACGGACTTATAACTCGACGTCTTATAAATATTTGTGTGTCGTGTCTACCTCTTTTTGGTAGCCCTGAAAAGGGCTGTTGAAAAGAGGGGGTGATTTTCACCACAGTTAGTAAAATAGATCAGAATGCTGTGTATAGTTTGGTGGTTTGGACGCTCGCAAGCTTGCATCTCGAAAATACATAACATCAAGTACCTAGTCAATCCCTTAGTAAAAATACAGATTAGTTAGTCATACAGGTCAGAATGACGTTTTAAAATGTATTTCGCCGGTTATCAAGCAAATAAACATTTTAGACCTCATTGGAATCGAACCCTGGGCCTTCATCGCACGAGCAAGAAAAATGAAGTCATTTGATATGAAAATGATCCGAAAGTTGTCTTGTTGTTTCGTTTATTGGCTAATTAGATTTTTGCTGAAAAATCTATTTAAAATACTGAAAAATTTGCTAAAAGTCTTTTTGAATGGTTGAATTTGATATAGAATAAGTTAATTTGCACTCAAAGTCCTCAAATGTCAAAACAATGTTACATAAATATAATACCATAATCTACGAAATTCGCTTGTTTGATCACAATGTAAGGAACTTGAGAAAAAAAATTGTTTCTTAATAACTTAAAGTTGTTCTTTTGTATTATATGGGATATCACTGACAATAAACTCTCTTTACTTAGAATTATTTCACTGCACAAACACAATAAGCCACTCAGATCTCAAGTTTGCCAGTGGTAGACAATCTGGATGGGGGGCAATATGTCGACACATAAACTGGTCGACAAACGGGCAAGAAGCCGTGTCGACATCTTTCAACACCAAGGGTTGACCAATGTCGATTTCACAGGCATTGGAAATATGGCGACACAAAAATACAGCGACTAGTCGACAACTTTCAACACCCCTTGTTGAAAAAGGTCGTCCAAGTCAACCATGGGGATACGTCGACATATTTACATCGACATCCTTCGTATACCTGACATGTAGCTTAGAATGAAGTGTATAGTTTGGTGGTCTGGATGCTCGCAAGCTCGCATCTCAAAAATACATAACATCAAGTAGTCCATCCCTTAGTAAAAATGCAGATTAGTTGAATGTGTAGATCAGAATGAAGTGTATAGTTTCGTGGTCTCATAACACGATCACATAACAGTTTAGAAACGTAAATGTGACTTTTCATTTAATCCTCGGATTGAAAGACCCCATGGGACCAAGGCTGAGGACAGGTAGTGGTCAAACAACCCTTTTGTCGTCGTTTAGTAGTCGACCAGTTTCAAGAGGGGTGTTTTTAGCTCATGTTCAACTCCTGTTGTTGAAATACAGCGAAAAACGGATCTCAAATTTGTCTACATAAATCCGTCGACCAGTTTCAAAGATGTGCGTTATCGACGTTCTTCAACACCTGGTGTGGAAATATGGCGACAGGAGGTGTCGACCAGTTTATGTGTCGACATATTGCCAAGTTCCCGACAATCTTGCACGGCTTATTCAAGAAAATTGCCTATTACAATGATCGAAGGCGCCATCCCGAGTTTTTTTCAGTGGACATTTGTTTAAATGGATATGGCAATGCTAATCTTGGACACCTTGATCCACATCTTGGACATTTTAAAGTAAATATAGAACATATTTTCTTCATCTTTATTAGATTTAATTCAAACTGCTTTTTGAGTTGTAGAGCCTACCACATTTCCGATAGTAGTAATTCTTGAAGCTGTTCGATTCAATTTATTAAATTTGACAATTGCTTCAGAACTTCACCTCTTTGGACATTTAGTCTTGGACATTTTCAACTTTTTCTGTTCTGAATGACTTTAGATATCCCAAATTTAGTAATTATTTTGGTAATGTAGAAAAGCCCAACAGATGTGTCAACATTCCTCATTTCTTATATGAGTACCTGAATTTTCAAGTACCATCGGTTCTATCACGTACCTTCCGATACTCACTTACTTTTCAAGGTTTCGATACTAGATATTTATCAAAATTGGACAGTTTTAAGTACTTTAGTTATCTTCCATCTTGGACATTATGAACTCCTGAGTTTGGAGTGACATCAAACAAGTGTGCCAACCTGAGAATTTTTTCGACAGTGTCGAAACCCTAACCTCAAACCAACGACGAAACCATCCTTTCCTTCCCCTTGGTGTTGCCATACCACGAGGTTTTTGTGTCGGACACGTTTTCAACAAGAAATCTTAACAAAATGATGCAGGCAAAGCCTTCAAAAGTAAGTTTAAACGTTTCATTATATCGCAGTTATGTCGTTCATCTTACAGTTGATGGGTTTTAAAGAAAGTTCCTTCATAATGTTTCTTGTTTTCTTTCACAGCGGACGAAAGAGCCGATCCACAGCGTGCAGGTGTTCGGACGCAAGGTGAGTGTTTCTGATTCGTATGTTTTTTGTCAAATTTAATATTTCTGTAGATTATATATATGCAAAGTTTAAGGGAGTGTTCTATAGAAGTAATTCTTACACGTAAAGAGGTTGTGTGTCGTGAGACAGGTTAGTTTTACCCTACTGATGGCTAGTCGTCGCTGTAGTAATCGTGCTTGCTGCTCGGTACACGCACTCGGTCGACAACCCGACTATTGGCAACGATAAAGCTGTTATTCGAACGTAGATGATTCTTATATGTGGCGTTAGAGTCCAGTAGAATACTTTGGAATTTATAAGAATATTCGATAAAGCTGGGGTATCCACGACACTCGTGTTTCAAGCATTTTTCAAGGCAGAAAAAAGTGTGAAATCCACAGTTTCTCCGTAGAACTAAGTTAACGGAGCTGTCCTATGCCAGTCTAACTTCGTTGAAGATGCCGATGATCAGGAAGTTGAATATACCTTTTGTGGGAAGGTTGTGTGTAATCTTGCATCGGTATGAGTAGCCTCGTTGGACGCACTTTACCAATCAATTTGCTGATTGGTAGATTCGTAAATGTATGTAACAGGTATGTTGATAGTGTAGCTATCATCCTTAGGGCCTGTATTTATCAATTACAGCAGTAACTTACAGACATATCTAGAGGTTACCACAGCCTATCGAACAAATTTGGTAGGGCTGCTTTATCAATCAACTTTACGCCCTCAGGTAGATATCTAGGTACCTACAGGATAGGATAGGTACGAGTATCTACAGATAGCTAACTTCTCAGATAACTTCGTCTGTGGGAAAATGGGGTCATATTGCCACCTTAAGCATATTTGTCTATCACAGCCCGGGTTTGCACTCAGGACCTTCAGATTTTGAAGCAAATTATAAAAAACATCTCCAGTGGCGAATTACGTTTTGGCTGGTTGTGTAGCAACTTAATATTGGGTTTGTTCCAGCGTGCTTGAGTTCATGTACTAGTTCGGCTCAGTAGCTCTGTGCAGCTATTGTGACGTTCCAGTAAGGTTGAGTTCTTGTTCTATGTAGACCTAGATATTTTTATTGTCTCTGTGAAAAGCTTTGAATGTGTTACAGTTCTTTATCAACTTATTGGTTTTGTGTAGCTAAACAAAGAATGGAGTGAATTCAAGATAAAATATGTAGTACTAGAGAAACCGAAAATTGTTACCCTATTGCACGAGTGGGAAACCGTCTAACTCGTCAGGTTTGGAATGAGGTTTTGTGGACATATTAGGTTTGGTCGAGCTGTCCACTGAACTTGCTTAGAGCTCGCAAGCGCATTGAGCAAGGTGGCCGTTCGTGCTGGCCAAATGGCTGCTCCGTGGCAGCTCTGCCATCGTTCCAGCAAGCCCGCTGAGCTTGCTCTGAACTGCTGCGAACTTGCTCAGCCTGCTCCAGCCGATGAGGAAGAGCAACTTGCTCCGTGCTTGCCATCTAATTAGCGTAGGATAATCTGGTTTATCCTACTTCACACCTCCATAACCTGATCAAGGTTCGTCAACAAAGGACTCGTATTTTTTCTCCTGTTTCTGTATGAAATCCACTGTTTTTTCCGTTTTGTGTCAGAATTTAACTATATTGTACATATTTGATATTTATTGGTGATGGACCGGCAAATAGGTAGGATGGCGATCTCATTGTCTGTTTGTATTATCTTTGCGTTACAAACCTATTTCATCCCGCATTTTTCCTATCTATCTAACAATTCACACACATGCAATTACCAAAATTGCTTCTAACACTAATTCATGAGGATGATGCTTGAATAAAACACTCGCGAGGATTACATTTCTATGTACTTACTTATATTCTTATGGTACATATATTATTATTATTATATGCCTACCTACACACGATATGCAGATAGAAACCCAAGGATTTAGTATTGGCAGTTGATAATGGTACGTAATATATCTCAATTCAATTGGTCTCATTTCAATTTCAAAACGACTTCGCTTTTGCAGCCAGCGTAATCTATAATTGACGAAATAAGTGAGTCTCTATTTTGTCAATGATTTATGTTTGATATTTAGTTGGTAGACTCTTTCAACATCCGGAATCAGCTGCAGGTGAAGTTTCGCCACACAGAATCGGCTGAAACCACTATAAAAGCTTTGAAATTTTCCATGACTACAACATACGACGTCGCCACTGACGTCAGTCATTGTAATCATCAAAATTCGTGTTTGATAATGTTTTAAATAGTTTCTGTCACATAGAATCGTGAATAAGAAACGAAGTAGAGTACATTATAGGTGCTAGACAACCAGTTTTTCGAACTTCGTGATAAACCTGGTCAGTGGACCAACTGACCAGTGGCATGTTTGTATACTTCCTCTAAGTACATATTTGTAAAAGTATTGTCTCCTAAAATACCTACCACTTGTTTTTGGATGAAATCCGCGGTATTTTACACTACTGTGGAAATAACGTCAGACCCGGTTTTTTTAATAGTCGATCCGTGAAGAAAATGTAGCTCCCACTCTACACTGTGGTAGCTCCAAACGACTCACATTCTTTATCTCTGGAGTATACCGCTATAAGTACTCAGTTTAGCTATCCTGTAGTTAATGTAGGTAATTGGTAAACCAGCTCTTAAAGATGTGATTATTCTAGAACATACCAACCGATTTATATGATTAGTACCTATGTACCTGTGCATTAGTTTATTTCAGACCAGCATTTCAAAATTTTCGTTTTCCAAAGATAGTTAGGTACTTATATTTTTGACAAGTTTGCTTTAAAAATGCTCTAATGTTGATTGTTTATATATGTTTGAATAAATTTGAAGTTATTCGTGATTTTTCAAATTTACAAATTTGTCCTCTATTTGGATGTTATGTCCTCCCTCAAGTCCTCTATTCGTGTTTTTTCCGTTCGGTGACCCTATACTAGTGTTACCTACACGCAGGCCACTAGGCATGGAGGAAGGAAGGAGGTAGAACAAGGAGATACACTCCTGCAGACTTGATTGACATGGAGGTCCCAAGTCAGGGTGCTGTTTATCACCAAACCCAGACTAACCACAGAGTTAACCCTGTAGTAGGCATGTAAAATATGAACTATGTCTATGATGATTTACCGACTACTCTATTTTCTTCTATCTTCTTTCCAGAAAACCGCTACAGCCGTCGCCTACTGCAAAAGTGGAAAGGGGAATTTGAGGGTGAACGGCCGTCCCCTGGACATGGTCGAGCCCCGTGTTCTTCAGTACAAACTCCTCGAGCCCATCCTACTCCTTGGAAAGGTAATACAATATAGTAGAATGTTTTTGTGTTGTTATAGGTTTACTGAGGCCACCAAACCAGTTTGCAAACCACTTGAGGTGTTTGCTGTGTTCTCTGATCATCAGAGCTCCCCCCCACCCTCGGTCACTGCCTGTTCACAGAGGTTTCCAACCGGTTGCGGATTGTCAAATCAGTCAGAGCTTGTTCTCAGTGACCACTTTCTGACTGTTTGCCCCCTCCATTCCAAACTTTCAGCAGCCATTGAAATCACTCGAATTTCAGCCTCTGTTTACGCCACTATCTCAAGCCTCTCAGTATTTTGCACAAACATTCAAGTATACATATGGATGGACTCCAATCTCCAACCGGTTTGAAATCAATTTGAAAGTTGGCCGAAGTCGCTCATGCGCACTTGACCAGTCTCCAACGAGTTTGAAATGGTTTGCAAGTCACTGCCAATCGCCTCAGCGAACAAACCTTATGTTTACATTTGAAGTGAACACAAAATAGATAGTTTTGGTTTATTATTTTCGATAATAGGGAGTTTTGCAATGCTGAGTCGTCGTGTGGGAGGAACTACGAATAGAAACAGAGCATGCACAAAAAATGCTAACAGTTTGCGACTCAATTTTTTTCAGTTCCTATTTCAAGGTGGCAGGTCATGCGCGTTGTAATATTCGTGATTTTCAAAAAAAGTGGCTGGTTCGTTGGATTTATCCTAACTTAATTATGCTGATACCTTAAGATGGATTCTAAATTTTCACGGTCTACCATCAGTCCGATTTCGTTCAAGGGTATTCAGGTTCAAGTCTCAGGATGTCATCCTACTAATTTTGTTGAAATAGGTAACCATTACACATGTCAAACCTGAAATTGGTTGTTATAGGCGAAGCTCCGATACTGATGGATCGAATGAAATGGGTAGGGATTGTGCCACATTACAGAGAAAATAGACACAGACAGAAACGGCTGTCTTTGCCGTGTATTCTTCAATAATGAAACGTAATTGGCTTAAGGAAAAAAGTGTAAAATATCGTGCATATGTAGGTAATGGGTAGGTACAGGTAGGTAGGTTCATGTAAACATGAACCTACCATTATAAATAATATAGGTATGTACATCTTGATCGTTGATCATGTTGAAGTTCCCAAAAGAGATTCTCCTAACCCAAGGCGAATTTCGATGTTAACTACCCTTCCAAGTTCCCTTCCTTCTTCCTTTACATCTATTTCTTGTGAAAAAATTAAACCACAGATGTTGCTAAACTGCGAAACTGTTGCTAATTTGATGCTTCTTCCATTATGAAAGAATTCGTTATAAGTTAGGTAGGTAATCTATGACTTGGGCTTAGTTATGAAGATTTGGAGTAGTGTAGTCAAGTTAGTGTGACTTTTGAATCGTTTCATTCAACCGTACGATTCCCTATCCTTACAGTACGACGGTTTGCTTGTGCTAGAAAACCTCTTTTTGTACAACTACTCAGATGGAAAACTGCAAAAACTCCCTCATTTGCTATCGACCAAGAAGAAAAACGTCTGCCAAGTTGGGTGGGCAGTATAGCTTACTCACACGTCGTAACATGGACTTTTTTTACTAGGAATTCGGTCTAGTTTTGGAAGGTATGTCATGTGTTTGAAATTTCATTATGGGAGGGGG
This sequence comes from Adelphocoris suturalis, assembly GCA_030762985.1. NCBI lineage: Eukaryota > Metazoa > Arthropoda > Insecta > Hemiptera > Miridae > Adelphocoris > Adelphocoris suturalis. Next base: position 4,056,048 of record JAUMHS010000014.1, on the reverse strand, counting down.
TAATAGTAATAAATCCTAATGTTTCAACTATTCTCTTCAGATTTTCGTGATTATTTTTTAAATTCCATTATCAATTTGGTATAGTTTTGAAAATTGTATCAGGAGTTTCAAATCTCATACTTATGATAGGAATTCGCTGTCGGCGGAGGGAGATAAGTCATGATTTTTTGTTTTTTCTCTTATTTTAGCTCTCACCAAAATAATATATAATCCATTTATAGGGACGTCCCTGTAATGCATGCATTACCAATATATGTTTTCTTTGAAAATTTGCTAAAACATCACTGTTACCTTGAAAGTTTTCGGGATCCCGATTTTTCAGCCAATTGCTGGCACATCCCCGGCCAATGTATGTTTTTTCAGCCAAATTTCATTGTGTCTTTTGTACCATAAAATATTCTTATCATAATTATCCTATCATCATTTTATTGATGTTTTCAATGTCACTTTTATCATTATTTTTAGGAGCGGTTCAGCGGTGTGGACATCAGAGTTCGCGTGAGCGGAGGTGGTCACGTAGCCCAAATCTACGCCATCCGTCAGGCCATCTCCAAATCCCTCGTCGCCTACTACCAGAAATGTAAGCCTAATTATATCTACTATCAAATAACCTATCAAATCTCGTACATGCAACATGAAGTCAATTCCATCTGGAATGAGTAATGGTAGGGTGAGATCACTGATCTGCGTGCTGTCCTTCAGGACTTCTGCCCGGTGGGCCCTTTCGTAACCCAACTTCCAAGGAGGGACCGAATAGTGGTCAACCGGGTTGCCACTGGCCATACCCGTCTTACTCACAGACACCTGCTTAGTGCAGAAGCTTGAGATGTGTGTGGGAGGTGTAAGGGTGATCTTTCCATCAGCCACTTGCTGGAGGGCTGCCTAGACCTTGTGGACCTCCGAGCCCAGCATCAGCCCCCTCAGTGGTTAACGTTTTATCTGGACCAGGCGAGGTCCGATCCCTGTTGTACCTGAGTGCCGCTGCGCTCTACTACGACCTGTTATATCTGATCTGTGATATATTTATATGCATCTAGTCGTAGTTTTATTTCACTTTGCTGATTATATATAATAGCATGTACCTATATGGCCCATATTCTCGTGACGTCACGCCTGGAGTAGGTTGGCGTTTCAGCCAAAGTCGGCCATGACTGCCCTACGACAATGAATCGCTACTCAACCAACCTATTTCTCACAAGAAGTTTGCCGTCTCACGTCAACATAATTCGTGGTTATAAGGCCATTTTTCAACAGTTTTGTTTTGAAAAAGTATAATATTGTAGCAACACAAAGTTTCTATTTGACTAAATGTTATAATAATCATGCCTGCCAGCTCAATAATTGATTGTAGATTGCTGTCAACAATACCAATCTAACGTGAACGAGTTTTTATTTGGACTAGGAGCCTACTAACTACAGTAGTTAATCAGTGTCAGAAAACTAAAGAACTTCATTCGTTTAGATTTTGAGAATAATACACCTGAAAAATAGTGAAAAAAAAAAAAAAAAAAATTATTGAAAATTCCTCAGGTGTCTGTATTGCAGTGTAGGTACACGGCCATTGCTCAGGTAGCTTCATCAGCGTTTAATTATAAGTTCGTAGTACTATGCTTAACTGAGGAAGCTTTACTTGTTATATTGAATGAATAAAAGGAGAGATTTGATAGTTAGTCAAAATAAACAAGGCAGGTTGTTGCTACACCAAGAAACGAAACTACTTAGGTAGGTACGTACGTCCTACCAGATTTGCTGTTGGTTTAAAGTGCCTAAACAAAGTAGGTGGGTCGTTGCTTTGCCGACGAATACAACCGCTGATTAGCAAATTTGTCAAATATCGAATCAGGGAATATGCAACATGAATTAAAAACCAGCTGCAAGGAAAAAACCTTGAAATGCATTCCTCTGAAGGTAAGATTTCATAAAGACGGCATTGGCAGTGCAGTTATTGCGCGAGTTTTGCAGTTACTCAAATTTTATGGACAAAAAAGGTAATTAGGTACCTACTTTCGTTTTGATCAATGAAGTACCTACATGAACAAGTAATAATATACGGAAAATATGTAGGTATACCTTACCTCTAGGTACTTACCTTTCCACATGTGATACAACTTACTATTCCCGCCTAACAGAGCTCTCATTTCACAAGACCACTTTCACAGTACTCTAAAGATATTTAGTTTCAATTGATTCAAAGAACAGTTCTAAAACTAGATAGGTAATCCACACCATTTTTGCGGCTGATGTCTGGATCATTTAGAACACTTGTATGTTAACTCCCCAAAACATATTTCATATGGATCTCTACCCCACCGATTAAATCTTGCATTCGTAGCGTTTGAGGTCTACACCTGATGAAAACTTGATGTAATTTGCGTACAATTTTATCACCTTGCATATTGCAAATAATGAAAATATTGACTCGGAACTAGGTGAGACTATGTTATGCTGTTGTCCAGCTGTGACTACAAATGGCATTTTCGCATATGTTTACTCGTCACCATGACAACAAGGTGAAATAACTTCGATTTCGCTTGCCTCGATGTAAGGATGCGCTAGTGTCGCAAGTCTCGAGAATATCACCCATAGATATTTCCCTATTTACATCTAGTCTTGGTTGTAATATTTTATTTTTGGGTTTTTTTTATTAATCCAATTCGGGGGCTAAACAGTGGTCACTGTGCTCCTCATTTTTTCCCTTCCAAGTTGCCTGTGGAGTCCTGATGGCGCTCCTTTTTCTGTCAGAGATGGCAACATGGCTCATGCCATGTTAGCTGATTTTGTGCTCAATCGACGTAGAATAGAATGAGAATTTAAAAAATTTGAGTAGGGATGCAAATTCACCTCCTAAAACCGAATAAAAACTTACAAAAAAGCGTATTTCACTTGCGCGCAAACGTGGTTTTCAGTTGCTTTTGTTTTTTCTTTAAACCATATGAATTGTAGAACAAATTTATGACTGGGTTAACAAATTCCGCTAGGTCCCGAAGCAGGCAAAAAAGAAGTGACTGAAAAACTTATCAAAGTGAGGTTTAGGGTTATCTCCTTTTATTTTTCAGGTTTTTGAAATTTATTGGTGTTGAATCGATGCAGAATGTAATATTCTGCAACATTGTTCCTTGGCAAAATTCGATCAAATTAATATTTAAGGGCTTAATTATTGTACTAAAGGGTGTTTCATGACGACGCACATAGGTATCTTGTCAAGAACTTCACTTGTGATGGCATTTCCACATGACGCTGGAATAAGCACCAAAGAGTGTCGACTTGCTCATTCTCAACCTGCTGCTTCTATTGGAACTGTGTTGGCATGTGCCTAGACAATTTTCATCCGAAATCAAAAGGTGGGGGTGGGGGCTTGGAGGCTACCATCCGATCTCTATTTTCTCAGTAGTCTTCCCCCCACTTCCAAAAGATTCTGGTATCTTGCTTCCAAACGGCTGGTCATAGGTGACGACTAGAGAGCATTTCGTTCGGCCGATGGCACAGAGGAACCCAAATTTTCCCCACACTGTAATTTCACTGGCCCTTATCAAGCACAAATGGTAGCTCCATCTTTCTCTCTGGAAGTCGCTAAGGACTTTGTCACTAAGCCATATGGTGTAGGGGCACTTGCTCGTTTTTGAGTATGTTGCCTGTTTGTGCCTTGTAGGTGTGATGGTCCACGGGGATCGTCTGTCGCCTCTCCTCTTCAACCTGTTTGTGGATACGAACTGGGGTTAGCTGCTGACTAAAATATGGTTTGATCTTGCCCCAGGGGTGCGTGTAGGAGCGTTGGCTTTTGCCGTTGATGTCATACTATTAACACAAACCCACGAGAGCTAGCAGATTGCAATCAATGCCTTTACTGAGCAGTTAGCCTGGTGTAGTTTGATGGTCAACCCAGATAAGTGTCTGTTAGTTTCCTGATGCCAGCATAAGGTGAAGGGGTGGATGAGGAGTGCTTCGAGTCCACTTACCATGCCAGTGTGGATTCTGTCACTCAACTGGAAGCTGCAGTAGGCTTTTTAGGAGAAGGCGTCAATCAGCTGAGAAGGTGGGCCGTGAGGGGAACAGTGATGCCTCATCCTGACTGTACTAAGAACTGCTGTGGGTCATATAGACCCACAATACACATGGGTCAATTGGCCCAAGTGTAAATGTACCTAAGTAGGTTATGTGTAAATATAATATGTTACTTGCCAAATCATCCAATATTCGTCTCTTTTGTTTACAGATGTTGACGAAGCGTCCAAAAAAGAGATCAAAGACATCGTCATCCAATACGACAGGACACTTCTGGTTGCTGACCCCCGTCGCTGCGAAGCCAAGAAATTCGGAGGTCCCGGAGCCCGCGCTCGCTACCAGAAATCCTACCGTTAAAAATGTTTATATTGTATTCCCCCCACCATCTCTCCCCTCCCTGTCACATTTTATATATTATATATATGACTGTGTGATTTGACTCATTACAAAAGTGGTGACTTCGTTTTGTAAAAGGATTTCTGTTCATACTTACCTCATCATATTTTTATCGAACACCAAAATTTCACAAAGCCACTAGGGTCAAGCGGGGCAAGTGAGTGTCTTCGTTTTATTTCGCTATGAGGCCACTCTATTTTAATAAGTTTCTTAGCAAATGATAGAATAATTAAAATTTGCAAAAATATTCATTTAAAAAAACTTCAAAAAAAGCTAAAAATCCAAAATCTTCTTTTGAATAGCAAATTATTATTTAGTATTTACGTTATTTGCAATGAAGTTAAAAGTTAACAGTTTCTATACACTCAAAATGCTCAAATTTGAAAACAATTTAACATTATACAATATTTACGAAAATCATGCTGCTTGACTGCGTGCATTTTTGTCTCATGCTTGGGTTGTCCTACAACTGTGGATCAATAGATTCCAGTAGGTCGTCCCTCTATTGACGAAGCTTAGCTTCAGAGGGACGTCCTAAAAATGGGGTTCCATTCAAAAACTCGATTTAGGAGCCGTAGCGCCACTGTGGCGCGTGATAATCAAAAACCCAACTTCACTATTGGATAGTATTCTTAGCAAATCTTCTAGTTTCTTAGCAAATACAACGACATTTTATCCTCAATTACTTATTCCTGCGTACTTCTAAGTAATTTCTGGGCGGTATTTACCCATCTGAGATACCTAGGCAACGAAATGCTTCAATAATTTTAGAAGAGTTACGAAAAAATTACCTTGATCAAAGGGTCCAGTCCAGCCATTCATCAAGATTACAAATCAGTAGGGGAAATTTCAAAATTTTGACTCAATTTGGAACACAAACAATATTTACTTGTTCAATTATTACTTGGTGTAATCATTTGAAGCGTTTTCAGGTATAACTCCTAAACAATCAAACTTCAATAGCGTACTTTTATCATTCTAGGTACATATTATTTCATAGGTGAGTTATACGGATGACAAAAATAATTATCAAGAGTTGTGGTTAAACTATTCAAAAGTAACAACGCTACACGCGCATAAGAAGTGAATGGATGTGCCATTGGCTTCCCTGGTAGGTAACTACATCACATAGAGTAAACCATTTGTGAGAAAAATCAACTGAGTATTGAACTAGGGAGAAAAAAACCCAGCAGAGTAGTGGATTGATCCAGTAAGAGTCCCAAAACTAGTTTGTTTCCCCTCCTGACTTCTCAGGAGGGGAAATTGGCCCACTGGAATGTGGAGTCATGTGTTATAAATTCACAGAGCAATTTTCCAAAGAACGATTTTGGTGGGATGGGAAATCAGGAAGTTATACTGTTAATAATGATCAGTTATTTATAATAATATTTAGTTTGTAAAGAGTTTCCTGCCTTTTACGGGGGAAAAGCAGAAACTCCACTCAACTTGAGGGTGAAAAACCATCCAGCATCCGTGGTTCGGTCGGTCTGTCGATGACCTTCCTGTAAGTTGACATGCCATTGCCCATAATTCAACTTTTGATGGTTGTTTTGGAATTAAACTCTTGAAAAAACGAGACCCAACGACAACAAGCGAATGCTTCACCAATCGGAAAAAGCCCGTAGTAACGTGTTAGGTGCTTACGATCCTCCAGGCCTAAATATAAGACATTGAAGCGATATCGAAAGTTACGCAAATTCCTTGCCAACGTTGCAAACATCCCAAATTGATCATTTTCTCTTGTAGTTTCGAAAAAGGCAGAAGCCCTATAGTTTTGTGTTGTTATTTTCTGTTCTCTTTTCTTACTAAGTGATTATATATATATACAACGAATTTAAATCTCATGACGATTATATGCACAAAAAAAGAACATTTCAGATATAAAAATATGAGAAAACACAGGTTGGAGTTGCATATCAAATATACAAAGAAAATATAGAAGATTCATTTCAACAAATTAATTTATCTCAACAAATGCAGAAGACCATACAGAAAGAATTAAGTGTTTAATTTCAAGGCTCTCCAATAGGAACCGACCCACCTGAAACATTACATACGTCCGATCTCTGACAGACTAACGTAACTTTTTATAATTTAATGATGATTAACCATTTTTGACATTATTTCATGTCTTTGCTATGGCACACAACCAAATTTTCGTTATGTTACGTTACGTTACGTTATGCTCAATGTTCTGATGATTTCCGCTTACAAACGAGTCGTTGCTAGGGAAATGGTACTTCGTCGTTTTTCATCCCACAAAATTCGTTGACCATTCGTTCGAAAGCTCTCGATTTATCCAACCATATTATGTTAACTACTGCGAAGTGCGTGGCCAACAAGCTGAGTTATGAGCATGGTTATATATGAATAATTGTTTACACACAGGTGATCATTCTCAATTATTGATATTGTGAACATGATTGCAACCGCTTGTTAATTTCTGATGATTTCATTGAGCTGGTGTTTCGATGATTTGATTCATAGCAGGTGATCCGAATATTGCGAGAACGGTTTGATTTGTGAAGAGGTGGTTAAATCATTTAATAGGTAATCATTTTAATAGACGAGTCTGCAACTAAAGACATGAAATGTCCCAATGTGTTGCAGACTAGTATGCAAGCGTTACTGATGATTATCGTTTGCTTGCTCACTATTTATTTTATTTTATTTATTTTCCATTTGTTTTCGTCACGTCACGTCACGGTGGGGTTTTCTATTGATTTTCACGTACAAACAATGCGTTACTAGGGAAGTGTAACTCCCTTAGTTTTCATAGCAGGAAAATCGTTAGCCACTTTTTGGAATGCTCTCATTTTATCACAGCATCTCATAATCCATAAGCCTCTGTAGTGTCAAGGAAAGCTAATTTATTACGCTCAGTTATAAACTAATATTGCTAAGTAACCATAATGAACTAATAATGTGTAAAATTAATCATTATTAAATGATCTGACTGTAGAACCGTAGGTCTACCGTCCGTTTTTTTTCCTCCCACAAACTCGCGAAACTGCAAAATCAGCGAAAATCGACTTGTACTTCAAAAGGTTAAGGGGTAGTTGATCTCTCTACACTATGTGAATATTTCATGGCCCTAGTTCCCTAGGTTTCTTCCTGCAGCTGTTTTTTTAACAGAAAAAACGGGAACTTGGCAATATGTCGACACATAAACTGGTCGACACCTCCTGTCGCCATATTTCCACACCAGGTGTTGAAGAACGTCGATAACGCACATCTTTGAAACTGGTCGACGGATTTATGTCGAAAAATTTGAGATCCGTTTTTCGCTGTATTTCAACAACAGGTGTTGAACATGAGCTAAAAACACCCCTCTTGAAACTGGTCGACTGCTAAACGACGACAAAAGGGTTGTTTGGCCACTACCTGTCCTCAGCCTTGGTCCCATGGGGTCTTTCAATCCGAGGATTAAATGAAAAGTCACATTTACGTTTCTAAACTGTTATGTGATCGTGTTATGAGACCACGAAACTATACACTTCATTCTGATCTACACATCCAACTAATCTGCATTTTTACTAAGGGATTGACTACTTGATGTTATGTATTTTTGAGATGCGAGCTTGCGAGCATCCAGACCACCAAACTATACACTTCATTCTAACCTACATGTCAGGTATACGAAGGATGTCGATGTAAATATGTCGACGTATCCCCATGGTTGACTTGGACGACCTTTTTCAACAAGGGGTGTTGAAAGTTGTCGACTAGTCGCTGTATTTTTGTGTCGCCATATTTCCAATGCCTGTGAAATCGACATTGGTCAACCCTTGGTGTTGAAAGATGTCGACACGGCTTCTTGCCCGTTTGTCGACCAGTTTATGTGTCGACATATTGCCCCCCATCCGCAGTTTTAAGGTAAGGCTGTTTAACGAATCAAAGAAGTCTGACAAATATGCAAACATTACTTAAGAACTAGGTTTGCTGAAGTTCATGCTTAGCTCATTTTGCTTCTGGTTTTCCAAGAACGAAGTTAGTTCATCTCGGAGCTCAAATAGTCTTGCCAACGTGTTTCCTTTTGAGAGCCAGCGTACTTCTGTGTGAAATAGCAGTGTTTTGAGGTCAGTTCCTAAATCTTCACAAAGAATTTTAAACAGTCGGGTATTTAGTGCACTGTTTTTTATGTAGTTCACGAGCAAAAACGAGCTCGCTCCTGGAGTTGGCTCGATGTTGCCCCAAAGAATGGTCTCACGCCCCCCCTGACCATATAAATTCACAGAGCAGTTTTCTAACGAATGATTTTGGTGGGATGGGAAATGAGGAAGTTATACTCTCTCTGGCAACTCTTAGTAGTAGGTTAAAACAAGCGTGACATTTTTTGCTGTCGGGCGAAAATTTTGAATCTCAGAGCTAAGAAATCCATGTAAGGAAAAAAAATAATAAACTCAAATGATAAAATCTGTACTTCAACAAATAGCTTCAGATCACAAATTGAGAGTCCATAAAATATTAAATAACAATCATTCTCGTATGCTGCCGAAAATGCATCGCACTAAGTGGATTGGTGAAAAAGTAAGTGTATTTAATTTATAAATATATTTTCCCAAAATTGATTACTGTTTTCCATTCTTACAATGCTCTTCTAATGGGTCAATGCTTCAATCCGTTTCTAAATAGAGATGTAGATGTGTAAGTATCATTTCTATGTAAGCTAAAATGAAGAGGATTGTGGTTTATACAGGGTGATTCCCTCGCAAATGCAAAAAAAAATTTGGGTGAAACTACATCAAAAATGGAGTAAAATGCCGCCAACCGCATGTTTTTATCTCAATCCGTACTCGAGATATGATTTTTTAAAGGTTTTTTCAGGAATACCGTGTTTTTTCATTTTATACTCGGATTTCTCCACTTTGCCTCATTTAATTTTAACTTTCAACCTCATTTTCGGTATCAGCATTAAATTTCCTATAAGAATAGTGTACTTGGGTTCTTAAAAAGTACCATCCGAAGATCCTCACATCAGCTCAAACAGACGATTTTGAAAAAATAATATTTCTGAAAATCTTTAAAACTTTACTACTCTTTTAAAAAGAATCCTGGAAGCTGGAAAATCTCATGAAAACTGCTTCATCTAGTATGTTTTCCAACGGTATTATCAATTTTACTTTTATTTTGTTATTTAGGGGAGAAAATAATGTTTTAATGTTGGAAAATGTGGGTTTTTCAATGAAATTATTGGTTTTCTCAAAAGATGACCCTCAATGAACCAACGAGTATGGGGTCGGTTTCTATGTATTTTTTCTCGCTGGATTGATTGGAAGCTCTTGTAGATCTCTCAACTACGTTAGCTAATTTAATGCTGATTCCGAAAATGTGGTCAAAAGTTAAAATTGAATGAAGTAAAGTGGAGAAATTTGAGTTTAAAAGGGAAAAAACATGGTTTTCCTGAAAAAAAAAACCTTTAAAAAATCATATCTCGAGAACGGATTGAGATAAAAATATGCAGTTGGCGGCATTTTACTCCATTTTTGATGTAGTTTCACCCAAATTTATTTTTACATCTGCGAGGGAATCATCCTGTATAAATATTCATTTATTTATTATTTCTCATGAACTATGCTGTGCATTATGAAATTTGTTTTTCATCCTTCACTTACCTGTCCCATTCTTTGCCTCTATCACTCCCCCATGTGCTTGTGCTGGGTCATTGCTAGTTCAGGGTGGCCCCGAACTGGAAAAGTTAGGAAAATCCTGGAAGTGTCATTCTTTGCGTCGGGAGAAGTTAGGGAATGTCGCAAAATAATTTAAACCGTTTTTAGGTAAATTATAACTCCTAAACAATCAAACTTCAATGGCGTACTTTATCATTGTAGGTACATATCATTTCATGGGTGAGTTATGCGAATGACAAAAATAATTATCAAGAGTGGTGGTTAAATTATTCAAAAGTAACAACGCTACACGCACAGTCCAAAAACTAGTTTGTATGTATAAGCTAGGACTTCTCAGGAGGGTTAAGGAGGGGGAAATTAGCCCATTGGAATGTGGAGTCATGTGTTATAAATTCACAGAGCAATTTTCCAACGAACGATTTTGGTGGGATGGGAAATAAGGAAGTTTTACTCTCTCTGGAACCAATGAATTAGTAGCAGGTGAAAAAAAGCGTGACATTTTTTGCTGTCGGGCGAAAATTTTGAATTCTCCCCAGAGCCAAGAAATCCATGTAAGGAAAAAAAGTAATAAAATCAAATAATTACAATTTGTACTTCAACTAATAGCTTCAGATCACAAATTGAGAGTCCATAAAATGTTAAATAAAAAGTCATGCAGGATGCTCATTGGGTGAATTTTCGTAAATTCTCGTATTACATTTAGGATAAATTGTTATGATATTTGAGCTCTTCGAGGGCAATGAAATTGTTAAATATAAGTAGACTAATACAGGGTGGAGTCAGATAAGTGACGAAAATGTTTTTGTGTTAGTGTGCATAAAAAATGTAGTCAAATTCCGCCAACCGCAAATTTTTATCTCAATCCGCACTCCAGATCGAGATATGATTTTGACAAGGTTTTTTCGGTAAAACCGTGTTTTTTTACTTTTAAACTCAAATTTCTCCACTTTGCCTCATTTTATTTTAACTTTTGACCTCATTTTCGGAATCAGCGTTGAATTTCCTATAAGAATAGTGTACTTGGATTCTTAAAAATTACCATCTGAAGACCTTCACATCAGCTCAAACAGGCGATTTTGAAAAAATAAAATTTCAGAAATTTTTTAAAACTTAAAAAAAAAAAAAATCCTGGTAACTTTCAAATCCCATGAAAACTGCTTCATTTAATACTCTTAACAACGGTATAGTCAATTTTACTTCTACATTGTCATTTAGGGAAGAAAATTTATGTTTTAATGCTGAAGAATATGGTTTTCTCTATCAAATCGATGGTTTTCTTGAAAAATGAACCTACGAGTATGACATGGTCGGTTTCTATGTATTTTTCCTCGCTGTATCGAATGGAAACGCTCGCAGGTCTCTCCAACTACGTTATAATTGAGTTTTACACTTTAATTAACGAGTTTTACTCCATAAAACACATACATTTAAGGGTAACAAACAAACATTTGCGAGTTTAAGTGTAAAACTCGGTTATAATGGAGTTGGAGAGATCTACAAGCGTTACCATTCGATCCAGCGTGAAAAAATACATAGAAACCGACCCACTACTTGCAGGTTTATAGACTGTAATTTTTCTTAAAAACCAACGATTTCATTGAAAAACCTACTTTTCCCATTTTTGGGAGAGTAGTAAATTTTTAAAGGTTTTTAGAAATTTCATTTTTTTTTTTTTTTTTTCAAAATCGTCCATGTTTGAGCTGATGTGAGGGTCTTTGGATGGTACTTTTTTGAACTCAAGTACACTATTCTTATACACAATTCAATGCTGATTCCGAAAATAAGGTCAAAAGTTCAAATTAGATTAGGCAAAGTGTAGAAATTTGAGTTTAAAAGGAAAAAAACACGGTTTTCTTGCGAAAAAAAAAATACCTTTAAAAATCATATCTCCAGTATGGATTGAGATAAAAATATGCGGTTGCGGAATTTTACTACATTTTTTTTTTTTTTTTTTTTTACTGCGATTTCTGTTTTAGAAACATTAAAGGTACAATAAAATGACGAGATAACAAAACAAAATTTGAATTTGATATTTTTTGTCGGGGAAATCTCAAGTTCGGCCTGGGGAACGTCTTAGGGGGTCACTTTTCAAGAAAACCCTCATTAACCTTGCTTTTCAACATACAAACATAGTTTTCTCCCTCAATTAGCAAAGTAAAATTGACTGAAACGTTCGAAAGCTGGCAGTAGTTTGAAAATGTTTTTTCCGAAGACTGCATCGATTTTTCCTCAACCGAAAACAGGTGAAAATTTCGTCAGCAAACACTAAATATATACCAGTTTGAACTAGATTACTAGTTAGGGGGTTGAAAATAATTGTTGGTTGCCTATCTGATGGTAAATTTAGTGCTCTTTCCAACAGCATCGTCAATTTTTACTTTACTCATTCAGCCAATTAAGAAAGTTGAGGTCATTGTAGTGAGGCAAGGCGTAACATACGACAATAATCTTTAAAACAATTTAATAATTCGGAAACAAAGAGTTTGAAACAAAAATCTCTAATCGGAGCTTTCGATCGGAAACCTCGTTAAAATAATAAATAATAATTTATGGATAGGCATTTTGCATGGTTCTTCGGACGAATTGAAGCGTAAAACACCTATAAAAAGTTGAAATCCAAAATAGAAGAAGATACGGCGGTATTGCTTAGCAGAGCAGTGTTGTGAAAGCTCATTATCGTTAACAGCTAATTGTGAGGTTGAAATAGTAACCAAGACATCATAGGCGCTTACTGGAAAACACGAATTGGCTGAACGAAGCAAATCAAATCGACTTGGCCTATTTTTGCATAGCAAGCTAATAGAGTGTCTGTGATATGAAATAACAGGTTATAAAGATTTTACTGCCATCAGGTAAGGTATTTAACATTATACAGGGTGATTCCCTCGCAGATGCAAAAAAAAAAATTTGGGTGAAACTAAATCAAAAATGGAGTAAAATGCCGCCAAACGCATATTTTTATCTCAATCCGTACTCAAGATATGATTTTTTAAAAGATTTTCCCGGAAAAACCGTGTTTTTTTCTTTTTAAACTCGAATTTCTCCACTTTGCCTCATTTAATTTCAACTTTCAACCTCATTTTCGGTATCAGCATTAAATTTCCTATATGAATAGTGTACTTGGGTTCTTAAAAAGTACCATCCGAAGACCCTCACATCAGCTCAAACATTGACGATTTTGAAAAAATAATACATATTTCTGAAAATCTTTAAAACTTTACTACTCTTTTATAAAGAATCCTGGAAACTGGCAAATCTCATGAAAACTGCTTCATTTAATATGATTTCCAACGGTATTATCAATTTTACTTTTATTTTGTTATTTAGGGGAGAAAATAATGTTTTAATGTTAAAAAATGTGGGTTTTTCAATGAAATTGTTGGTTTTTTCGAAAGATGACCCTCCATGAACCAACGAGTATGGGGTCGGTTTCTATGTATTTTTTCTCGCTGGATCAAATGGAAACTCTTGCAGATCACTCAACTACGTTATAATCGAGTTTTACACTTTAATGAACTAGTTTTACCCCATAACACACATACATTTAATCGTAACTGTAGTGGATTTATATATGTTTTACTTGGCGTCGGTAGACCAAGTGGGACATTTATATTCTGATTATGCGGGTTAGTCCCCGTGTTATTCCTGTAAGGAATGTGGGCGGATCCGTCAAGGTCAGCTTGCTCGGCGGGGTGGACTGAGAGATAGTTCGTGTCGCAGCCGCGTGGAGCACTGGGCTCGCATAGTGGGTGCTGGGTTCGATCAGTTTGGTACTGAGCCGTTTTGTAATATTCCGGCCTAAGATTTATATCTGTAGGAGGAATATGTTGAGCTTGGTTGAGGTACTGAAAAGTATCCTTCGCTTTTTGCACATTTGGAGTGTATTTGACACTCGGATCGGCCGGGTAGGCTTGCGTCGAATATCGTGGGTACTCGGACAGCTTGGTCGAATCGTAATGATTGACTTCAGAGCGGGTCTGAAAGGTATCCTCGATCTTTTGTATAGGCGAGGCTTGATCGAACGTTTCTTTAACGAATACGTAAGGTGAGAAGGCGATCTCGTCGTGAGGATCGAGCCTTGCGTCGTCGCTGGGACCAGCGGATTCGCCGGGTAGCCTGTAGGGAGCGCTACAGGGGCTACGCGGCCCGGCTTCGCCGTCGTCTGCCTCCCCTTGCATGAGGAAATAAGACGGCCGACGTTCCATCGAAATAGTCGAGTTATTAGCTCGTTTCGATGCCTCTATGTACAGAAATAGAGGGTTTAGGGAGGTGGACTCGCTTGACAGAGCGTCTTTCCTTTGCTCGTATGTCAGGGTCCTACCTCGTAATCTTGAAAAAGACTTCCTTGGACGGTAAATTAGAGCGGATGAGCAGAGTAATTTACCGGCGTATCCCGGCGGTCGGTGACGAGCCTAATGCTACGAAACCCGGGTGATACGGCTCGGAACGTCCCTCGGGCGTACGATCTAAAGAGAATATCGATAGATGTACCGGGTGGCGTCCTGACAGATGAACTACGTTGGGCAATGAGCAGGATGAATAATCACTGGACTCGTAGATGCCAATGCGAGATCTGTGTGGAGAGAAGGTAGGCCTTGTAGAAAGCAGTAGGAAGCCGTTCTTGAGATGAACTCGGAATGCAGAAGGTTCGTCAGCGTAGAGCGTGTAGAAATCTTCGTACTTCGAGGTGTCGTCGTCGAGAGCGGAGAGTAGAATGAATTTCGGAGGCTCCGAGCGGGGTATTTATAGGGGGGTGGCCGCCTCCGCGGGGGTGGCCACTTTATGGTTAGTATGCAAATTAGTTTCTCAATTTCTCAGCTCATCTGGGCTGTCTCCTGGTTGGTCCGCTTAATTTCATTAATTCGACTGTGTAATCTCATTGGTTCGCATATTGTTTTCTCAGTATCTGCGAGTATGATAGCTGAGCTGGTCCTCCGGGGTGCTTACGAGCGTCCGTCGCGGAGCCGACGACCTTGAGTTTAGCCGGGGACCTCAGGTGCTTTCTCTGCGTCAGTTGTTCAGACGGGGTCCCCGGGGTGGCTGCTGGACCAGAGGTGGTTGCTTGCCGCCTCTTGGTTGGTTCGCCTATTGTCTCTCGTGTAATCAGTGTTTCTGATTGGCGAGTAGGCTTGTTTGAATTGTCCTTGCTAGTTTTAGAGGACGTTTCTGTTTGAGTTTTCAAGGCGACTTGTTTCGAGATACTTGTCGCATCTCTCTCGCCCAGTAAGTGTCTAGGGAGGTCGCCTTGTATGTTTTTAGTTAATATTTCACTTTTGAGAGAGAAATTCGTATTTTCTCTCTGGTGAAATATTTTGTTTGACGGAGTTGTAACTCGACGTCTTATAAATATTTTTGTGTTGTGCCTACCTCTTTTTGGTAGCCCTGAAAAGGGCTGTTGAAAAGAGGGGGTGGTTTTCACCACAGGGGCCCCCCCAAGACGTCGTGTTATTAACGACGACGCCGGTTGGGGAGAACTGGGAGGTCCACACGGAATTCTCCATATGAAAACCTCGCCAGTTGGGGCGGAGGCGGAGGTGCAGGCCTCGCGTCCCGCGCCTGTGGTGCGCCCCGGCCTCGTCGGTTTCGACGAGCGCCGCGGGGCGGCCGTGGCCGGCCCGAGCTTTGCCGACGGGAGCCAAACCCGCGAGGGTTTGGCCCGCGGCCGCGGCTGGGCTGTTGCGGAGGTGCTCGTTCCGGCTCCGTCCACCCCGCCGCGCTCATCTTGTCCCACCGAGGCACGGGCACGTCGCCCGAGCTGATCCACTTGCGTGGGATCGTGGGGAGCTGGTGAGCGGGTGGAGCCGTGGGTAGTGGTTGGGCGGGGGGAGCCGTGGGTAGTGGTTGGGCGGGTGGAGCCGGTGGCTTGAAGGGCTGAGGCGTTCTCCACACGACCTCCCTGGGAGCGCTGTCGTCTTGCTGCGTTTCCCTCTTTGGTGAAGGCGGGAGCGGGCCGAGCGGAGCTGGGAGGTTCTCTTCGGCGAGGAGGAACTCCTCGACTTCCTCTGTCAGCATAGCTTCTGTTGGAGGTTTGGAGGCTGCCATGTTCAAGATTGGTATGAGCTCCGGTCGTGGGGTGTTCCATACTTATATCTCCCACTGTTCCTACCCGAGAAAAGTGGGCGTGGCTTGTTTCGAGTGCAGTCACCCACTTTTCGTCGAATTTGGTAGAGGGGACGCGCCCTCTGGCGGATTTTCGGGGAGTTTTCTCCTTACTTTCTGCCTGATTTTGGCTTCGTGACACAGCTTCGTCCGAGTGTAGAGTATAAGCTGGTTTTATTTGCTGTTTGGGAACTTTTTTTGTATGTTCGCCAATTTGCACTGTAACTGAAAACTTATCTCTTTTAACCACTTTGAATGGTCCCGTGTAAGGACATTGCAGGGAGGTGAGCTGTGTGGGCACTCTGATATAGACATGAGTACATGTATCCAAATTTTTGGGCATGTTTACGGCATATTTCGTATTATTATGTTTAATATGCGTAGGCCGGAAGAAAAGAGGTTCCGAAAGGTTTGTAGAAGTTACGAAAATGTCTCCTGGGAGTGGTACGTCAATTCCGTAAACTTTTTGGAAAGGTGTAGTTTCAGTTGCTGGGTCTACTGCCGTACGCATGGCGAGTAGAACTTTTGGAAGTGCGTCGAGCCAATTTTCGTTTTGTGCTTTGAGAGCCTCTTTCAAAGATCTATTTCTGCGTTCTACCATTCCGTTTGTTGATGGTTTGTATGGTAACGTGTGAGTATGTTTTACTCCGAGACGTTCCATAATGGAATTGAATAGATCTGATTCGAATTGAGTGCCCTGATCACTTGTGATGTATTTAGGTACGCCCTTTGAAGCTACCCAAATATTGATAAAGGCGTTTGTGATCGTGGTTGTTTCGATGTTGTTAAGAGGGACTGCCTCTAGCCAACCCGTTGCTCTATCAACCATCATTAAAATGTAACGTTTCCCTCCTTTAGCTAAAGGTAAGGGTCCGGTAATATCAACGTGTACGTGTGAAAATTTGTTAGCCGTTTCAAATTCGGAGTAAGGGAGCTTCACGGAGCGCGTGATTTTTGCTCGTTGGCAAGTTTCGCACGCTCGGACCCAGTTGGAGACATCTGCACGGAGTCCGTGCCAAAAATATCTTTGTTTAACTTTATACACTGTAGAGTGTATACCTGGGTGTCCCAAATTGTGAATTTGGCTGATTATTTCTTGCCTTATTTCGTTTGGAATATAAGGTCTAGGGTGTCCTAGGTCTAGGTTACACCAAATTTCTCCTTGAGGGAATTCAACTCGTGTGAGTTTCAATTTGTCCTCTGCGTTAGGAGGAGAACGAATTTGTGAATTTGAAATGTGCAGTAAAAGATTGCACTCTATTGCAGCCGTAATTTGCGAAATTTCGGCTATGGGTGGACCCTCGTCCGTCTGGGTTGAAATCGATTTTGTTTGAATTTCAACCGGATCGAAGGGTCTGGAGAGTGCGTCGGCGACGACGTTGCTCTCTCCGGGAATATGACGAATGTCACTCGTCATTTGAGAGATGTATGTTAGCCATCTTAATCTCATTTTAGAAAAATGTGCATTCTTCTTAAGCATCGTGCCTAGCAGAGGCTTGTGATCAGAACAAATATGAAAAGATCTGCCGTCCAAGTCATTGTGCCAGTGAATGCAAGCTTGGTAAACGGCGAACATTTCTTTGTCGAATGATGCTTTGTTCTTCCATTGTTCTGGAATTTCTTTACTGAAAAATCCCAATGGTTGGTAAGATTTCGAGCCATGTTTGTCTGTAATTTCCTGCTCTAGTGCCGCTCCGATGTGTGTGTCGGATGCGTCGCAGACTAATCTCCACTCTGCTGTAGGGTGTGGGTGAGCAATGTTATGCAATGTTGCTTTGATCATTGCTTGTTTTAAGCTGTTGAAAGCTTTTTCTCTCTCTGATGTCCATTCGATAGGTGTTCTGTCATTTTTTTTGTTTGACTGAATGGAGTCATACAGAGGTTGTGCCGTGTGAGCGAATTTACTTGAGCAGGCTCGGTAAAAACCACACATCCCTAGGAATCTGCGTAGACTTCGTACGTCTATCGGCCTAGGAAACTGTTCTATGGTTTCTACTTTATCTCGTTTAGGAATGATTCCTTCTTTCGAGATAGTGAAACCAAGGAAATCGACGGTAGGTCTTGAAAAAACGCATTTGTCAAAACCTACCCGAAGTCCGTGTTCACCCAGCCTGTCAAAAATTTGTTTTAGGTGGTTCATGTGTTCGTTATAATTTTTTGAAGCCACCAGGATGTCATCTAGGTATACAAATGCGAAATCAAATTTTCGCATGATGCTGTCCATGTATCTTTGCCATGTTTGGGCCGCTCCGGCCAAACCCATGCTCATTTTCTTAAACTCATAAAGACCGAAAGGTGTAATAATTGCAGTTTTATGAGCGTCATCTGGGTGCATCGGAATATGATAATATGCCGATTTTAAATCTATTGTCGAATAGATTCGTGTATCATGTAAATTCGCTTGGAAAGAGCGAATGTGAGGAGGAGGGTAGGCGTCTTTCTTCGTTTTCGCGTTCAGGAAACGGTAGTCGCCGGTGATTCTCCATGACCCGTCTTTTTTTGGCACACAGTGTAACGGGGATGCCCATTCGGAATCTGATGGTGCAATTATGCCTTCTGAAACCATTTTGTCAAAAGTACTTTTGACTTGAGCCCGTTTTTCGCCTGCCATGGGTCTTGCTCGGAAGTGTACTGGTGTTCCCTCCGTGGTTATACGGTGGTAAACCCCGTTGTTTTTCCACTTTCCTTGAAGTTTGCTCATTTTTTCATTGTATTTGTCAATGATAGAGCGAATGTTTTCGTCCTCCGTGATTTGCACGTCCTCTGGTTGAGGGTTATTGTCACGATGAGGGATAGTAGCTGCTATTTGTTCGTCAGTGAATTTTTTGTTCATGACTGCAGCTATTTTTTGATCGGCATAGCTCTTTATTTTATCTTTATAAATGTACTTATGTTTGACCCGTATTCCGATATCCCAAGACTCGAGGAATGGTATACCTAGGATCGCTAGATCAACTTTTGTGATCATAAAATCGGTGGTCATGTCTCCGAGGCCGATGTTAATTGTCGTGTCAGCTCGCCCTAGTGTGTCTATAGGGGCTCCGTTAGCTGCTGTGAGCTTAACGTTGGACTTACGAATTTTTAAGCCCAATTTTTTTGTGACATTGTGGGGCAGAATGTTCACTTCTGCTCCCGTGTCGATGAGAAATTCAGTGCCATTTAGTTTGCACTTGAAAAAAAGCCTTTTATACTCAGTAGACTGCCGGTGTATAGGCTCAGATACACTGGCAGTTATTCGTTTTCCGAACTCTCTACGTCGGAGGTTGGAACGGTACTTTCTTGTACCGATCTCTGAGTATTTTCGTTTGAAACCCAGGTTTTAGGCTGGCTTATAGTCGCTGCCTTTTTGCTAGTTTTGGAAGCAGTGTTTGTCTTCCAAGTGCAGTGTTCTGGGTCTGCACATTTGCGAGTTTCGTTACCGAAACGTGCATGGTTTCGACAGACATAGGCCGTCGGTTTGTGAGGCCTACTCTCTACTGGTTGGGGTTTGAACTCAGCTTGTTTTGAGAGGGCCTTTTTGAAACCAGTATTCGTGGGTTTCGGAGTAGATTCTACTCCTCGTATGTTTAGAGAGGTATTCTCTGTTTTGTACGCGTGTAGCGTATCAGCTAGGTCGAGCCGGGCGGTCGTGTTAGGCTGAGCTGCGACCATACCTCGTGCCTCGATGGGTAGAGTCTCGATCCACTTTTGAGTGATCAGAGCTTCCGAAAAGTACCCAACAGCTTTAGAGTACATTTCGTGGTACTTGGTGCTGGGTTTTTTGGCGAGAGATGCGGGGTCCTCGAGTGCGAGGAGCCTGTCCTGTAAGGACAACCCATATTCTCGCTGTAGGCGCTGTTTGGCCTCTTCGTAGGGTGCGTGGGGTGCCGTGAGGTAAGCTGAGTCGATAGCTTCCCTCATTTCTTCTGGTACCCACTTGTATATAGCTGAGAAGCATTCGTTCTGCGTTCTCAGGTGTTTTCGCACGCAGTATTGATCGAACTCGGCGAGTGCACGATCGATATTCTTCTTTTGGAAGATTGGTTTTTGATAATCTCCCATCTCCTCTAAAAGTGCTCGAAAGCCACTTTGTGTAGAGGGATGTTGCGTGAGATGTGGGGCGTAGAGGCCCGGCGGGGGTCGCACGCCCGCAGTGGTTCCCTGAAATCCACTAGCTTCATAAGAGGGAACGAAATGCTCCGTGTTAAGCCTGTTCAAAGGCGGGGTCACCATTTGTAGTGGATTTATATATGTTTTACTTGGCGTCGGTAGACCAAGTGGGACATTTATATTCTGATTATGCGGGTTAGTCCCCGTGTTATTCCTGTAAGGAATGTGGGCGGATCCGTCAAGGTCAGCTTGCTCGGCGGGGTGGACTGAGAGATAGTTCGTGTCGCAGCCGCGTGGAGCACTGGGCTCGCATAGTGGGTGCTGGGTTCGATCAGTTTGGTACTGAGCCGTTTTGTAATATTCCGGCCTAAGATTTATATCTGTAGGAGGAATATGTTGAGCTTGGTTGAGGTACTGAAAAGTATCCTTCGCTTTTTGCACATTTGGAGTGTATTTGACACTCGGATCGGCCGGGTAGGCTTGCGTCGAATATCGTGGGTACTCGGACAGCTTGGTCGAATCGTAATGATTGACTTCAGAGCGGGTCTGAAAGGTATCCTCGATCTTTTGTATAGGCGAGGCTTGATCGAACGTTTCTTTAACGAATACGTTAGGTGAGAAGGCGATCTCGTCGTGAGGATCGAGCCTTGCGCCGTCGCTGGGACCAGCGGCTTCGCCAGGTAGCCTGTAGGGAGCGCTACGGGGGCTACGCGGCCCGGCTTCGCCGTCGTCTGCCTCCCCTTGCATGAGGAAATAAGACGGCCGACGTTCCATCGAAATAGTCGAGTTATTAGCTCGTTTCGATGCCTCTATGTACAGAAATAGAGGGTTTAGGGAGGTGGACTCGCTTGACAGAGCGTCTTTCCTTTGCTCGTATGTCAGGGTCCTACCTCGTAATCTTGAAAAAGACTTCCTTGGACGGTAAATTAGAGCGGATGAGCAGAGTAATTTACCGGCGTATCCCGGCGGTCGGTGACGAGCCTAATGCTACGAAACCCGGGTGATACGGCTCGGAACGTCCCTCGGGCGTACGATCTAAAGAGAATATCGATAGATGTACCGGGTGGCGTCCTGACAGATGAACTACGTTGGGCAATGAGCAGGATGAATAATCACTGGACTCGTAGATGCCAATGCGAGATCTGTGTGGAGAGAAGGTAGGCCTTGTAGAAAGCAGTAGGAAGCCGTTCTTGAGATGAACTCGGAATGCAGAAGGTTCGTCAGCGTAGAGCGTGTAGAAATCTTCGTACTTCGAGGTGTCGTCGTCGAGAGCGGAGAGTAGAATGAATTTCGGAGGCTCCGAGCGGGGTATTTATAGGGGGGTGGCCGCCTCCGCGGGGGTGGCCACTTTATGGTTAGTATGCAAATTAGTTTCTCAATTTCTCAGCTCATCTGGGCTGTCTCCTGGTTGGTCCGCTTAATTTCATTAATTCGACTGTGTAATCTCATTGGTTCGCACATTGTTTTCTCAGTATCTGCGAGTATGATAGCTGAGCTGGTCCTCCGGGGTGCTTACGAGCGTCCGTCGCGGAGCCGACGACCTTGAGTTTAGCCGGGGACCTCAGGTGCTTTCTCTGCGTCAGTTGTTCAGACGGGGTCCCCGGGGTGGCTGCTGGACCAGAGGTGGTTGCTTGCCGCCTCTTGGTTGGTTCGCCTATTGTCTCTCGTGTAATCAGTGTTTCTGATTGGCGAGTAGGCTTGTTTGAATTGTCCTTGCTAGTTTTAGAGGACGTTTCTGTTTGAGTTTTCAAGGCGACTTGTTTCGAGATACTTGTCGCATCTCTCTCGCCCAGTAAGTGTCTAGGGAGGTCGCCTTGTATGTTTTTAGTTAATATTTCACTTTTGAGAGAGAAATTCGTATTTTCTCTCTGGTGAAATATTTTGTTTGACGGAGTTGTAACTCGACGTCTTATAAATATTTTTGTGTTGTGCCTACCTCTTTTTGGTAGCCCTGAAAAGGGCTGTTGAAAAGAGGGGGTGGTTTTCACCACAGTAACAAACAAACTAAACATTTGCGATTTTAAGTGTAAAACTTGGTTATAACGGGGTTGGAGTAACAAATGTTACTGGTAACAATGGTAACAAATGTTAATGGTAACAAATGTTACCATTCGATACAGCGTGAAAAAATACATAGAAACCGACCCCATACTCGTAGAAGTTTTAAAGATTTTCAGAAATATTCTTTTTTCAAAATCGTCAATGTTTGAGCTGATGTGAGGGCCTTTGGATGGTACTTTTTAAGAACCCAAGTACACTATTCTTATAGTAAATTTATTGCTGATTCCGAAAATGTGGTCAAAAGTTAAAATTGAATGAAGTAAAGTGGAGAAATTTGAGTTTAAAAGGAAAAAAACCGAAGGGGGTATGAGACCAATTTTGAGCGCTAGTACGTGGAACATGCCTTAATTTCCCTCAACCGGCGGTTAACTAACTGTTGGATTGGGCGTTGGTCGTTTGGATGAACACTGGCGTCCCTGCTGTGGTCCCTTGGGTGACCTGAAAACAACACAGAATTGAGAACAACAACGCACAATTTTTAATTCCCAGATTCTGGGAATACAATATGTTTTCCCTAATAAACATTCATCTATAAATTAAAAACGTCTGTGAAGTTGGGTGTGGCTCGTAGTTTCCTCGTTCACCTATCATGAATGTATAGATCATTGAAAAGTTTTAAATGATCTTGAAATATTCCTTAGTGGAAAAGAGTAAATCAAGAAGTAGCGTGAAATGTCATAATTGGTCAATTAAGAAACAAAAAATGATGCTCAATTTAATTTACGTTTGTGCAAGCACAGAATGAACTGATGGGTTGAAAACAATGAAATAGGTACGGGACCATCTACAGCCTAAACTGCACATTCGCTGACTATTTCAACACAATCGGATGAAAACTGTGGGAATTAAGGTTAAGCACTTCACATTGGCGCATGCGCAGTAGCTATTAATGGTACAATTGTGTTGAAATTGATATGAGGTAATCAAGTCATCTTCTTCCAATTATCATCCAAATTTAAGTGAACTCGAACGACTAGCGAGTGAAAAGATGGAACATAATGGAATTTGCGTTTGCGCATGCGCAGAGTGGAGTATTGATTTCGCAACAATGAAACTGATGTGGGACCATCTACACCCTAGCCCGCACATTCCCTGAAAATTTCATCTACATCGGATGAAAACTGGAAAATAAGCTTGTTACAAGGGTTTGCGGACACAGACACACTCACAGACACGGAACCAAAGCTGTTCAGAATGGTCTAAATCCTAAAATGCAAGTGGAAATTTCGATTTTGGTAGTACAAGATTCATTTTCAATATTCCTTTTCTAATATCTTTACTAATTTTAAACCAAGTGTTATATCGGTCCATTTACCCCGCTATTGGGTTCTTTTCAGTGGCGGCTCCTGTCTTGAAACTCAGGGGGTGCACAGAGATCATCAAGGGCTATCGCAGGGACAGTAGAGGTGCTTTTATACTAAATACGTACACCAGACACGATAAATGTTCTCAAATGGAAGACAGAAATTCTGAAATACTTAACCATTAAAGGAGTTAACCCAAGGAATGATTGCAATAGCTGAAATGTACACCCGCCCAGCAAGAACCATCGTGGAGGTGAAAGCAAATCTTGCCATGGAGGGGAAGGAAAGGGAGAGGAGAGGTTCATGGGGAAAGAGAAGGGGTAGTCATCATCTAGATAAATAATGGGGAATATAAAAATAAAATCTATCATTATAGGGGTTGAACTTACGGACCGAATCAGAACGATTTTTGATTTTCAAAGTTTGCGTTAGTCCCAGTAGTAGCAAGGGGCGGTCAGCATCGCGAATCCTGCACTTTTCTTCGATTGACAAATGGGACCAGTTCAACTTGATGAACTCAACTGAATTATTCATCACACATGCGCCTATGCTCCTATCAGTAGCCGCCCCTGGCTCTTTTATTCGTTAATGTAACATTTACTCCCGTGAAATAACGGTTTCATTATCCACTCTGCTACCATAAGCATATTTAATCAAACCTTTTCGGCAGAGCTTTTCCCTGAATGCAACATACCTGTATGATCTGGGGTTGAATGATGATTGGTTGCGTCGCTGCGCTGTTGGCCGCTCCTAATTGCATTCGGATCATGTTGAGCTGGTTTTGCGTCAGCTGGACCTGAAAATTGATTAAAATTAATACTCGAATAAGCTCTACGGAAACCATATTTCTATATTAATCTAGTTTAGGTGATATTCTCGAGACTTCGACACTAGTGCATCCTTACATCGAGGCAAGGCGAAGTCGAAGTTATTTCACCTTGTTGTCATGGTGACGAGTATACTATGTGAAAATGCGCCATTTCTTGACACAGCTGGACTATAACATACCTAGTCTTACCTAGTTCCTAGTCAATATTTTCATTATTTGTAATAAATTGTATGCAAATTACATCAAGTTATTATCAGGTGATGACCTCAAATGCTACGAACGCAAGATTTAATCTGTGAGGTTAAGATCCGTATGAAATGTGTGTTGGGGAGTTGACATACAAGTGTTGGATGTCCCAGACATCAGCCGCGAAGATGTTGTATTCCCATCTAGTTTTCAGAACCGTTCTTTAAATCAATTAAGAAACTAAAAATCTTTAGAGTACTGTGAAAGTGGTCATGTGGAAGGACGTGCCAAGAGAACTCTGCTAGACGAGAATAGTAAGTAGGTACCTACCTAGAGGGACGTACTTTCCATATATTAGTACTTGATCATGTAAGTTATAGAAAAAAACCAATGTAGGTACCTAATTAACTTTTTTGTCCCTAAAATTTGCGTAACTGCAAAACTCGCGTAGCAACTGCACTGCCAATTGCCAATGTCGTCTTTATGAAATCTTCCCTTCAGAACAATGAATTTCAAGGTACTTTCCTTACAGCTAGTTTAATTCATGTTGCATATTTCCTGATTTTATATTAATTTGACGAACTTGCTAATCAGTAGTTGTATTTGTAGGCAAAGCAACAACCTCCCTACGTACTTTCCGTATATTGTTACTTGTTCATGTACTTCATAGACAAACACGAAATTAGGTACCTACCTAATTCACTTTTTTGTCCCTAAAATTTGTGTAACTGCAAAACTTGCGTCATAACTGCACTGCCAATGCCGTCTATATGAAATCTTATCTTCAGAAGAATGCATTTCAAGGTTTTTCCTTACAGCTGGTTTTTAATTCATGTTGCATATTTCGTGATACAATAATTGACAAACTTGCTAATCAGAGTTGTGTACTACTTTGTTTAGGCATTAACCCAACAGCAAATCTGGTAGGATGTACATACCAACCTACCTAAGTAGTTTCGTTTCTTGGTGTAGCAACAACCTGCATATAGAAGACTGCTGGAGTCAACCGCACGTCCCGTGACGTGTTGCCTGAAGGCACGGTATACCGAACAGATTGACAAATTTGACAAACTATCAAATCTTCCCTTTTATTCACTCAATATAACAAGCAAGGCTTCCTCAATTAAACTAAACAAATACGAACGTATTTAATCCTACAATACTAACTAAAAAAAACTGCTTGTTACTAACTATACGTCTCTCAGACGTACAAGTTATGAAAAAAATGCACTTTGCTTCTTGAAATGATGTGTTTTCTAAGAAAGGACAAGGGGTTACTGAATACTTCCAGCACATTAAATAAAAACGTAACGTTAATGACTCTTTTACGAATAAATTGGCACGTTTACAACAGTCTATAATGCACATAAATATTTTTAGCCAATGTGCTTATCAGTTTTCAGACTTGTAAATTCCCTTAATATCTTACCCTATAAGGAACTTCAAAATTAAAATTAGTTACCAACGTAAAATGAATAGAAACACACTCGAAAAGAGATCAGTAAAACTTGTACGAAAAAAAAATGCAAAATGCATCGTATTGAGTAGACTGAAAAAATACAAATAATCAGTAAGCAGGTATAACACAGCAGAATTGATAAAAGTTGAGAATTGTACAACCTATAAGACTCAATAATAGAGTGAGTGATACACCTAAAATTACTAATAATAAGTCTAAGAGACTCATAAACAAACATGTATGATTACTAACAATACGTCTGACAGGTGTAGAAAAATACAGTCATCATTACTAACAATACATCTGAGAGACGTAGGAAAATTTACGTTAGATACTAACTATGCGTCTCAAAGACGCACTAGGTTAACACAAATGGTACAGTATTCACCATATATGTGATCAGGACCGCGGCTGGGGCACAACTAGCGGATAGAAGACGAGCTACCTGAGGCATACCTAGAGGGATGGGGAGCTGACTTCAAGGTCAAAAGGGCTACTACTCGTTTGAACTTCCTACTACGTTTCTGAGACGTATAGTTAGTATTCTAGGGTTAAAATGTTGATGAAACTGCCTGTACAATGGCTATGTACCTACACTGCAGTACGGAGATCTGAGGGATTTTCAATTATTTTTTCTTAATTATTTTTCAGGCTAAACGAGCGAATTTCTTTAGTTTTCGGGCATTGATTAACTATAATAATTAGTACGTAGTCCAAATAAAAACTCGTTCACCCTCACATCGGTATCGTTGAGTACAACCAATAATCGCGCTGGCAGGCACGATTATCGTGACTATTTCGTTGAAGTGGAACTTTATATTACTACAATATTACTTTTATAATACAAAACTGTTGAAAAGTGGCTTTATAACCACGAATTAGGTAGACGTAAGATGGCAAAATTCTTATGAAAAATAGGTTGGTTGAGTTGTGATTCACTGACATAGGTGCAGTCATGGCCGACCTTGGCTGAAATTTTAACCTACTCCAAGCGTGACGTCACGAGAATATAGGCTATAAGCTGTATTACTGTTGAAGCAATCTTATGTCATTAGGTCCCACTAGGGAATCGGTGCAACCGTTAGGACAATTTATAGCAGACAAACAATGTTCCTCTTTTACAATATAAATAAGGGATACTTACGGGTATTTGTTGAATTTCGCCAGTAGGGGAGACCACTTGCTGGACGAGCTGGATGTTCGCGTTATTCAGCTGAAAAACAAATAAAATGAATTTAAAAAAATTCAGTCATGCAGCATGATCGTATGAGCAAATTTTCTTAAATTACCTATCGTATTATAATACGTAAAATTGTAACGAAATCTGAGTACAAGTTAGCAACTATTCATGGAACTAATATTAATTATTCAGTACCTATAATATGAGCCATAGGATTTATTCGTATTCCTATTTACCATAGGAGGATTAACAGGAGTACGTGTCAATTTTTTTTAGCTTGACAGAGCCTATGGCACCCAAAAATACGGGATTTTTATCATACTCGCCATTAACCTTTTGCGGACGTATGGCTTGTGTGACATACACTTGTTGTCAGCTCGATTTAGACGTATGGCATGTGAGACATACCGCCGCTTTTATCCTCAGTTACTTATTCCTACAAACTTCTAAGTAATTTCTGGGCAGTATTTACCCATCTGAGATATGGCAAGTGTTAAATCTTACCTAATTTGTAAGGGTAAAATAGTGATAATTTTAGAAGAGTTAAGAAAAAATTAACTTGATCATAGGGTACAGCCATTCATCAAGATTACAAATCTGTCGGGGAAATTTCAAAAATTTGACTCTTACAATTGGAACACAAACAATATTTGTAAGTGTTCAAAAATCAATGTAAATACCATGACGTCCAGGCTAACTCATCATCACAGAATAAGCTTCGTCCTAGCTAGCAGATGGAGGCAGGCATGTGACACATGCCATACAACCGCAACGCTTGATTTACCTTGACAGCCTTGTGTCCGCAAAATGTTAAGGCCACTGAGAGACTCAGGACATCCAATGCGGACATGTTTGTTGAATATATAGCTTGTAATCTCTCTAACTGACCATACCTAGTAGCAAAGTGTAATGGTGTACTGCCATTACGAGACGAAAATTGATATAATAAAATAAGAAAAAAATGTTGGACAGCAAGCGTAACTAAATATCCCCAATACAAAAACAAAACCGAGAATTTTCGGTTAATTAAATATGAAGGAATAGTTAATAGATTGGGATTTAATAATAAAGGAATCAAGGAAATTGTTAAAAACCAATTTCATGGAAAACAAACTCGTACTAAATAAAATTCGGTTTTACTAAATATAAAAACTCATACTCATAGAAATGCACCCATAGTTTTGGGCGTGACAAGGATTTTACCGCAGACATCAGACAGACGAAAATTTGTTTAGACTATCTTCACGAACATAGGATATAGTAAGCAATGCCACTTGTTTTGTTGTCACTTGGTTGAGAAGTTAATATTGGTTATAGTAATTGTAAACGCGCACCATAACAGAAAATTACCTACCTAGGTACTTCCTTCTAATTTCGATTCTATTTTTTGTATGAAGATCCTGAAAAATTTGGTTTTTGTTACTTGGTCATTTCTACCAGGCATGTTCCATGTTTCTTGACTTTTAGCCACAGGCTCTAAGTAATAACATCCGGGGGGTCTGGGGGTCTCCCCCAGCGTGGTCAAGGGGCAGAGCCTCTTGCGATGCCCGATGTGCCGAGTTTTCTTAAGATTGGGTTGTCCCCTTACCTCCCTGGATATATTCCAATAGGTCGACCCTCTATTGAGGAAGCCTAGCTTCAGAGGGACGCCCTAAAAAGTGTTAAAAATTCAAATTGAGGCCAAAAAGACCCATTTTCGTTACCTGTTTTCTCTTAAGGACTTATCTCACGCAAGTGGGTTTTTTGAAGGCTTGGCAATGTGAGACTACTCTTGCTAGATTACCTATCTTCATTTTGAGGCGTTTTTTTTTTAGCATGAAACATGCTTTAGCCATGAGCAAACTGGCGAAAAGTTTTTTGGGAGACGCGGTTGGGTTATAGTCATTGTAGACGCACACCATAACAGAAAGTTACCTACCTAGGTACTTCCTTCTAATTTCGATTCTATTTGTCGTATGAAGCTCCTGAAAAATTTGGTCCTACACGCGCATTGGGGCCCATCAAAACTCGAGTTTCAACAATTTAATGATTCAAAGTCGAAACTACTGGGCCATGAATACCCCAAATGAGCTAAATCACCATAGGCCCCTACTTCAAAACACGAATCAGCTGAACGAACCAAACCATATTGACTTTGACGGTTATTGCTTTGCATGTTTTGCCGTTTTTCATAACCTATTTTGACTTGGGTGGTTATAATTTACTGTTTCGTATAACTAAGGCTATTATTACATATATTTAACAGTACCAGTATCTTTTTTCCTGCCAATGTTCTAGCCCTTAGGGACAGCAAATGTACGTACGTACAGCGACCCGGGTGGTTTCATTCGATTCTTCATGAAGATGTAGGTAGCTACTTATAACTAAGTTATACAATAACAGTGTTTTGACTGTATGACAGTGTTTTGACTGTAATTGTTTGTAACAGGGTTTTGACTGACCATAGGCTGTAATTTTAGGGGAATTATCAACCATGGATGATGAATGAACTCCAATATCCGAATCTGAAGCTTACTCAATTTGGCGACCAAATCGACTTGGCACGTTATTGCATATCATGGTCCAACTATCACACCTACCCTTTCCTAAAATAGTACTTATTTAAAATTTATTAGTGTTCAATAGTATTTATCAATAGTTCACCCACCATCTGAAAATTTATTATATACAATAAATCGCCTATCTACGCTTCAGAAGCCCTTCTACAGGTGACACAAGTTATAATAAACTCAGTTTCATGAAGCGAAAATACAATTGGAATTACATCAGCTGATTTGAGCGTCGTAGTTGCAAGGCTATTTTTTTATTTCTATAAATACTTATCGTTCATTCAATTATGATCATTATTGCGTTTTTTACCGAAGGTTTGGGCTCCTCAGCAGTGATGGTTTGGATTGGCTGGGCGATGACCTGAGGCTGTTGGACAGTCGTGACGCTGCCTGCAACTTCTTGTGCTTGCAGAGCCTGCTGCGCCTGCTGCTGCTGGTTCAACTGGAAGTAGTAATGGACCTGGAAACCAAAAAGACAACGGCTCGTTTCAGATTTGTATTTTCTCAAGCAGAGCTCTGCGTATATGAGTAGTTCGTCCTTCTCGATTCAACAAAACACTGCAACTGGGGATATTCCTGAGGTTATTCAACCTTCACTCCAGGATAGCCTCTGGGTGTAGCAGGAACACCCATTTCCAGTTGAATGCTTGTTACATTTCCATAAATATAAAAAACTATGTACTACCTAATACTGAAATATGCACTGCAAACAACAGGAACTTGTCAAAATACCTAATTAATTAAATAGGTATAATTGATTATTAAATATAAAAATTTAAAAGATGATCACAATTATTTAATTATTAATTATTATTTGGCCTGGACTGATACTTGAGTGAAACAATATGGCTCAACGGCAAGTCCCCCTTTAGTACTTGACTATTAAGCCAGCTAGCCACTTGTTTGTTGTTTGGATTGACCTCTTATGCTCGAAACTTCTGGTGGTGGTGTTAATTTTGGATTTTTCAGAACCTACAACATGATCCAAACAGGGTAGGTTAATATCTATTGATATGTGACGGGGAAGCTCGTACATTGGTCTCCGCTTCAGCTCGGGACCCTCATAAAGTGCGGTTCGATGTCTGGAAGCTGGTACATTTTTAGAATCCAAAAAATCACTTCCACCCCTTGCGGGACGCTTGAGCAATTACCCCTTGGAGCCCCTGTTGTATCTTCGAATCCACTGGTATTAAAATCATTCAGTAGAAAAGAGTAAACTTGAACGCTATATTATTAATCGAATTCAATAATAAGTTGAACATTACAAAATCATGAATCATATCAATAATTATCACAAACATGTGTTTCATTCATGGGGTTGGATGGAACTGGTAATAGAGTTACTACATTCTCCCACCATAATTTTGAACTATTGGTTTGATGCGAGATTGCTCATGGTCTGGTCCAACTGATAATCTTGTAGATAAGCTGGTATTCGTCTAATTCTCGTGGATCTTCGCATTGTGCTCGTTTCTGACACTTCTTGGCTCCTGGAGTCATCATTCCTTGGAGGAATTTGATGCATCTGGTCATCTTGTATAGGACGGTTCGCCCTTACAGTAGAGTGGGAAGTCTCCGGTGTACCATTTGTCTGTCCAGTGGAAGCAGCTACAGATGATGTTATTCCTCTTCTCTCTTATTGATTTACGATAGGATTTGTTGGATTGAATGACGAGACCTCACAGGCCCTTAGCTGATCGATATGCCGTTTGATATTATACCCATCGTCGAGTTTCACTATGTAGTGCAGGCGTCCTAGAATTTTAACCACAGTGCCGAGTCTCCATAATCGGATGCCTTGGCAATTTCTAGACAGTACTCTGTCTCCCACAATTAATTTTCTGACTGTTGGGTGTGCCGTATCAGACGTATAGCCTCGTGAAATAGTTGGACGAAGCAGGTCCAGTTTGATACGCATTTGACGATTCAAGTGCAGCTCCGATGGTGTTTTCCCTAAATTTAAGGGGGTGGCTCGGAAGCGGAATACAATTTCGCGTACCATTGATTTGACGGAGCCATTTTCATTCTTCATGCAGGCTAGTTTGTTTAATTTTGAAAAAGTTCTCAATTCGTTGTACATATTGTTTGAAGGTTTCCTTTGAATCGTCGAAAATTTCGAATTCGTTCATGGTTACTACTGGGGTTGATGGAAGCAGAAGCCCAAGCATTAGATTTCTTCATTTCACTGACCAAAGCGGCCATCGATTGAAGAAGTAAATAATGTTCGTCCATCCTACGTACGTTCAGATAGTGACCTGCCTACTTTAATTACGATCAAGTATGCGTCTTACTTTCTCTTCGTCGCCAACTGTTGTATCTTCGAATACACTGGTATTAAAATCATTCAGTAGAAAAGAGTAAACTTGAACGCTATATTATTAATCGAATTCAATAATAAGTTGAACATTACAAAATCATGAATCATATCAATAATTATCACAAACATGTGTTTCATTCATGGGGTTGGATGGAACTGGTAATAGAGTTACTAAAGCCCCCCATCCACTCTGCTTTCTCAAACCCTCCAATGCATCCGGGAAGCCCCCGGGAGGGTGATGGATACGGATTCCTCCTTCTCGATTCTTGAAAATGCTGCAACTGGGGATATTCCTGAGGTTAGGGTATCCTCAGGGTGTAGCAGGTCAATTGCCTCTCCCCTTTGAAGGGGGAACTGCTAAATTTCCATCACCTCATTGCCACATGTTAGCAGAGCTCGGTTTAAACCCCCCATCCCCCCTTGTCATCATCCATAGGCAAAATGTGCATTATTGGGACGGCCCCGACAGCCTGCAGCACCTGTCAGCGCCATCACGAACACAGAGTGAACACAGAGCGACCACAGAGCGAACACAGAGCGACAATGTCACTGAGCACCTTGTTTTGAGGATCATTACGTTACCCGACTTCATATCAGCTGGTGAGATACTATCTCAGTCCCATAATTAACGATCTTGATATTAATTGATTGATTCCTGATCCTGATCCTGATTACCACCAGACTGATCCCATCTAACCTAACCCTTGCGGTGTCTCTGTATTAGTATTGAAGATTCAATATAAAACATAACTGCTTTCCAGTCTAATCAAATCCCTTATTTTCGGGGCAAATACATATTTGGTTCCTTGAATAAATCGTACAACCATTGCCTTTGAATCTGTGTACCTATTATTTTCTTCTTATATTATAGAGAATCTTGGTGCATTATAGTACGACAAGTGTTCGACCCTTGTCACATGGTAGCGAGCTCCTAATCCACTTGCAGCCCTACCCAACCTTTTACCCTTAAAAATTAAAAACTCACTACAGCCCTGCCTACTTGGAGCCCTGCCACTCTGCTTTCTTTCCACATCCGTTCTAGTTGAAGGAACCACGTGGGAAGATGTGTTTCACACAGCTAACCAATCGATGAAGCCTAGAAGCAAATGATTTTATACGAATTGCCTCACGTTAAATTCAAGAAAGACTTAAATTAATCGTATACGGTAGTAACAAAAAAATAGCCAATGAACAAAAGCTGACAGTAATCATACATGTACATCGTACATGTGATTCTAATTCCTTATGTTCTTGGGATAAAGTTGCGTGTGTAAGAGAGGAATCGTTTGCCGCAGCCACATATTGCAGGTGGCGCTCAATGCGGCTAACTTCTGTACCAGCTGCAGGTTTATCAGGATAATTGGATAAACAGCGCACTTTTAATTTCACTATTACAGCATAGAATGCCTATGATGTTCACAACCCCCTATACCACTATCCTTGATTTTAGAATTTTTGTAATATTCTTTTGACATCCTATTCGAGGTACATACAGGAATATATAGAATTTGGATAAGTTTGTATTTGATATATTATTATGTTGTGTTTGATAAATTATTAAATGGTCTGATATTACATTTGTAGTTCTCAATGTAATATTAATAAATTTTATTAATTTATATGCATTAATTTTCTATAAATCTTCCTTTTTGTTGGTCTCGAACTTATCAGAACACAAATGTGTGAAGTAGAACGCTCCCTAATATTTTCAATTGTAACGGACATTCATACAGTAGGTATGAAGGACTCACTTGGTCTGCAGACATGGAGCTTCTCCAGTTTGATGTCTGTGGTTTGGCTTCATCCCTGGGCACAATGTCTATCAGAAAGTCGAACTGGTCGTATTTGGTTACTGCCATAGCGATGTCGTTCCTTTGGAGGGTCCGCCTCTTGTTATCTTCCGTGTGGACCCAGGACCTGAAAATTTCCATTGGGTAGGTAAGCGTTGATTCAGGGACTATTTACGGTATACAGTAGGTGACTTAGGATCCACTACTTTGTACAGAATAATTCCAGCTTTTCTAAACAAAGAGGTGGGTGTGCAGATGGCAGGGTTAGCCTGGAGTGAAATGACAAATACTTTTACACTTCTAACTCCAGTACTTAACACCTTCAATTGAAGAGTGTAGGTAACCAGTAAAAAACTATTACTATTATAATTATATGGATCCGGAAAGTAAAGGAAGTAAAGAAATTCTTAGGTTTGTTAGTGTAAGGACGAAACGGCGTGGATACTGCACAGCCCCTCGGAGATGAGTAGGTATAATCACCTAGTCAATGAAATGGAAGTGTGGATACTGCAAACTAAAATCAAGTCGTTTCCCACTACCTTCTGGGGCTAGCCCATATGCGATTTTTCCCTAGAAAAATATCCACTGTTCAGTATCCAACGAATTCCTCTACGAACTTCTCCTACTTTTCACTGCCTACTTGATCAAGCTTGGTTGTTCCTAACACCTTCAATTAGAGAGTGAAGGAAATCAGTAAAAAACAATTACAATTATAATTATATGGATATGGCTGCCAAGCAACTAAGAAGTAAATAAATTCTTATGAGGTTCGTTTGTGTAAGGGCAAAATGGCGTGGATATTGACAGCCCCTCAGAGAGTAGTATAATCACCTAGTCAATGAAATGGAAGTGTGGATACTGCAAACTGAAATCAAGTCGTTTCCCAGGTCTGAAAATTTCCGTTGTGTAGGTAAGCGTTGATTCAGAGAATATTTACGGTATACAGTGGATGACTTAGGATCCACTACTTTGTACAGAATAATTCCAGCTTTTCTAAACAAAGAGGTGGGTGTGCAGATGGCAGGGTTAGCGTGGAGTGAAATGACCACTGGGTCAGCTCTGTGCAAAAGTAATGAAGATAGTCCAGCTCTCGTGGCAAACCTCGAAATGCCCACCAAGAATGGACAGCCATTGTCCAAAATGCTGTCAAGCACACTAAGAGTAAGAAAATGTTACGTTCAAGGAAAACTCCAGCAGTTGGAGAGGTTTGATTACATTGGCCTCATAGCGCATATCGTTGGAGCACCGTTTCTGAAGAGCTTATATATATACAAAACAGCTATATTACACAAAACTAACAATAATATGAATTTGTTGTTTTTTTAATCATTTAAGCCACATATCAATCAGAAGGGTCATTAGTGGCATTGAATGAGGTCTCAACGAGAGCAATACATGCAAAACCATTCTAAGGGGAGCCATGTTGCCCTCTGTCATCGAACGGAATGCCATCATGGACACCACTGGCAGATTGGAGAGGGGAAGCAACAATCCGCAGCAGAGAAAAGCATCGACGCGCTCTGTCACAAGGGATAAAGCGATGCCGACTGATTCAGCTCTACAGCGGATAACAAAATCCCAAAATAAAACTTCAACTAAGTCTAGATGGTGTGTACGCTTGTAACTAAATATACATCCTTATATATAAAACTCAAAGTTTGTTTCTATCTATTTATCCATCTATATGTATTTACGTATCTATGTTCCCAATAGACGGCTAAAAGGCTGGACTGATTCTTATGGGAAGGGTCATCACCCCCACACCTCGCGCACACAACGTCACGAGCGTCTTCGCCACAGAACATAGAATGTGTGTGTGTGTGAGTGCTTTCATTCTATGTTTCGTGTTCTTCGCTAAACAGGTGTTTGCGGGTAAGATGTGACCAGTGACAAATTGAATGACCACTATTCGGTCGCTCCTTGGAATTTGGGCTGGAATTTTCAAACTTCTTTTTTTACTGGAATTTCAGAATTGCACAAAATATACTGGAAAGATTCTAGCTGGATGTTCAATGATCCAAAAGCCACCTTGTGTAGCCTCAGCTTTTCAGTGACTGTCCCAACAGTGTTGTCACAGTTCCCTCACGCAAACATTATATTTTACCTACTTTTTGCATTCGTTCGATTCCTGAAATAGACAACAAAAAAGCACTCAGTAATGCAGCATGGCTAGAAGAGCGAATTTTCAGAGAAAATTTGTGAATATAACTGAGAGGACAGCCTTGTGTCCTTGATTGCAAAGAAAATTTTAGGAGATTCAGCCAAACTCGAAAATTCCGTCAATCATGGGCATTTTTTAGCCTAAAAATCGATTTTACTCACTCATTGTAAATCTTGGAGATCTGAGAGTAGCCGAAATCGACTCAGCGCTGAAAAATTCTTCGACTGTGACAACCCCACAAGCCTAATTGTCAAAAAACCGATTTTTTAAAAGCATTTTTCGGGAAACTAAATTGTAAATTCTATCCTGAAATTCTGAAGCGATTGGGCTGGCCAACGAACTCAACCTGTGTTTTTCCAAAGAAAAAACGCTAAAAAGAAACTATTATTTATTTTACCAGTGACAATGTCTCTGGAGTGACAGGTTAAGATTGTCAACGACATCACAACAGCTAAATGATTAATTACGTTCTTCATAACTAGCGGTAGGTATAGGTCAACCTTAAGAATAACATTCTTTTCTGCAGAATAACGCCGAATTTGAGAGTCTACAGTGCCACATTTTCAAAAATTTTGGATTTTAAATCAAAGTGTCAACACACAAAAAAAAAAAAAAAAGAAAAGAGTGTCACGATTATGGTCATACATAACAAAAGAAGGGCAAATTGGAAAGGTCCTTGTTTCTGTGCTGCGCTCTACGTCGAGCTTTCCATGTTCGGAGCCTCATTAGATGGCATGGCGCACTGTGTACACCAAATCTGGCCATTTAGGGTTACCTACTACGCTAGTAGTACTAGTTACGAGTTACTTACGCTAATAGTGAAGATATCATTACCTGAGACTCAGTTCTTGGATGAAGAGTTCCGCAGCCTTTGCAAACAACACGGGAGCTTCTCCGGAAATCATTTTGACGTCTTCATCGAGCTTCATGATCTTCTTGATCCTCGCGAGCGGTAGAGCTTGGGACCGCACGTCCAGCTGAACAGGAAACACATCAGAGAGTTACTTAGTTTCTTAAGCGATATAGAAGACGAAGTAAGTCATATATCAATGTGCACATGGGGAAATAATAGATAGTTTTTGCAAGTCAACAACAGCTGACTCTTTGGGAGACCGCCTGAATGCTCTACAGTCTAGAACTGTTACGTTACAGTAGATCACTACATTTTCATTATGTAACTTCCTTGGATACCTTGTTAAATTTACGAGGGAGTTCTAAAAATATATATAAAAAAGAGTGAAGTTTTGTATCATGATGAATCTGGGTTTTTGATTGTATTTCAATTATTTTACCTAAAAACAAATTTTAGAGCAAGCTAGCTTTACAATGGCGCAGCCGGTAGGATTTGGTTGGTTCGTCTCTGGATATCTGACTTTTTTGATAACTAGGGAAAATCAAGGTGTATCGTTTCGAATGGCTACGTTGGGGTTGTGGACAGGATCAATACGTCCGGTTTTGTTCTATACTTGAATTCAATAATTTGACACTGATCATAACTTCTTATATATTCCAGAATATCTTTTTTTCATTTTTGGCAAGAAGAATATTTGTTTAATTTTCAGAAAAGTTCGTAAAAATCCGTCGTGTCCACCAGAGTCTATGCTATCGTGGTATGTTTGAAGAATTTCTGGAATCATTTTTCGATCAGCTATTATTTGTTTTTGTTCATTTCGTTGAATGTTATAAGAATGTCTGCGTATTCCCCGCTCTTCTGAGTGATCCACTAAATAAACACATTTGGTAAGATTCTGATATGACTAGCAAGCTAAGGACTAGGACTAAGCAAGCAAATAGGTATGGTTTGTGGTTCTCTCTCCTTATTGAATTTTCTCTCAATCAAAACCTCTGAAAATTGCAGTCATGCAGCATGACCTTATGAGCGGATTTTCGTAAATTATCGTATTAGCTATATAAATGTTGAATTGTTTTGAAATGTGAGCTTTTTGAGTGAAAAGAAATAATTGTTAACTATTTTATGGCAAAAAACGTATTATAAATAATAATCTGCGACTAAAAACGATGTGTTGAGAGCAGGTCAATGGATTCATATCAAGTCAAGTCCTTAGATTAATTGGGCATAACCTAACCTATGGAGTAGATACACTCTTATGCAGTAAAAACATCATAAATGCAACTTGCAGTCTCACATTTTGTATGTTGTTGATTTCTTTGGTGACTCGCGGCCAGAAATGTATGAGTGCCTGCGATGTTTCTGTCGTAGGGAGAGAACTCCCACTGGCCTGCCCTGTAGGAGATGGCTCGTCCTCCAACTCATTGTCTCTGGAAGAAGAAAAACATTGGTAAGTACTTCAGGAGTATAAATAAACCCAGAACAGCCTCTCCTAACAGCAGACCTCTCGTCCTGGATAACTCTGGTCCTATCTCAACAGGTAAAAACGTGGTCAATCCCAGACTGTCCAGGACTGCCTCGCTGAACGAACCCACAATATTTGGTTTTCCACATTATTTTTTTACCAACCTCTCCCTCATCTATTAAGTATTCATCACCTTTCATGACAACCAAGAATCACGCTTTATTTTTGCTTTTTTTTTACAAGTTCTCTACGGAATTTGCCTGCGTACGGAAGTTGTAGATCATAAAAGTCCCCTAAAACTATAATTTATCTTCCAAACTACGGGATTTTTACGAAAATTAAGCTAATCTTGCTTACGATCTATTTTTCCTTGATCTTTTCTGTTCAGTTTCTAGGCTAGCATACAGACTGAAAAGAATTTAAGACTGAGGAACAACCTAAAAACGAAAGGCTTAAGAATTCTTAGTTGTATAACAAAAACATGGACAATTATATTGTAGTTCCCTCTGAAGCTCAGATGAATTTCGTTAGGCTGATCGAAGTTTCGATTTGGCCGTATTACCTAGGTTTATAAAAATTCAGGAGCACCGAAGTGTTTATTTGATATTATTACTTATGGTACTTATTTGAAAAGTCGTTGGTAGATGTGATGTAGTGCTATATATTATTGAATTTTTGTAGAAAATAAAGCTATTGCGATGGGTCCACAATTTTTAAAATACATATTTTCGGCTATTTTCTTCATGAAACTTCAACTTGTAAGTAGGATGCACCTACCTGGTGCATTTTCTACACGTTACACACATTTTACCTCCAGGATAAATCGCTAACTGAGGGAGCTGAGTCTCAGGTAAGGATACATAAACTGTATCTGTAACTGTAAATGTGAGTTGATAAACAGCCAACGAGAAGTAAACCGAGGCCGCTTGCCTGGGCTTTATCTGTCATTGGTAAACGGATTGATGATAAAGATATTACCTATTAACTTTGTTATGTGTATATTATATATTCTCCGCTGTCTTTGTTACATAGGTACATGATAATCTGGGCAATTACGAGAAAAGAAGCAGTCAGCACAGATATTTTTTGAGGAATAGGGACAATTCAGATAGGTATTGATTTTCTTAGAATTGATAAGTCCCGCTATTCATTGAATTATCGGAGGATCAAATCATCTCTTCTTCCATGATCAAATCATCTCTTCTTCCATGATCAAATGTTTATAATGTTGCACCAGCGGATGTAAAAGGGCTATTGATAAGTCCATTTGAAAAGACTATAACGAGATACTTGCAACAATATGCGTTTTATACATTTGACGATCATTTTCCCCATGCTGCAAAGAGTTGGTTAGAAATTGAGCTAATTTTGCCTACGATCTCTTTTTCCTTGATCTTTTCTGTTCAGTTTCTAGACTAGCATACAGACTGAAAATAATTATTAATTTAAGGTTTAACACAATTACTTAGTTCTGACACGGAATTGATAAAGATTTCGCTTATTATTCATGGATATTTTGATTTAGATTTGAAACGTCAGTTATCCCGTAATATCCTTATTTATCATTTTTCTGTTTACACTACACGAAATAGGAGGTGGGAGAGGGGGGGTAGGTACCTGCACTAGACAACCCTTTCGTGATTGTAGTTCTATTCATGATTAACGTAAAATTTCAAATAAGTTACCAGAATTGATTCCCAAAAATGCTTATTCTGCTATATTACCCATTATAGCTTGGAATTA
Organism: Adelphocoris suturalis; assembly: GCA_030762985.1. Classification (NCBI taxonomy): domain Eukaryota; kingdom Metazoa; phylum Arthropoda; class Insecta; order Hemiptera; family Miridae; genus Adelphocoris; species Adelphocoris suturalis. The sequence goes on along the minus strand of JAUMHS010000014.1, from coordinate 4,015,938 downwards.
TTGAAATAAGTAATACATATTCAAAACACCACGTAAGGTCAGTATTATAATACGCACCCGAATTCCTATTACAAGATATACGTGAAACCTCACGGAAAAAATTGTATGCTATGTAAAAGAGACCATTTACAACATTTTTGTTTAAAAAAAACTGTTTTCGACATAATTAATAGAATGTTTGAGAAATTTAATAATAAATACAGATATAAAACAAAGTAAAAGTTGAGAATTTATCGTCGGAAGCCATCTTTACGGTTTTGACAGAAGACAACGCAAGGGGTTGTTGATAGCGAAATCAATCTGGTTTGAAGGTTGAAAACAAATTGAAATAGTTGCGTTTTTGAGTTTCGACTTACTCGTTGATGATGTACACACTCATCAGGGGTGCGGGGTTGAAATTTTCAAAAATTTCCGAGGGATATCAGCGAAGAACCAATAGGCGAATATCAGGGTCTCACGACGTCCAATCGTTGGCCATCGGATTGTCCATTGGAAGATTTGGGATTCCAGGGCCTTCTCGATAGTTGGTGTGTTGGTAATCTCTCTATTATATGTCAAAAACAACAGACAGAAAACTGTTTTCAATTTCAATTTATTTTATTCATCTCAACTCTCTAGTTATCTGTACAGATAAATAACATTAAAAATGGACTGATGGCTCTAAATATACGAAATCGCAAAGTGTTTTTTCAAAAATAAGAGAGGAAGAGAATGAAATTAGGAAGAGAGAAGGAATGTTTCACATTAAGGAGTCTTTTATGTAAACTAAAAATAACACGGAAAATAATTATTATAATTGTCAGCATGGAAAATTAACTACGAGAATATTCATAACAAGATAAAATACTAAGTGTTTATTTCATAAACCGAGAAATTTAACATGAATCAAATAAACATTTTTTTCAGTAGTGTTGGCATTACCGATTTGGTTATCTCTTTATCAGGTTACTCCCCCTTCAGCCTAATCGTCTGACATATTTTCCATACGATATTTCATCATTTGTTGACAACCGAAAACGTACGTATAGACCAACCAGTTTTGTGTTTTTTCCCGAAAGTGTCCGAATAGTAGATTTAGTGCGTGTTACTAGAAAGAATAATAGAAATCAACGAAGATCAGCGATTTCAAGGTAAATCTTCTGGGCTTTATTGCTATATTGTTCATGGCCAAAAAATCATAATTCATTCGACCTTTATATTATATCACGTTACCTTGTACGACAATTTAATAGGTCAGATTAAATTTGAATCTGTTTTTGAACTTAAAAAGGTGGCCTTTTTTCTTCCTACTGCAAATTGGGTTTATGTGAGTTGTTGTTTAATTCAGTTTTGAATGTTGAGACGAATACTGTTTAAGAAATGCTTACCAAATTTATCAATATCTGGTGGTTACAAGTATGATATGTAGACTAAAGAATCACAAAGAAAGTCGCAACAGTTGTTGATAATTGGCGGGTTCTTTACTATGTATTTTTTGTTTAGGGTTTAAAAAAATACGATTTTTACCGTTGAATCGATTTCCACTCGTTAAAGACTTGATAGAGAGAATCGGGAGTATTTGATAGGTACCTAGTTTATATGTCGACAGACAAAAGCAGGCAGATATTGTCATATAGGCAGATATAGTTATTAGTTCATTATGGTTACTTAGCAATATTAGTTTATAACTTAGCGTAATAAACCAGCTTTCCTTGACACCACAATGGCTTAGGGATCATGAGATGTTGTTGTGATGGAATGAGAGCATTCCAAAAAGTGGCAAACGATTTTCCTGCTATGAAATCTAAGGGACTTCGCTAGTAACACATTGGTTGTACGTGAAAATCAATAAATTCACTGCGCAATCCAGCATATACCACAAGATTATGTAGTCGCAGGGAATGTAATTGCACCAAGATCAAGACACAGTCCAAAATTATTATTGTACATCGTTCACAGAGCGCTAGATAGTCATATGAAAAGAGCTCAAAATTATACTAGGTAGGCCAAACGACGAAAAGCAAATTTTAACGTGGCTTGTGAAATTTGTTTCCTATACGATTACAAAGGCTTATTGTTGGAAAATAATAAACCAAAAAACTGTCCCATGTAGTGCTAATGTTTCGTCATATGTCATTTTATTTGATTCCAGATTGTCTTGGAAAATATTCCCGTTACAGAACTGAGGGGTAGAGATGCCACCCACAAAGAAGGAATCTGCCAGAGGGAAGAAGAAGTTGAAAGAGGGCGACTCGTCTGATGATGAGGAGTACAGGAAGAAACGTGATAGAAATAATATGGTGAGTGCTGAAGATTTAAGTATAGATTTTCGTAATTATTTAGTAATGCTGTTAGTGTTGAAAAGAAGTGTGCCAGTGTGTAAGTGAAGGTGAATTACTAGACAATTCGCGATTCCAATTTTGCGTACTTGGCTCACTCCCGTACCTACTCTACACCTTTGATCTACCTGAAATCGGTGGAAATACAATCGTCTCTTTTGCAGATGATGCTGTAGGATGCAATATTGACACTTCCGTTCATAAGCTCAATTGATCTATTTCACAGATCCAAAAATGTTCAACCAAATTGGAGTATAAAAATGAATGAGGCAAAGTTGGTACATGTTGATTTTACGAACCTTCAAATCACCTACTTGCCCGCTTACCTCTATGGTCAAATCATCCCTTACGCTAATGAAGCAAAACGTCTGGGGATGACGCTAGGTGCAAAGCTGCGATGGAAATTGCACGTATAGAAGAAAAATAACTAATTCCAACAAAACAACGGTTTACTTATAGAAATGTTGAAAATAACTGTGGAGAGAAGCCACTACAATGAGTTGTTGTTAACAGTCGACTGTTGTCAAGAGGATGAAAATGTTTCCTATGGAGTGGAGTAAATGATGCTATTGCTTTACGTTAAGAATATTGTAACCGGCTTATTAAAATTGTTTATAGTCCAATCAACTTAGTTTAGGAATGTAGCCAGGTACGTAAGGAGGGGGAAATTGGTAGCTTGAGGTGTGAACATTTATCACATAAATCAAGCGCTTTCCAACGAGTGGCGAACGATTTATGTGCGATGAAAACTGCGGAAGTTCCATTCCCCTAGCAACGGCTGGGTTGTGGGTGAAAAACACTGAAATTGTGACACAAATTTTGCATCACGGAAATTTTTGGTTGACCCCCCAGAGCAAAGACATATCCATGTCAAAACAGAACTGACTCTCAAACTCGGATAAATTAATGTTCTGGTTTATGGGAAGACGATAAATTGTCTGTTCAAAACAAACTAACCCGTGTACAGAGCGTGGCTGTGGGGCTGCATAGCTCAGAGCAATCGGAATATTGCCGATTCTTTGAGAAATATCTTCAGTCCTCTCTGTCCATGTGCTCCCTGCTCTGTCTCTCGTTCCAAGATGATCTTTTTCTGAAGGATGTCTTCAACTTATACAGCTACAGAGGTCCAATGTTGCTCCTGTTCAATCATTTTGGCTACTACCACCGCCAGTGTCACATCTTGAAGTGTTTCTTATTTTTATTTATTTTATTTTAAAAATGCGTATATTTGTGAAGAATAAAATAATATGATACAAAATAGATCAGGACATGTATAAAATTTGAAACAAAATAACAGATAAACTTTGAATAATTAAACGTATTCTCACAAACCCACAAAAGAAAATCTTGTGCGTGGGCATATTCGTAATAAAGTAAAAATTTATAATAAATTCATGTGTCCAGTCTAATAATAATAATATCAAACACTTATAATGCTAACAGTACAAAATGAAGTACAAATTGTTCAAATTACAATGTATATTAATAGTTAAATAATATTTTCCACTACCCAAGTCTTTATTCTAACTTTATTCTTAGCTGTGAATGGCGGTTCTAATAAATGACACGATAATTGATTTAATAAAATTGGTCCACGATACGGCGCTTGTAACAATCCTAGGGTATTGTTTTTTTGTGGTACATTAAAAGTATTCGGAGTTCTAGTACTATGGATAGGAGTATTCCGGACTAATAGAAATTGGCGTTTAACAAAAAATTTAATCGTTTGATAGGCAATTATTTGCGATATTGTTAGCATGTTAGATTCACTGTAAAGTAATGCTGTTGGGTAAAGTCGAGCTTTCTTGAAAATTATTTTTAAAATTAGTTTCTATGATATTTGTAGTGGTTTTAAGTGCGACTTATAGGTGCCACCCCATGCGAAGGCAGCATAGGTAATACTGGAATGTACAATTTATTGCAAAGTAGGAATTTAATAGTTACAATATTTCTTGCTCTGTAGAATATATATGAACATTGTTTAATTTTGTTTGATAATTTTTCAATATGCTGAGTAAAACGGAGTTGCTCATCTATTATAAGCCCCAAGTATTTAGTGTTGGAGACTCTTTCCATTGTTTTACTGGTACAGTTAGAGGTAGTGCCACATTGGTGACATTTAATAACCAGTTCTTGACTAGGTGCAGATTCCTTAGTGTTAAAGAAGCAGATAAATTTGGTCTTCCAGAGCATCCTGCAGCCTTCTTCTTTCCGTAGCCCATCTCTTGCATACGAAGAATGTGTGGAACACATCATCATGTGTCCTAACAGTTCGGACGTATTGGGGGTCTACTTTTCTCATTTTATGATGGATATGATGAATTGTTTTGAATCTTATTTGTAGGAGGAAAGTGAAAAATATTTAGAAAATCGTGGTTTTTCCTTGAAAATTTCATTAAGGAGCCGTTTTAGGTATTGGAACAAGGGGTATATTCGGAATCAGCACTAAATTTCCTATAAGAATAGCTCATGAAATAATTTTTTTCACCTAGAATTGCATTTCAGTCTACTGTGGGATGGCACTCAGGGTTTGTGGTATTCAAACACCACTAAAACCTCATCTTCCTTTTCCCACGTTAGAACTCAGCTTGGAACTGTTTAACACGTCCTTCAGAAATATCTTCAGTCCTCTCAATCGATATGCTCCCTCCTCTGTCTCTCCCATCCCGACCGAAACTTTTACGCCTCACATATTTGACCTTTCACATTTTTACAGCATAACGCATTTTTGTGACTTTTTGACATTTTCATGTCTTTGCTTTGGCACATAAACTAAAAAAACGTCACGGAAAATAATTGCTCACGAAAATTGTCCCAAGTGGCCACAACGATGATTATGACCATCAGAAATGACGTTTTTACCTAATGATCCCACGATTCTGAGATTTGGTATGTGGGCCCTTGAGGGACTTCTGAACACAACTGACCGATTACAGATCAGCTGAGTGGCTCTAGAATCCAGTTTTTTCCCTAATGATCCCACGATTCTGAGATTTGGTATGTAGCCCCTTGAGGGACTTCTGAACACAACTGACCGATCCAAGATCAGCTGAGTGGCTCTAGAATCCAGTTTTTTCCCTAATGATCCCACGATTCTGAGATTTGGTATGTGGGCCCTTGAGGGACTTCTGAACACAACTGACCGATCCCAGATCAGCTGAGTGGCTCTAGAATCCAGTTTTTTCCCTAATGATCCCACGATTCTGAGATTTGGTATGTAGCCCCTTGAGGGACTTCTGAACACAACTGACCGATTACAGATCAGCTGAGTGGCTCTAGAATCCAGTTTTTTCCCTAATGATCCCACGATTCTGAGATTTGGTATGTAGCCCCTTGAGGGACTTCTGAACACAACTGACCGATCCAAGATCAGCTGAGTGGCTCTAGAATCCAGTTTTTTCCCTAATGATCCCACGATTCTGAGATTTGGTATGTGGGCCCTTGAGGGACTTCTGAACACAACTGACCGATCCCAGATCAGCTGAGTGGCTCTAGAATCCAGTTTTTTCCCTAATGATCCCACGATTCTGAGATTTGGTATGTGGGCCCTTGAGGGACTTCTGAACACAACTGACCGATCCCAGATCAGCTGAGTGGCTCTAGAATCCAGTTTTTTCCCTAATGATCCCACGATTCTGAGATTTGGTATGTGGGCCCTTGAGGGACTTCTGAACACAACTGACCGATCCCAGATCAGCTGAGTGGCTCTAGAATCCAGTTTTTTCCCTAATGATCCCACGATTCTGAGATTTGGTATGTGGGCCCTTGAGGGACTTCTGAACACAACTGACCGATCCCAGATCAGCTGAGTGGCTCTAGAATCCAGTTTTTTCCCTAATGATCCCACGATTCTGAGATTTGGTATGTAGCCCCTTGAGGGACTTCTGAACACAACTGACCGATCCCAGATCAGCTGAGTGGCTCTAGAATCCAGTTTTTTCCCTAATGATCCCACGATTCCGAGATTTGGTATGTAGCCCCTTGAGGGACTTCTGAACGCAACTGACCGATCTCAGATCAGCTGAGTGGCTCTAGAATCCAGTTTTTTCCCTAATGATAAGAAAATAATAAGAAAACACACATGAAAATGTCCCAATGTGTTGCAGACTCGTATGCAAGCATTTAATATACGTTGGTTTCCCTAATGTTTAGCAGAATTTTAGTCAAAATAAGTTGAATAACGATGAGGTAGAATAGAACATTCAAAACTCTATGCAGAAATGTATGCTGAAAAATTTATCATTTAATGATGAATAACAGGACGTTTTTTTTTTTTTTTTTTTGTGTTCCCGAAAGTCTAGGGGGGGGGGGGGGGGGAGGCACGGCCCCTCCCTGCCCCACCCTGTCTACACCCTTGTCTCAAACGATGAATTCGCGTGAGAATTTTTATTTGAAAAACAATTTTCATTTACCGAAAGTACCACCACTACCTACAGGTAGACTCGGAAGCAGAAAAATAAACGAACGACAATGATTTGTGGCAATGAACCGTATGTACGCAAGAATCGTGAGAAGTTTGAAGTCAACCGCACTATCCTACGAAAAGTCGGTTAGTTTCTCCTATTTTTTGGTTTTGTATTTTGTAAACATTGAACTACGTTTATGTTTGTTTTCCTAGGCGGTGAAGCGGAGCCGAGTGAAGTCCCGGATGAAAACGCAAGAGACGATGGAGCGCGTTGACCAGTTGAAGCGTGAAAACGACCAACTCGTCGAGAAAATCAATTTAATGAGCAAAGAACTGACCTTCCTCAAAGAGCTTTTCATTGCCCAAGCCAGTAAGTTTATTGCGTCTGAAATCTCTTAAATACTATTTACTAGCCGTATGTCAAAGCATATGTACCACCATATATGATAATATGAAGGTTTTATGGAGAAAAAAACTGGACATCGGAGTAGCTATAGACTATAAAACAATAGTCCTAGGCTATAGAAGAGCATGCTCGAGTACTAGTTCAAAACATTTCTCGCCATGCTGAAAAATGAATGATTAAAACTACACTAATTGGGGAAAACTGGTTGTGGAGAGGTTGTCGATACTATATAGCGTGTATCAATGTTTTCTTCAGGTACTTCTTGAATTATGTCTCCAGGAGCTCTTGAGTTGACCTGGGTAGAAGATTGAAGAGTCTAGTGCTAACTTGTATTGGATCAGCCGTGAGGCGAGCTTGAGGGGGTCGAAGGTTTCTGCAGGTTCTCGTGGGATACCCATGTTTGTCTGTGCCGCGGTGCAAGAGATCAGCGTTACAGTGAACACGTAATCTTGTAACACTGGGTGTCTTGTACACATTGTGTAACTTGTCATTACGGGGTGATGACAAGTTTTATTGCGCCAAGTAATAACAATTTAGAAGCAATATTCATGTGATAAATTATTATACATTTTCTTAAGATCTAATATACTTCACTTTAGACTTATTGTTCTGATAATTGAGTCACTAGTCTTGACGTTCATTTCATTTCTCTTAGTTCATGCGGTTTAATTCTTTCAAGTCTTCTAAGTAGATCTTCGGTGTCAAGTAGCTGGACGACATCCTCGTTAACATGATCTCGCCTTAAAAGGTGATTGACGGCTTGTTTACGGAAAACCTCATTGACAGATTCTACTTTCAACTCATAGTGTAATCTGTCGTTTCTGAAGTATCTGTATACATCAACGCAGGTACGCAGAAATTTATTCTGAAAGTGCTGAATAATGTTGCGGATACTTTGTGCGGTGCACACCCCACAGTTGTGCACCGTATGTCCAGACAGGTTTGAGGACTTGCTTGTTCAGTATGAGCTTATTGTGGATAGACAGTTTTGAGCATCTTCCCATAAGCCAGTACATTTTCCTGAATTTGATAACTAGTTCAGACTTTTTCTTTTTAACATGTGATAATCACAACTTGAAGAAGCATTATTATCAGCTGAGAAAGACCTGAAGCTTATTTTGTTCCTATTCAACTTGAGCTGCTGAAATTTGGATGATAGCTTCTCTGGGCGTGGGTAGAGTGTAATCCCAACATAAAAACCCGTTTTAATGTATGTAAGCTTGGTACAATCTGAACTCTCTGAGTAAAGAAACGTTGTAAATTATTAGGAACACAACAAAAATAGATTCTTCCAAATAGGTACGCCATTCTGTAGTTATGGGCTTATATATGTTTGCGTATTGATTTTCATGTAGGTACATTATTAACTTTGTATTTCAGGTTCAACTGGCATCCCAAGCAACGTCGATTTGAATCAACTGTTCGCTGACAACGAGCCGATCACAGACACCAAGCCCGATTTTTTCGACAACCTGAAATGAGAACGCAACCAGCGCCTCTCGTGGTGAAACGTCGAAGCTCTCTCAGTCGTAAAAATGTTCTTCCCACTGAAAAAACCCTCGTACGAGGTAGTATTAGACAGTAAGAATACAAAGCTGCGCCAAAAGGGGTCATTTTGATTTTCAAAGTTGGCATGTTAGCAATTTGGGCGCTTCTATCTGAATAGAATGAGAAACGCATCAATATGTTGGTTCGTTCAACTGGACCAGCTGCTGGAAATAGCCTATAACTCGCCAGCGACCCACCACCTTTATCTTCAAGCCAGCATAATTAGACAGTATAATTGGATTTCTATTAGGAGCCATTTGAGGAGTCAACCCCATTTGACATGCTTCGTGTCTAGGATGGTGCGGCATCTGAATTTTGGCGTACAGGGACACACAAGCTTTTGGTAACTAAGAATGTGGCCCAGCCAACCAACTGCCTGTGAAAACAACTGGAAGTGGTTAGGAATAGAATGAGAATTCTATTCTTCTAATAGAATTCTTCTATCTGAATAGAATGAGCGACGTATCAGTATGTTGCTTCGTTCAACTGGACATATGTTTGAAATAGCCTCCTCGTCTAACTCGCCCACCACACACCACCTTTATCTTCAAGCCAGCATAATTAGACAGTATAATTAGATTTTTATTTGGAGCCATTTGAGGAATTACAACCATTTGACGTATTTCGTGTCTTAGGATGGTGTGGCATCTGAATTTTGGCGTACAGAGGCACACAAGCTTTGGCTAACTAAGAATGTAGCCCAGACAACCTCTGTGAAAACAACTGGAAGTAGTTAGGAATAGAATGGGAATTCTATTCTTCTAATAGAATTCTTCTATCTGAATAGAATGAGAGAGGCATCAGTATGTTGCTTCGTTCAACTGGACAGCTGCTTGCAATAGCCTCCTTGTCTAACTCACACGCCACCTTTATTTTCAAGCCAGCATAATTAGACAGTATAATTAGATTTTTGTTAGGAGCCATTTGAGAAATTACAACCATTTGACATGTTTCGTATCTTTGGGATGGTGAGGCATCTGAATTTTGGCGTACAGAGATGCACAAGCTTTTGGTTAAATAAGAATGTGGCCCAGCCAACCAACTGCCTGTGAAAACAACTGGAAGTGGTTAGGAATAGAATGAGAATTATATTCTTCTAGAATTCTAATATTCTTATATAATTCTTCTATCTGAATAGAATGCCATTTGAGGAGTCAACCCCATTTGACATGCTTCGTGTCTTAGGATGGTGTGGCATCTGAATTTTAGCGTACAGGGACACACAAGCTTTTGGTAACTAAGAATGTGGCCCAACCAACCTCTGTGAAAACAACTGGAAGTGGTTAGGAATAGAATGAGAATTCTATTCTTCTTATTCTATTCTTCTATTCTTGTTATAGAATTCTTCTACCTGAATAGGATGAGACGCGCATCAGTATGTTGCTTCATTCAGCTGGACAGCTGTTTGAAATAGCCTCATCATCTAACTTGCCTGCCACACACCACCTTTATCTTCAAGCCAGCATAATTAGACAGTATAATTAGATTTGTATTAGGAGCCATTTGAGGAATTACAACCATTTGACGTGTTTTGTGTCTTAGGATGGTGCGGCATCTGAATTATGTACAGGGATGCACAAGCTTTTGGTAACTAAGAATGTGGCCCAGCCAACCAACTGTCTGTGAAAACGACTGGAAGTGGTTAGGAATAGAATGAGGATTCTATTCTTCTAGAATTGTATTCTTCTTATAGAATTCTTCTATATGAATAGAATGAGACGCGCATCAGTATGTTTCTTTGTACAACTGGACAGCTGTTTGAAATAACAACTAAATAATAACTCCCTCGCCACACACCACCTTTATCTCCAAGTCAGCATAATTAGACAGTATAATTAGATTTTTATTAGGAGCCATTTGACGAATTACAACCATTTGACGTGTTTTGTGTCTTAGGATGGTGTGGCATCTGAATTTTAGCGTACAGGGACACACAAGCTTTTGGTAACTAAGAATGTGGCCCAGCCAACCTCTGTGAAAACAACTGGAAGTAGTTAGGAATAGAATGGGAATTCTATTCTTCTAATAGAATTCTTCTATCTGAATAGAATGAGACATGCATCAGTATGTTGCTTCGTTCAACTGGACAGCTGTTCGAAATAGCCTCCTCGTCTACCTCGCCCGCCACACACCACCTTTATCTTCAAGCCAGCATAATTTGACAGTATAATTAGATCTTTATTAGGAGGCATTTGACGAATTACAACCATTTGACATGTTTCGTGTCTAGGATGGTGCGGCATCTGAATTTTTGCGTATAGGGACACACAAGCTTTTGGTAACTAAGAATGTGGCCCAGCCAACCAACTGCCTGTGAAAACAACTGGAAGTGGTTAGGAATAGAATGAGAATCCTATTCTTCTATATTTCTATTCTTCTAATAGAATTGTTCTATCTGAGTAGAATGAGACGCGCATCAGTATGTTGCTTCGTTCAACTGGACTCCTGTTTGAAATAGCCTCATCGTCTAACTCGCCCGCCACACACCGTTATCTTCAAGCTAGCAAAATTAGAGAGTATAATAGATTTTTATTAGGAGCCACTTGAGGAATTATTACCATTTGACGTATTTCGTGTCTTAGGATGGTGCGGCATCTGAATTTTGGCGTGCAGAGATGCACAAGCTTTTGGTAACTAAGAATGTGGCCCAGCCAACCAATTGTCTGTAAAAACAACTGGAAGTGGTTAGGAATAGAATGAGAATCCTATTCTTCTATATTTCTATTCTTCTAATAGAATTCTTCTATCTGAATAGAATGAGACATGCATCAGTATGTTGCTTCATTCAGCTGGACAGCTGCTTGCAATAGCCTCCTCGTCTAACTCACCTGCCACACACCACCTTTATCTTCAAGCCAGCATAATTAGATAGTATAATTAGATTTTTATTAGGAGCCATTCGAGGAATTACAACCTTTTGACGTGTTTCGTGGTTTTAGGGTGGTGCGGCATCTGAATTTTGGCGTACAGGGACACACAAGCTCTTGATAACTAAGAATGTGGCCCAGCCAACCTCTGTGAAAACAACTGGAAGTAGTTAGGAATAGAATGGGAATTCTATTCTTCTAATAGAATTCTTCTATCTGAATGGAATGAGAGACGCATCAGTATGTAGCTTCTTTCAACTGGACAGCTGTTTGAAATAGCCTCCTTGTCTAACTCGCCCGCCACACACCACCTTTATCTTCAAGCCAGCATAATTAGACAGTATAATTAGATCTTTATTAGGAGCCATTTGAGGAATTACAACCATTTGACGTATTTCGTGTCTTAGGATGGTGTGGCATCTGAATTTTGGCGTACAGAGACACACAAGCTTTGGCTAACTAAGAATGTAGCCCAGCCAACCTCTGTGAAAACAACTGGAAGTGGTTAGGAATAGAATGAGAATTCTATTCTTCTAATAGAATTCTTCTATCTGAATAGAATGAGAGACGTATCAGTATGTTGTTTCGTTCAACTAGACAGCTGTTGAAAATAGCCTATAACTCGCCAGCGACCCACCACCTTTATCTTCAAGCCAGCATAATTAGACAGTATATAGATCTTTATTAGGATCCATTTGAGGAATTACAACCATTTGACCTATTTCGTGTCTTAGGATGGTGTGGCATCTGAATTTTGGCGTACAGGGACACACAAGCTTTGGGTAACTAAGAATGTAGCCCAGACAACCTCTGTGAAAACAACTGGAAGTAGTTAGGAATAGAATGGGAATTCTATTCTTCTAATAGAATTCTTCTATCTGAATAGAATGAGACATGCATCAGTATGTTGCTTCGTTCAACTGGACAGCTGCTTGCAATAGCCTCCTCGTCTAACTCACCTGCCACACACCACCTTTATCTTCAAGCCAGCGTAATTAGACAGTATAATTAGATTTTTGTTAGGAGCCATTTGAGAAATTACAACCATTTGACATGTTTCGTGTCTTTGGGATGGTGCGGCATCTGAATTTTGGCGTGCAGGGATGCACAAGCTTTTGGTAACTAAGAATGTGGCCCAGCCAACCTCTGTGAAAACAACTGGAAGTAGTTAGGAATAGAATGGGAATTCAATTCTTCTTATAGAATTCTCCTATCTGAATAGAATGAGAGACACATCAGTATGTTGCTTCGTTCAGCTGGACAGCTGTTTGAAAAAGCCTCCTCGTCTAACTCGCCCGCCACACACCTTTATCTTCAAGCCAGCAAAATTAGAGAGTATAATTAGATTTGTATTAGGAGCCATTTGAGGAATTACAACCATTTGACGTGTTTTTTTTCTTTGGGATGGTGCGGTGTCTGAACTTTGGCGTACAGGGTTGAACAACTGGAAATGGTTAGGAATATAATGAGAATTCTATTCTTCTTATAGAATTCTTCTATCTGAATAGAATGGAGGCATCAGTATGTTGCTTCGTTTAACTGGACAGCTGTTTGAAATAGCCTCCTTGTCTAACTCGCCTGCCGCACACCACCTTTATCTTCAAGCCACCATAATTAGACAGTATAATGAGATCTTTATTAGGAGGCATTTGACGAATTACAACCATTTGACGTGTTTTGTGTCGTCTTTGGGATGGTGCGGCATCTGAATTTTGGCGTACAGGGACACACAAGCTCTTGATAACTAAGAATGTGGCCCAGCCAACCTCTGTGAAAACAACTGGAAGTAGTTAGGAATAGAATGGGAATTCTATTCTTCTAATAGAATTCTCCTATCTGAATAGAATGAGAGACGCGTATGTAGTTTCGTTCAACTGGACAGCTGTTTGAAATAGCCTATAACTCGCCAGCGACACACCAACTTTACCTTCAAGCCTGCATAATTAGACAGTATAATTACTCGTAGATCTTTATTAGGAGCCATTTGAAGAATTACATCCATTTGACGTATTTCGTTTCTTAGGATGGTGTGGCATCTGAATTTTGGCGTACAGAGACACACAAGCTTTTGGTAACTAAGAATGTGGCCCAGCCAACCGACTGTCTGTGAAAACAACTGGAAGTGGTTAGGGTTAGATTTAGAATTATATTCTTCTAGAATCTATCAATTCTTCTTATAGAATTCTTCTACCTGAATAGAATGAAACACGCATCAGTATGTTGCTTCGTTCAACTTGACCCCTGTTTGAAATAGCCTCCTCGTCTAACTCGCCCGCCACACACCACCTTTATCTTCAAGCCAGCATAATTAGACAGTATAATTACATTTTTATTAAGAGCCATTTGAGAAATTACAACCATTTGACATGTTTTGTATCTTTGGGATGGTGCGGCATCTGAATTTTGGCGTACAGAGATGCACAAGCTTTTGGTTAAATAAGAATGTGGCCCAGCCAACCAACTGCCTGTGAAAACAACTGGAAGTGGTTAGGAATAGAATGAGAATTATATTCTTCTAGAATTCTAATATTCTTATATAATTCTTCTATCTGAATAGAATGCCATTTGAGGAGTCAACCCCATTTGACATGCTTCGTGTCTTAGGATGGTGTGGCATCTGAATTTTTGCGTATAGGGACACACAAGCTTTTGGTAACTAAGAATGTGGCCCAGCCAACCAACTGTTTGTGAAATCAACTGGAAGTGGTTAGGAATAGAATAAGAATTCTATTCTTCTAATAGAATTCTTCTATCTGAATAGAATGAGACGCGCATCAGTATGTTGCTTCGTTCCACTGGACAGCTGTTTGAAATAGCTCTTCATCTAACTCGCCTGCCACACCCCACCTTTATCTTAAAACCAGCATAATTAGACAGTGTAATTAGATTTTTATTAGGATCCATTTGAGGAATTACAACCATTTGACGTATTTCGTGTCTTAGGATGGTGCGGCATCTGAATTTTGGCGTGCAGGGATGCACAAGCTTTTGGTAACTAAGAATGTGGCCCAGCCAACCTCTGTGAAAACAACTGGAAGTAGTTAGGAATAGAATGGGAATTCAATTCTTCTTATAGAATTCTTCTATTTGAATAGAATGATACGAGCATCAGTATGCAGCTTCGTTCAACTGGACTCCTGTTTGATATAGCCTCCTGGTCTAACTCGCCTGCCACACACCACCTTTATCTTCAAGCCACCATAATTAGACAGTATAATTAGATCTTTATTAGGAGCCATTTGACGAATTACAACCATTTGACGTGTTTTGTGTCTTTGGGATGGTGCGGCATCTGAATTTTGGCGTACAGGGATGCACAAGCTTTTGGTAACTAACTCGAAATCAGCTGCGTGAGCATTCATGTTAACTTCTCTCCTATTCATCTTAGAGCACTGGAATTAGGTACAGAGATTAAGATTGAGAGAGAGAAAGAGAGATTGATTGATTGAGTTTATTTAATAATCTGTACAATTTTAGGCCAAGTAACCCACTCTTACAATTATACAGAATATAATAAACAATATACTTGTATTCTACAAGTCAGGTACGGAGATCAACTAATAATATAAAATAACAAAAAATAGGTAGGTTTAAATCAAATTGTTATCAAATTAAATTAAATTGAGAGAGAGCGAGAGAGATTTTTCCGAATTCTCTTCAAAATAGGCACTATACCACGTAGTAGATATGTTACAGGTGCCCAAATTCTTTGTAAACAATCTTAATTGATTGATGCCACTAATTTTTGGTTTAAATTTAAATAAATTTAGTTCAACTCGTCAAAATTATTGAAATGAAAGTGAAGTTTAGCACTTCACTTGGCTTCAAGGAAAATTTGTCCAAATTATCTATAAAAGGCACCATACCACGTAATAGGTATGTTACAGGTACCCAAATTCTTTGTAAACAATCTTAATTGATTGATGCCTCTCATTTTTGTTTAAATTTAGTTCAACTCGTCAAAATTATTGAAATGAAAGTGAATTTAGCACTTCACTTGGCTTCTGCGAAAAGTTGTCCAACTTATCTATAAAATAGGCACCATACCACGTAGTAGGTATGTTACAGGTACCCAAATTCTTTGTAAATAATCTTAATTGATTGATGCCACTAATTTTTTGTTTAAATTTAAATAAATTTAGTTCAACTCGTCAAAATTATTGAAATGAAAGTGAATTTAGGACTTCACTTGGCTTCTGCGAAAAGTTGTCCAACTTATCTATAAAATAGGCACTATACCACGAAGTAGGTATGTTACAGGTGCCCAAATTCTTTGTAAACAATCTTAATTGATTGATGCCACTCATTTTTGGTTTAAATATAAATAAATTTAGTTCAACTCGTCAAAATTATTGAAATGAAAGTGAAGTTTAGCACTTCACTTGGCTTCTGAGAAATTTTTTACAAATTATCTATAAAATAGGCACCATACCACGTAGTAGGTATGTTACAGGTACCCAAATTCTTTGTAAACAATCTTAATTGATTGATGCCACTAATTTTCTGTATAAATTTAGTTTTTTATAATTGTTTCTGATCAAATAGCTCAATTCCAACACATGTATCATTCTTTTTCCATTAATTTGTAGGGGGAATAAGTGTGTTCTGGCACAGGGGCCAAACATGGGGCAGGTATACTAACCCACATAACACATAAATAACAAATTTCTGTACATTTCACGCCGTTTGTCTTAAGAAAAAAGATCAAAAAATCATTATGTGATTACCAGGACTCGAACCAGCGTCCTTCCTAATATTAGCCGAGCACTCTTCCACTGGACTATGCAAGAATCAAGAATTGTTCATTCAACATGAACTTATGTATCATGATGTTGATGAATTACAATACCGGCCTGACGGCCTTATTTGCTGTTTAAATACGAGGTTGGTGTATGTTGTATCTTGTGTAATTATTTCTGCAGAGAATGTGATGAAATAAGAGAAAATCTACTAATTCAAAAACTGTTTACGTGAGTTTTTGACTTAATGCTAGTATTATAAGGCTACTATGTACAAATAATTTACAGTTATTTACATTTTATATACAATAAGATTTACAGGGAAGTGGGCTCAGACCCGATGTTTGAAGTGCTAATTGATGAGGTATCAGGACCCCAGCGCGGTTTGGTACTGGACTGTGCCAGCAGGTGTCCAACAATTAAAATGGGTGATACAGTGGTCGGACGTGCTCCATTGAATTTTGTTGTATGTATTAATGTAAAAGTTGGCCATAGAACGGTGAAATAAAGCTATGTTTGTGCGAGAAATACATTGGGTTACTGAGAACTGAAAATGCGTATATATATAATATCCTTCAAATATCAGCACTCTCTCGATTATTCAATTTTTTCCTGCATTAGATTTCTTTGTTTATCCTCTATTCTTCATAAAATTGTACACTAGCTCACAGCAATCTTTCTCTTTCCATTCGACGCCCTACTAAGTAATCACGAATCAACTAATGGTGAAGTTTATCAAATTATAGGTGTGCATCAAGTCAAAATTCATTTTAAAAATTGAAGAGGTTTCATTCTGTCACTGTTGTTTTTAAAGAGAATTCAGCTTTACTGAAAGTGTTAGGCATCTGCACGACAAACGTGCAATAAATATGTTGAAAGTGGATAAGAATAGTACAAATATCAAAATTTCCAAGGGCCATGGTGTCATGTACGCATAACTACCCCTAGAAATTAACAATTTAGTTTCTGTTACTTAGTCACAGGCATAACACCGTTATATAGATGTAGTTTGTGCCTTTCTTAGTCAAAACCTCCATCACCACATCAAGGTGAAGGCACTTCGATGGAGTCCTACATACTAGACATCATACGGCTTAGGGGTCTTTATGACCACGCTAGAGGCCCATTCATTCATTCATATTCGGAAGGACGCTGGTTCGAGTCCCAGTCAGCACAATATAATTTTTTGATATTTTTTCTTACGATAAACGATATGAAATGTTCAGAAATTTTTTAATTTATGTATTATGGAGGTTAGTATACCTGCCCCGTGTTGGCCCCTGTGCCAACACTCTTATTCTCCCTACTTTAATTTGTCTTGATATCAATATTGTGTTATATTATTACTACAATATGACAGAGAAAAATGTACTTCGTTATGTAAATACAATATTTTATTTAATTTTACCGACTAGACTCTGTGTGTAGTCCATTTTCTCAAATTTAATTTCTCATAATTGTTTCTGATCAAATAGCTCAATTCCAACACATGTATCATTCTTTTTCCATTAATTTGCCTTGATATCAATATTGTGTTATATTACTACAATATGTCACTATTGAGTTGACAGAGAAAAATGTACTTCGTTATGTAAATACAATATTTTATTTAATTTTACCGACTAGACTTTGTGTGTAATCCATTTTCTCAAAGCGTCTAGAAATTTGAATCAACGCTTCACCATAGATCACGATGATTTTTGCGTGGTTTACTTTCCCTTTTTCCAGAAGGGACTTTTTACTTTGTTATAAAGGTAATACATACTAATTACAAATGACGCGACCCATAGTGAAGTAATACATATTACTTACATGACGTTACGCCACCCAAATGCAAGACCTACTTGCTCCCTGTTTGCAAATGTAGGCCTACCCTTATTTTCCCTGAAATCCTCCTGATGCTCTCCTATTCTTTCCCTGAATTTCCTACCAGTTTGACCGCAATATTCGTAGCAGCAAGAACATTTTAGTTTATAAACCCCACTTTTATCCTGAACATTGATTTTGTCTTTAATGGAATCTAGTATTGCTTCAAGACGATTCCTGGTTTTAAAACCCACTTTGCGACCCCTCGATAGAATTTTGCCGATTTTACCAGAAATTTTCCCACTATAAGGTATACTTATCCATTGCTTTTCTCCTAAATTTACATCTTCCCTAACCTGATTGGAATCTTTTTCCCTGCTCTTTTTCCGAAGAACCTTATCCCATGTGGTATCAACGAGATCTTCTCCATATCCGTTATTAGCCGCAACGCTTTTGATAATGGATTTTTCTTTTGATAAATTTCGTTCACTCATTGGAATAGATAGTGCTCGGTTGATCATACGATGGGAAGCTGCAAGCTTATGGACTAAAGGGTGACTACTGGAAGACTGTAAATAAGTCTGCTTACAGACTGGAGCTGTGATAAAAGCGAGAGAAGAGAGCAAAGAGAGGAGCTAAGAGTTGGCCAATTCAGAGTGGAGCGGCACTCAGTGAGGTTCACATCCTCCTAGACGATGGATGACTATTATTTCTTTGCAGAAAACCCGTCATTGAGAATTTCGTATTTACTTTGGGGGGCGAAAAGTAGAAGGGATTCACATAATGAACCAATTCCATCATTTGTGCAATGAACTTCGAGAAGATTCCGGCAGGTCTCATGAATATTTTCGGATGGATATTACGACATTCGACTACTTGTTAGATAAAGTACAGCACATATTGCTGAAGAGGTGGCCGAACTGCATTTTAAACCTGTTGTTACAATACTACAACAATAGTGCTATTGTTACAATAGTAGCGCTAAGAGCGACGAAAACAAACTGACTTGTTTTCTTCACTCTCTTCTCTACCTGTAGTCTGTAAGCACCCTAAGGAGCCATTGAAGAGTGGAGAACGCAGAAAGTAAACACAGAATACCGTATATTGGCGGGAAGCCTGATATTCATCAATGACATCAACACTGTTTTTGACAACAAAATCAAGTTTTTGCTATTTGCGGATGATGTCAACATTTTTACTGAGGTGAATGATCAGTCTGACTGCCTACTTTTGCAAACCAATCTGGATAGATTTAGTGCTTGGAGTTCAACAAATGGTTTGACATTGAACATCTCGAAGTGTCAGACATTGATGTTCTCCCGGCAAGAACCTTTACAGTTTTTGTATCATATCGATGGACATGTTCTTAATTGTCAGATGATGGTGTGAGACCTGGGTGTACTATTTGATGTTCAGTTGGGCTTTTCGAATCATATTGATATCATATGCAATAAGGCAGTCGGACTTCTTGAAGAGAACGACATCTGATTTTACCAATACCATGGCCCTAACTCTTCTATACACCGCTCTTGTCCGATCCACGATTGAATATTGCGCTATAGTTTAGTCTCCTTTTTATAATATAGCTAGAGTTAGGATTGGAGAAGGCCCAGAATAAATTTCTAAGATTTTTAGCATTTAGAGTGGGAGTGCCGATCAGTGGTGACTCTTTACATGAAACGATGATGGGCATAAGTGGTCTGACTCCGTTAGAGACAAGACGAAGGTGGATGGATGCAGCATTCGTTGTCAAGCTGTTCAATGGTGGAATCGACTGTCCCTCACTCTTATCCTTATTTAATTTAAATGTCCAAAACTACAACATGCGCCACCATTTCATTTTCTCTATTCCTCACACCCACACTAATTATTTATTAAACAGCCCTATAACTAGAATTCAGAGACGTATAAATTATTTAGCTTCATTGTCCTATGATTTAGATCTGTTCACTTCCAGTCTAAGTTACTTCAAGAAGCAGGTTTTGTCCCTAATTTGATATTTAGTTCGTTTTAGCGAATTTTTGAAGAAAATTAAGCTATTGCTCTCGCCTCAAAATTTGTAGAATGTGAATTTTTGAAAAAATTTTCTGCAGAAATCCGTTTCAGGCTATTCTGAATCATATTCTGAAGTGTAACGCATTTTTTTATGTATGTATGTATGTATATAAGTATATGTATATATGTATGTGTCATTCCAGACGATAACTGTCCGTAGAATTGTGCTAGAAACTTCAAACAAATTTTAAAATGTTAAGGCAGGGGTGCCCCCCCCCCCCCAAGCGCAACGACTCGAGCCCCCCCCCCCCCCCCCCCCCCCCCCCCCCCCCCCCCCCCCCCCCCCCCGACCCCCCCCCCCCCCCAACTAAAATATTTATTAAATAGGTAATGTAAATGATACACTGATGTGATAAAGAATGTTGTATTTCTTGTTTTACAAATGTAAGTAATTAATTTGTTAGTATAAATCTTATTACTTGTTCATAAAAAATTAAAAAATACTCATTTTTCTAACCCCCCCCAAAAATTTTAACGACGCAGTTTGCGTCGTGACCCCCCCCCCCCCCCCTGTGGGCACCCCTGGTTAAGGACACAAAGAGAAAGTTCAAGTTCGTTGGCCAGCATGATCGGATTACATCTTCGGGTTGAAATTTTCAAAAATGTAGTCAAAAATGACAAAATAGCCTGTTTTTTTGCGATTTGTTGTGCGAAATAATTTTTTCAGCATACTAACATGTGGTATATTCGGAATCAGCGTAAAATTTCCTATTAGAATATGTATCAAGTTTTCAAAAATTTCAAAGTTGAAAAATCAGTCAAAAATCGAAATAATGCCGTTCGCTAGTTGTAAAAATTGGTAATATTTGCATGAAACATTGTCCAAATTCCGATTGAACTACTCTTATGGAAGTATCCCTGTATAACCAATCCTAGAACCATGCTGTTTAAAACGTAGGTGCTTGTTTAATAATTTTATTCCATGTTTGTCTATCAAAACCATAAACTAAAATTTCTCTACACAATAGCGACTGAAATGTCGAAGATTTCTTCAAAAATTCGCTCATGGGGTCATGCTGCATGACTGGACTTTTTTATTTCACATGTCCAGTGACCTTCTTTATTGAAATTCGTGTTAATTGTTGATGTATTTTTCCTGTACTTGTAATTAAGTTTAAGTAATTTCATAAACTCTAGTGTCCATGTCATGAACTTTTCTGTTTTGTTATATACATATATTTTTTGTCACGTAAATTGTAATTGGGCTACGCCCGTATCTATTCAAATAAACAAACCTTCGATTTGAGCTGGGAATGACAGATCCTGTATGGAGAACGCACTCTGATCCTACAATGATCACGATCCTACAACAGGATCGTGAATGGTTCGCTTCACGAATAACCCCAAGGGAATAGGGCATGAAATAAATCAATCAACTTCTTACTATTATACCTATATTTTTTTCGAGTAATATTTCTTTCACAATCGATTTGTTTAAATATATATTTATATATATTTATAAATTAATAATTAAAATCACGTTTACAATAATTTATATATATATATTTTTTTAATTTACTCTTAAACGTTAATAATGTGCTAAGTAGACGAAAAAGAAAAACAACAAACAACCAATATAAGGGGAAGGGTTTGGTAGAAGGTAAAACTTAGATTTATATAAATTTTTTTTCTGGTTTTTATAATTTCTTTTTTATTTGAACAAACAGTTTTTTTTTCTTTTTTTATGAGATAAATTAATTATTTTTTTCTTTTTTTTTAAATATACTTATCAATCAAATATGAAAAGCTGCAGTGTTGCCAACTGGTTTGGGAGGTTTGTCAATAGGGTCAAGTACATATCTGGCTTGTGATAAGGAAGTTTGATGTTTATAAATGCATGAAGTATAGAATTAAATGTGAAAATTTGGCTATGAACCAGTAACTGTGAATGTGGAAGGGTAACCCAGTATGATGAGAAAATATTCGAATTCAGTTATGTTCTTCTGTTATCTATCTACTGACAGATGCAAGCGACTAATGCAGTTTCTCCGCATCAGATGCGCAAGTGAATCGGTTGCAATGAGACAACAGATTAGAGATGGCGGGAACTATCGAAACATGTCAATAATTTTACTTAGCACTCCTTTTGCATCGAACATTCCAAAATAACGGCAAATTGACGGGGAAAAAACACAAAATCGAATGATGAACTTCGAATTCAAGATACTGGATGATTGATAACAGCAGTTGGTACAACCGTACCTGCAACCATTCAGTCGCGCGACTTTTTCCCACTCGTGTTTTGTGCTCTCAACAGCAATGTCAGCAGACGAAGCTGATGTTTTCACTGATGATGGCAATGAATTTATGCTGTCATCATCACAGTTTTTTTATTGACTGTGGCATTCTTATTTCCAAAGTAGAAAAAAGGCCTGTGATTTATGACAAAAAATGTAAGGAGTATAGTGACCGGGATATAATTCTTTGAGTATTAATAAGATGTCCTAGGTATACAATCCCCATTCATTCACCAAACTCAACATCACATCTTACATCAGCTGATCAGTGTTCGGCCATTTTGCCCCTGGTCAATTCAAAAGCCAAACGACAGTAGTGGCACGTATGGTTTGACTGCCTGAAACATCACTCATAGCCCTCCATCTTATTAATACTCGAAGATATAATTGGATGCACCCATATCCTTCTCTTAGGTTTTCCATCCTGCTGTCGTTTTTTGAATCTTACACCACTTCACACGTTGTTTCTCAGTCATCCATTGCCGCCCTGCTGTTAGCCGCAGGTGGGTGGGCGGTACTGACTAGAAATTGCAAGTGCGGGGGCCGCCCTAACAACTGCTACGGTCTCCGCTTCACAACCATTGTCCACACAACAGATGCGAAACATCTGATGCTGTTATTTTGAGCTGTACGTCTACTTCTAAGTATTTCCGTACGCTTTTCCTGAAGATATTAAAGCCCGTAAAACGTCACTGATTTTTGAAATTTAGAACCCCAAAAGTCCCCGATTTTTATTTCACAGATCTATTAGAACACCCTGTAACAGCTCATCTGAAAGTCAATGCCTTCATGATACTGGAGTAACTGCGGTTTGAATCGAAATGTTGCATAAAACAAGACCAGCACTATCAGTGATTAGAATGAATCGTGGTCAGTGTCTTACAGACCCATCTAGATTCAATCTAGATAAAGTCTCGTTTTGATTTAAAAAATAGAAAACCAGTTTTGATTTAATATAGATAGCCTTAAACCTCCATTGGCCTTCACAGTTCCATAACACCCTATTAAAATTTACCTGTTCATTTGCAAACTTCACTTTCGATCATGCGCAGATAACCAAACAAACTGCAATTCGTACGATACCAAAATGACATCAAGGTTTTTAAAAATCACGTGTGCAAGGTTTTAAGTTGCCCTAATTTCAAAACTCGAAAAACCAAATCCCATTTGAAGCAAAATTTGGTTTTTGTCCAAATTCGAATAACTTAGATCCCTCGGCATAAACTAGCGATTGTATTTCATCAAATATTCACCAAATGCACACATAAATCCGTAGAAGATATTCGTTAATAACACAGTCAATCCATTAATAATTCAATATTCACGAGTAAAAATCGTATTTAACAAAAATATATATTGCACAGGTGGTTTTAAGCTTGATAACAATGTTTTTTCCAATGCAAAGATTAAGAAACTGTGACATTACGTTACTTGGCGTTCAAGAGCACCGTCATACCCCCCACCACCAGTCTCCGTATAATGAAACAGGCCTACGTAATAGATAAGACTGAATTTTATAGTTTGGTGGTCTGGATGCTCGCAAGCTCGCATCTCAAAAATAAAAAAATATCCCAAATCAATCCTTTTTAGCAAAATACGGATTAGTTGGACAAACAGATCAGATCTACGCCTAAAATGATGTTACGGAGGTTGAATATGAAGATGAATTGGATATAGATGGCATTGGTGGTGGATGGACGTGCTGTTGAACGCCCAGTCAATACGCTTGATTCCGCAATCAAAATCAGTGATTTCCCGACTCATTTTTCTGTGGTACAACATTAAATCATTAATAAAAATAAATAAAAAAAAAAAACACACACAACAAGCAGTTCACAAAAATCATCAACTATTAGAAGCGTATATGAAGAAAAAAACTATATTGAGGCACAAAAATAAAGAAATGTTGCTCCGAAAATTATACAAATTCTTACATTTATAGCCAGATTGGCAACACTGCAGAAATGAAAAATCCCCTACACTCCTTCGGTTAAATTCACTAACAAACGGTGACGATTTTGTTATTTTCATTCAGTTTCAAATTATTTTTTTCAATTTTTCAAATATTTTATTACAAAAAAACAAAACAAAAACTTAATTTTAATGAAATTTTTCGTGTGATGACAGATGACAAGGATGGAAGGAACAGTATTGGGTTTTTTTTTCACACATTGGTAAAATTCAGAAGGAAGGTTTTACAAACGGTTATAATGATGTGATGGTTCAATTTTTTTTTAATTAATTTTTTTTATATAATTTTTTGTATCATTTGCCGTAGGGGTTTTTGAAATGAAAAGTAGAACAGGGCGAGGTTCATAAATGAATGAATGGATGGGGAATCATGAATGAATGAATTCATGAATCATGAGTGGATGAATAACGTTTTCGTAAGTGTGGGAACGACGAATGAAAAGTAGAAAGAAGAGGTTCATGAATGAATGGATGGAATCATGAATGAATGAATTCAGGAATGGATGAATAACGTTTTCGAAAGTGTGGAAAAATGACCTTTTGGTTCTCAGGGTCAGAAGGTAACAGTAACAGGTTGTAACCTCTCCAGCATCCACTCAAATGGGTTTCAATTCCTTTTTTATTTGTTCACCGAACGAATTTGGTTGGCGTGTACCATGGCATGGCCAACCGACATAACAAAAATAGCTAAAGATTTAAAAAACAAAAATAATAAACAGATTTATCACACAACCATTATTTGATATTGTGGAATAACAGGATCCGAAATATAAATGGATAGTTGATGGTTCCTAAGCTTTCATTTGTATAACACAGATTGACGAAAGGATAAAGGCAAAAAAACTGGACCCTTCAGACCTCGCAACGGGCTCCCCCCCTTTAGCCCGCTGGGGAGACCCCCAGACTTAGAGGAATCATGAATGAATGAATTCATGAATCATGAATGGATGAATAACGTACCGAAAGTGTGGAAAACGACCTTTTCTTTTTCCAAGGTCAGAAGGTAACAGTGAGTAACGGGTTGTAACCTTCCTCGCATCCACTCCAAATGGGTTTCAATTCCTTATTTTATTTGTTCACCAACGAATTTGGTTGGCTAGATTCACGGCATGGCCAACCGAAATAACAAAAATAGCTAAAGAATCAAAAATAATAATAATAAACAGATGTATCACGTACAACCATTATGTGATATTGTGGAATAATGGGATCCGAAATATAACTGGATAGAGTCGATGGTTCCTAAGCTGTCCATTTGTATAACACAGATTTAAAAAAGGAAAAAGAAAAAAAAATCAATAGCGGAGATGCCCTTATCAAATCTAGGGGTTCGAAGGGATGTATTTAAAACGAAACTATCCACAATGGTATTCTGGGCCTCAGGCACATAAACTATACCAAGTTTTAGTTCGATTTTGATGAAATTTTCAGGGATCGTACGGGTTAGCTCCTAGAAGGTCTATAATTTTCAATGTCGTCAGATTAACAATAGCCTCTACGCATGCGCAAACCTTGAATAATCGGTAGCAATTGAGCATACGCAAAATTTAAATTGGATGTCACTCGAGAACAATTTTGATGAAATTTTTAATTATTGTGTGAGTTGACCTTTAGATAATTTCTGCACACAAAAACATGAATTATGGGGGTATTTTACTTATAGAATGAATACTTGAAACCGTCTACGACTTTTAGCAACGTGCCGCGTTCACTAAAAATTGCCACGACTTCACACGTATCCATGATTCCCTTCGATAGCAACGACTAGACTGATTGGCACGTGCCTTGGTGACCCAGAGACTGGCACACAAGCTGTCAGTATCAGTTGTCCGGAACCTGCCCCTTGAACCTCGCAGTGAAAGCTTACCGTCTCAGTAAACACACTTCTCCTTTTATTTACTCGCACTAGACATCATTAGGGCCCGATGATCGGCTTAGAGTTAATCCTCTCCACCCGTCTCAGTTGACCTGCACCCGCAGATTTGAACTCTGGGGCACAAACCCCGATGATGTCAATTCAAAGCGAACAATTGAGGAGCTGACATGAAAAAGCAGTTAAGTCCAAAAATCGAAAGAACATTTTTTTTCGTCGAAGTGCAAGTAAACAGTCACGCCAACCCCACTTCTGACACCATGTTAACTTTGTTATATGCCCGGGTACGGATAATAATATATGTGAACCATTTAAATATGAAAACTATTTATTAAGACAAAGGACACCATCAGCAAGGTACACGCACAGAGACGCCATCTTGGCAAAGCCATATATATTTTAATCAAGCAATGCTTGATTAATCTATAACAGGCCTTAGGTCCTCCCGTCCTTGCTAGATCGCACCCTGAATAAATGTGTGACCTTTGCATGGAGAAGAGATTATGTCCAAAAAAATCTGATAAGAGTTCAGAGGGAGTCCCTATGAAATTTGATTTTTGGACTTAACTGCTTTTCCATGTCAGCTCCTCAATTAATCAAAGGACACACCCCTCACCAGAGGGCTGAATCTCTTCAATTAACCGCAAAACTCTCAGAAAAGTGCTTGGGGCACAAAATAACCCCACCCTGATAGTCTTCCTATACATCTACATAGACCTGTAATCTTGTACTTTTCTCACAAATTTGTGTTGATGGAGTTATTGCAACCAGTGGCTTAGCACCTAAAGGTATTTATGGTTTTTACAAACAAAAAGCGTTCGGTTTTCCTTACAACACTTTACAAAAAGGCGTTCATGTACTTAAATTGGTTTTTCGTTGTTCCGTAACGTGTATTGTTGACACCTTGATGAAAGGACTGTCCAAGCCAAAACCGGGGACACCTGACAACCCTGATGGGGACACCGATAACAGCGCTCCAGGTGACTACTAATGTAAGCAGTCCAAGCTATATTGACTTGCGACTCCATGCTAAGAGGGTAACACATCCGATTTTTAAGAAAATAAAAGTTGGCCACCTAATACTGCACAATTACAAAAATTTCAGAAGGAATGAGTGAATTTGGCGAACATGGAAACACTTTTGGCCCCTTGAAATCTTTATTTCTGTAAGAAACAAAGACGAAAATGGGTATTGCGCAAAAATACGCAAAAACCGTTGGGTTTGAAAACTTGTGATTCTCGCCAACAATTAAGAAATCTCTTGAGAATCTCCAAAAAACATGGATTTTTTTTCCATCTACTTTTGGAAATTTAGCCATAATGCGAGAGTAAATGAACCTCTGAAATCTTCTGTTCTGCTGCATTATGCTATTTGCAGTTGTAAATTCATTTGGGAAATTTGAGAATTGTAAAATTGCGGATTTGGGAATTGTAAGATAGAAAAAATTGACGCTAGCAAGATTTGGCTGGCAAAGCTTTCAAATTGAACCGACAGGGTACTTAGCTTGGAGACTACCTTCTACAACGAGAGTCAACATAAATCACTTCGCCTTTTCAATAAGAAACTCAAAAGTTAATTTGAAAAATTAATTAAATATTGCTGATTATAGCAATAATGTAGACTTTTTGGAATTAAAGGTGGTTTTCGATTTCTCATTGCGTAGAGCGCCTTACTTTTGAGATGAACTTCGTAGAGAAATACGAAGATACTCAAATCAATTAAGTAAGCAATTATGAATTTTCATAATTTTTTTTGCACAACCCCCATCCATCAATCATAATCAATCAATCAACGATCATTTTTAATCATGCAAACCGCTCAGGGGGTAATAGACCTACACAACGAAAGTCAACAGGACTGAATAATATAGCCAACGAAACAAATTAAATAATACGATTAATTAAAAATAAATTACGATGATTTCTATTTTAAAACAAGAAATAAAATTAAAAAATAAAATAATAATTATATTTCAACCCTATCTATTATTCCACCTCCCGCAAATACAATCCTGAACAAAAAATTAATAAATTAATTAGGATAAATGAATGAATAAAGAGAAATGAAAGCCGAGAACTTTGGATGAAATTTGAAAAAATGTTAATTTATCCCTACGGCAGTTGATATATTTTGAATTTTTTTTTCGTTTTTTAATTTTTTACTTAGCGTAATTTTTTCTGTTTTTTTGTTTCTTCATATTTGTTTTTTTCTTTTTTTTAAATTTTAAACTTATTTATAATTAAATTGTTGTTTTTGTTTATAGCAGCTCGTACTGGCGGAGGTGCATCCGTTGTATGATGTCCCGACAGTCGTTGAAGACGCGGCGGATGTTTTCCGTGTCCACGGCGCAGGTGAAGTGGGGGTAGCAGTAGTGTTTGCCGTCTCCCGATGCTGTCGAAATGCGCTGTAAAAATAATAATATTAATAAATAAAAATAATGATAAACTTAATGTTGGTTCATATCAATAAAAATAAGGGAATAAAAATAACTGAGATTTGTATTCTTCCGACGTTGGCTGTTACACTTATATAGCATCGCATCATATTGAAATAAACCTTGACAAATCTGTTGTTTTAGTCAACACAAAATGTACAAGTTCAACAAAATTAACTAGAGATGAGTCAATACCAAAATTTATCGATTCCCGATACCGATACCTAAAAAATCGATTTCCAATTCTCGATACCGATACCATCGGCGCATAATACCTAACTTACCTGTAGGTGAAAAATAAAAATTCCTCTTGAACTAGTACTATATTCAAATTTTTATTCTCTCAAATTCAGATTAATTCTTATTACAAATTCTGAATTTCAGATTTATATTTTCATTCAATGCTTTAGTTAATTTGATTTGTGCAAATACAAAATTTGATATTTTTTTGTTATCTATCAAGTATCAATTAATAGGCAACTTTTATTGCCTAGGATTGATTTCTTTCTGAATAAAACAAGTTAAGCAGACTGACTTGTTTTTTTAGTTTTTCGTCGGTAACTGTAAGGTATTTCCAAATAAGGCAGGCTCTAGGCTTTTATACCGGCCTAAGAATCAAGTGGTATCGAGAATCGGAATCGGGAATCGACTCATCCCTAAAATTAACCTATATATCATCGCAATCACAAGTCATGCAAGTGATGGAAGGAGCACGAAAAGTGTAGATTTAACATAATTCAGCACCTCATGAAATTAATCTGAAGATAGGCACTCTAATTATTAATAACAAAACTGAGTCGCAACGTATCCATATATACTGCCGTGCTAAAATATATCCCGTATTTTACCAAACCCTACTTTTGGGAAAATGCGTCTCTGGTGTTGTGGCGGATCCACTTGATGATGTGACGCCATGTTTAAGATTGTTTTTTCATGTATTTATTTTGACGCATGGCTAATTTAATTCTGAATAAATTACTCTTCAAGTTCGATTGGTGCAAGTCTGTCTTTTCATTTCTTACATTTTCCTAAATCTGGAATCCCTTTGTGGGGGTATATCGACACTGCAGAGTGGTTTTTGGAGTAGCTCCTAGTTCTTTTCTGTTATCAGCCACTTTGAATTACCATTTAAATAGATCACCCCCACACCTGGTTACTACTGCAGAACAATTAAGAGACTCCTTTTATGTGGACAATTGCGTAGCAAGTTTTGATAGTGAGACCGAGTTGGAAGATTTTATCAAAAATGCTAAGACTTTAATGGTGAATGGCAAGTTTGATTTGCGTTGTTGGTGCTCTAATAATAACAAATTCGCCGAGGAGAATTCAAACTTAAAAACTACTTCTATTCTAGGGGTCATATGGAACTATGAGCGAGACAATTTGGGTTGTAATGTCAAGATAGAAGATCGAACAGAAAATAAAATCACAAAACGGGAACTATTATATCTTGAACAAACCGTGTTTGATCCTATAGGATTTGTTAGTCCAGCAACATTAGAACCCAAATTAATATAGCAAGAAGCTTGGAAGAGTAAGACGGGCTGGGACGAAGAACTACCAGAGGTTTTAGCTTCAAGACTTAAAAAATGGTTAAGAGAAGTTTCATGGATTAGCCAATGTTATATTCCTAGATGGTTGGGAATAAATAAAACATCAAACTTCAGTGTTCACGTTTTCTGCGACGCGAGTAAAACGGCTTATTCCACAGTAATCTTCAATTCACCCATCATTTTCGATTCTGGGAAAGATGATCGGGAGGCTCTGGATACAGCGTGCAATCTAACCGTAGAACAGGACTTCATAATCGAAAGCTTAGTAGCCCATTGTTTAAAATATTCAAAAATTGTTAGAACAAAAGCGTGGGTGAGTCGATTCATTAAAAGCTGCAGGGGGGACCAAATACTCGATGATAGCCCTCACAAACTTCTTGCCTTCAAGGGACAGAATGGTGAGGACAACCAAGGAAATGCTATTATTGAAGCCAGGGAGAGCCGTCAGCCATATATTAATACGGCTGCAACTTCTGCAACAAGCTCAGCACCCTGACGAGATAAATTTTAGAATATTTCTTCACAGATCTGTTCTCTCGCTATTTCTCTCTCGAAATTTCACATGAATGGCGACAGAAAATCTATTTTTTTATTTCAGCAAATTTTTAAAGAAAATGTAGCTATTGCAATGGCTAATGGCAATGGCTTTTTAAAATCAAAATGTTTGAAAAATTTCTTCATTGAAATCCGTTTTGAGGCACTCTGAAACGATTCCTGCCCTAATCTAGAACACGATCAAGATAAGCACAGAGACGAACAGCGACACTTGGGGCCGTCTAACACTGAAATCACAATTTCAAAGATCGTTCTGAAGTAACTCTCCTAGATGTTAGTAACTACATTACGTTTCTTACTTACCGTGGCCACAGCCTAATAACAGAGAGTCTCCCTATAGAATTTCAACTTCCTACAGTGAACAGGAAAGGATTTAGCTCACTCAGCTGATCAGAAAAGACCCCATCACTTCACTCGTCTCTTAATGTCCCAGAGAGTTATCAAATTTCAACTTCCTACAGTGAACAGGAAAGAATTTAGCTCACTCAGCTGATCAGAAAAGACCCCATCACTACGTTTCTTACTTACCGACACCTGGGGCTGTGCTGATTCGGAATTATATATAAAGACCTCGGAATTATATATAAAGTCCGCTAAGTTCTTCAGTTTCAATTTCTTCGTTCAGAAATAACTCTCCTAGACGTTTCTTATTACCGTGAATTGATGGCAACTGTTGTTACCACCACAGCCTAATAAACAACTCTTGTTGATAAGGACCGCCTAGAACACGATCAAGGCGGGTATAGAGACGAACAGCGACACTTTCGCAACAAACTTGGGGCCGTGCTGATTCGAATTAGCCGTCTAACACTGATATCGGACCGTGAAGTTCTTCACAATTTCAAAGACCGTTCGGAATTATATATAAAGATATATATGTCATTTCAGACTATAGCTCTCCTTAGGATTGAGATAAAAAATCAAGCTTTCCAAACAAAAGGACGAGCTCGTTGGCCAATAATATTTGAGCACATTAAATATACGGTCAGATCGTCAAGATCAGGGCGAGCAATTAAAATTCCTCAACGGTTTCTGCAATGATTACGCATAGCGGATACTGGACGAGCGCAGGGCTTATTCTGGGGCGGAGGTTGTTGTGGCGGATCCACTTGATGATGTGACGCCATGTTTGAGATTGTTTTTCACATGTATATTTTGACGCATGGCCAATTTTATTCTGAATAAATTACTCTTCAAGTTCGATTGGTGCAAGTCTGTCTTTTCATTTCTTACATTTTCCTAAATCTGGGTTTTGAGTCGAAATTTCCTGATATTAGCTCTATTTCACGTTTGTCTCGAGCTCCAAAAGCACTCATTCCAAAGGAAATCGCGTCCACCGAGACCAACCCTAAATTCTGTAAAGGAGTGTTATGATTCACTAAAAAAAACTTCATTTTCGGCATCCCGCTTGACGTTGTTCATTTCGTTTGTCCCCACACGCATTTTTTCTTTTCTGCAACTTAGCTTCTAAAAGTGTAACTTTTCTACGCTTGTACTCCTTGTTCTGGTGAAACACTTGTTCTAGTTGACCGTGCACAAGTACCTATACTTGTTTTATGAAATAGTCCCCAGGTGGTGCCAGAATGTAAATTTAGAGTCGAAGTAAACACCCAGGTCTCGAATAATTTCAGGTCGTCATCACCAAGTGTATAATTGAACCGAATAACATTATGAGATCTTGAAAAAGAGAACGCTTGGCGTTTCCCAATATTCAAATAAAGCTCGTTTAAACTACACCAAGCATCCAATGACTGCAGACAATGCTGGACCAGAACATTCAGGTTCATTCTCAATCACCGAATAGATCCTAAGGTCATCAGCATAGGGCAGACGGAGTCTGTGATATCCTTCAGCTGTTTTCAGTATTCAGAACATTCAGGCCGCGCTGAGAACCGAACGAAGCCAGAGCTGACCAGATGGCTTTGCTCTATTCTTTTCTACCTAGCTGTGATCATTTTTAGCTCTAGCACCTATTATGTACTTTTGATCAAAATGACTGGTATTTTTGTAAAGGACAACGGTTCCTCTGAATTTTTCACTATACCTAGAGCAGATCAATGGTAAACACCACCATATTTAGTTCAACGATGAACACTTACTAGAAATTCATCTCTGATGAAATATTTGGCTCTGACAACCTGCGCATCTTCATTCCCAATGTCGGCCTCGACGGGGGTCTCATAACGTGAAAAATCCTGGAACAAAATGATATTTCTGTTAATTTTTCATCTTCAGGCACATAAAATTGTTATAATTGCACAAACAAACACCGACAATATGAGTGTGACGGAACCCATGAGGCAGAATTCGGAATTGAGCATTCGTTAAATTTGTCATGTAAAAGTAATTTTTTGGTTTATTATTTCTAATAATAAGCCTATGTGATCGTATAGCAAAAAATGTGTATAAACCCCCCCCAAATTTTGTCACTTTACGTTTCAAGGTGCGTAGAATCCAAATTTGAAATGTCCGTCCGCCGTCCACCGTCCGGGCCATAAATGGATTAAGAATTGACTTAAAAAACCCGTTCTTTCGCACATAGACTCCATTTGGGGTCTAGTTGGTCCTAACGTTTAACCATCCTGATCGCTTAACTCGCATAGATGCTATGGGCCAAAAACGGGCGAAAAAGTGTCTTTTTCGAGGCTTTGAGTGTTAGACTTACGCACGCGCGCACGCTTGACAGGGGATCACGGTGGGTGGTGAGGGTGGTGAGCGGGGGGTGGAGTGAGAGGAGGTGCCGCGGCACATTTAACCTACCATGAACACACTAGTATATTTAGTATATTATATCATGCTATAGTATGTTACAAAAATAATTGATCCAGCCCATCTAAAATCCTTCGTTCTTCTTCTTCCCAAAATCTTCTCAGATAGTTCGAAGCAAATCGTTTTTAAATAAGTGGGGTGTCGTCACCCAAGTAATTTCGGACGCAGAATCGACTGGGATAGGTCCCAGATGCTTTTGGAATCCAGTGTACCCACGGTTAAAGTTTGATTCCTATAAAAATTAGCTCCGTGGATTGAATGAGACGACTCGGGTGGCTGTACGATCATCCATTTGCTCCCCATCAGGAGCGCAGCCTGTAACGCGAGAGCAGAGGTGGATACTAGAAAAGAGACTGGCAAAAGCCCCAGAGCATGCTGGTTACTATAGCTGGCTATCTGATTCAGAAATAATGAACAATTATGTAATAATTTGAAGCGTTTTTTCATTTAAATTAATCTAATTTTGTGTGCATGTTCCACATTATTATGATGACAATAAACTTATGTAGGCCTACCGGCCTGAGCCCGAACTCCAAGAGCGGGCGACCAGAGGGGGCGGCTGAATCAAACGTCGCCGGCGGGTCCTCGCCGCACTACGTCGACGATCCCCTCCCCGGCGGTTCCGTATAAAAGCGCTGCGGAGCGCTGTCCCCCCACCCAGTCTGAAGCTGACAATTGTTCAGAGTGAATATCAAACCCAGTTGTGGTAAAGCGAAATTGTACCGATCGTGACCTTTTTTTGTATCGAGTTAGTATTGAATTTACGTTAATATCCCGGACAATGCGCAAATCGTGACGACCCCGTGACAGTGCAGAATTCCCGTGAACTGTTGGATCCCAATCAGCAGAATCGTAACGGTATTGTACCGCCATCATTATATTTTGTCACAATAGCTTGATTTATCCGGGTCTTCAACCCTTTCTGGTGTTTGGAGTTTTCCAGCCCTTCAGGCACACCTTTCAAGAGTACTGATCCGTACCTAAGAGTTAATCTACTCAAAGTTATATCCTATATATATTTTGCTTTGCATTGATCGTTGTATTTAACAGCATCAATTCCATACCGTCTTGCTAATTATTGATCGTTGTAATAACAACCATAGTCTACACTTTTGACCTTTCATTGATCGTTTTATTAAGCACTATATTTGCTATATGTCACCATTCATTTATCGCTGTATTACTCCTTTATATGTTCTTTTCGGTTCATTATATTGTCTATGTGAGTACATGGTGTGAGTCTTATTATACCTGCATTTCCTGGTTCTGAGGTTTCATGTCTGGCTAGCTACCGTTGATCAAGTATTAGTATTTCTATTGAGTCCTGAAGAGCAGGCGTTATTGATTAATTCAAGCTTTAAACTATTCTTCAGTTAGATTATTCATTTACAGCCCCAGTAGGAGCTTACACTTATAATAATAATTATTATTCTAAATAATAATTTAATTTGCTTCCATGTGACCAACCCACTAATCCACCAAATTGCTTGTGTTCCAACTTCCTAATCTACAAAATCCCTACTTTAATTCTTTCATAATGGACATATTTGTCCTCCCAGCCTAAATTTCTTATTGAGGGTTTGTTGTTGAATTTATTAGGAATAAATGGCCTGAATGCAATTTGACCCTTACAGTTGGGTCCAAGATATAGATTATTTCCCGTTATTTCGAGTTTTTGGAATTTGGATAATTCCTGTAATCACCCAATCCCAAAATCCCAAAATTACATCAAAAGGCTATAGAAATCGAAGAATTTTGATCGCAACAATCGGTGGGTTGAACAGCTGATCTACCTTCTTCCAAACATCCACTAGAGTGTGCTGGCGTCACTTCATCACTCATTTCCACGCCAAAACCCCGACCTGTATTAGGTATGTTGGGTGTTACACAAAAGGGTGGAAGAGTGGGGCACACACACAGAACAGCTGATCTACCTTCTTCCAAAAATCCACTAGAGTGTGCTGGCGTCACTTCATCACTCATTCCCGTAAGGTTAATTAATTTAATTAAACCATCAAAAGCAATAAATACACCACATTAGAAGGGTTTATACCAAATAAGACCAATTTCAAAGACCCTGGTGTGCGAAAGCGAAATGAAGTACTGAATTTCATGATACCATAATTTTGTAGGGTTCATTACCTAATGGTACCAATTTCAACTACGCTGTAGTGTTGAAGGCGAAAGAAGGACTGAATTTAATGAGTCTGCTTACAAGGTTACCTACCATACCAACAGCATAAATGTCATTATCAGAGTAATTCAACTATCTAATGTGTTGATTACACAAATTTAGAAGGGTTCAGTACCAAATAGGACCACGATTCCAACCACTCTGGGATGCTGAAGGCAAAAGAAGTTCTTTATTTCCTGAGTCTATTTACAAAGGTAGGTAACCTACCATATCGATAGCATTCGCGTCATTATAGAAGTAGTTCCAAAGTAATATAACTACCTAATTTGTTATATGGGTGATTCTCACAGAAAGGGGCAGAAGTGATGTCCGGACCAGTTGCGGCAACCCAATAAGGATTTGGGAGCTGGCGAAGGTCTTAAATTGTAGTATAGGTTTTTATCTAGAACCCTTTTTTTCCATTTTTAGGTTATGTTTATTCCTTTAAATAGAAAATTAACTAAATATAGTCAAATCGTCATCGACCTGTCCTGTCCCAATGCGACCTTCCCAACTTCAAGCTTTAATTAAAGGTCTTTCCGCTTTTGAGTTTGGATTTTATTCAATTTTTCTACATCAGTATGATTTCTGAGATGCGTTTCTGATCGATAAAATTAATGTAGAACCGCTAGAAAAGTGTATTTGGATGGAAATATGTGTGTCCGGAGCATCGCCGTCATCGACCTGTCCAATATTGTTTTTCGAATTTTCGCGGTCACAATTGTATTTTAGCGGGTTTTTTTGCCGCTTTTTTTTTTTTCGCGCCCTTCTCAGTTACCAGAAAAACCGCCATTCGTTTTAATTCAGTCAACTCGTGGTCGTCAGCGGGAGCAGATGTGTGCTGGACCGTGGGTTGGTCAATCACAATCGTCAGAAACCTGTCCACTTTTTCTAAGTGAGTACTTGAACTCAATTTTTTCTTATGGTATTTTTATTGTGCACCGAACGGTCTAGTTTCATGTTATATGCCGAATTTGGGAAAAAGCTTGCCACAAGGTGAAACATTTGAGAAAAACTGAAGAATCGTCATCGACCTGTCCATCATCAACCTGTCCTCTCCTGAAAATTCGAGGACAGGACGATGAGGAAAAAGGCAAATCTATTATGTTTTTTGGATTTTCTAGTATTCCCGTATTCTCGCATTTAGTAATCCAATATTCTCGTATTGACCATTCAAAACACATATCTACTTAGCCGAACGTTGTGAAGGTCTACTAGGACTAATTCGAGAATTTCTGTCATTCTTCGTTTGTTGGATTCGCCCTACAGTGGTCACGTTTTTCGGTCTTTTGACTTGAAATGTTGAGGGTTAACGTTTCTTGGCAGTTATAGCAAATTTTCCTTTTATGATGCCAGGACAGGGTGGTGATGCAAATGGTGAGAATCAACGGGTCGCATCATCGCCCTGTCCTAGTGTCATCGACCTGTCCGCCTAAATTTTTAAATATTTTTTTTCTGAATTAATAAAAGCGCTACTGTTTGGATTTGCTTCGAATTTCGATACATACGATATAGAGAGCATCTGTGATTTTTTTCAGCTCGATTCGATCACTTTTTCTTTTTTCAAAAGTCAAACTCAAAACTGACCTTTTCTGTGAGAATCACCCATATACGTTACTGTAAAACCCCGAAGTGCGGTAAATGTTAGGATTTACCAGAAAATCCTGGCATTTCCCAATAGTGATGGTGAAAGCTCGAAATTATATGAAAAACGGTCATTTACCGCTTGACAGTTGGTTAACCTTAAGATTGACTGACCAATTTGGTAAATGCCCAAAAAACCTTGTGTGAATGAGGCATTTCGGACTTTTACCAATCTCTCTTGGCAAATATGAGGATTTCCCACGACTCGTTGGTAAATTCAGTACCTACGCTCAGGGAATCCGCGAATCTGCTAAAAAAAAAAAAAAAAAAAAAAAAAAAAAAAAAAAAAAAAAACTCGAGTCACAGGCGAAAAAAATGAAAAAAACTTCAAACGAAAAATTTCCCGAACCTGAAGTTGGCCAGAACGTTAGAATCAGAATTCCAGATGTTGACCGTTCTAAAATCAACCCAAAGAATTTAATAGCTGTTGTCCTGAAGAAAGAAGACGATTTTTACCAACTTGAAACATCTTTAGGAAAGTTGAATACGTTGTATTCACGTGATCAATTCTAAACTTGAGCCTAGACCTTCGTATACCCTGAAGATGTACCTGATGATGAAATAAGCCTTCGTACCGCGGTTTGGAAACAATCATTGGTCGGCGACCAGGGTTTCAAGAAATGCAATTGTTTAGAAAGTGTTCCACTAAAAAATGCCTCTGCAAGGCAGCAAATATGAAGTGCAACTCGAAGTGCCATAATTCTCTACCTTGTTGCAACAAGTAATTTATTGCAAGTTCCTTGCTGTCATTTTACTTGATTTTACTACGTGAAAATAAAGTTTAGAAGTTTACAATGTTAGCACATTTACATAGTTGATTTACAAGTTTGTAAAGTAAAATTGAAGTTTACCTTTATTTCAGCATTTACCGCCTAACGCTCGGAAATGTTAAGATTTACCACAATCAGTTGGTAAAAGTCCGAAACACGCTCTCTAACTGAAATAATGCTAGCTTTTACCAAGCTTCTTGGAAAATCCTAAGATTTGCTGGGAAAAGTCCGATTTGAGTGCCAACACTGGGATTTTACCAACAATAATGGGAAATGCTAGGATTTTCTGGTAAAACCTAGCATTTACCGCACTTTGGGCTTTTACAGTAACATATACATTAAGTTTGATGGGTTCAGTAACTAAAAGGACCAATGGGAAGCACTCTGGGGTAAGGAAGTGTGGGCTGGATTTTATCGTCTGTTTATAATGATGGCTACTTACTTACCACTTCAACTGCATAAAAGTCATAAAAAGAACAATCCCAACGCAATTAAACCATCAAAAGCAATAAATACACCAATTTAGGAGGGTTTCATTAGGGCCATATCATACGAGCGCTATTGCCGTCGCGCAGATGCCGTCGAGATAGCGCCGGAAAAAGTGTATGTCATACGTGACGGCAAATGCGTCGCGTTGATGCCGTCCCGCCAACGCCAGGTGCCTGTCATACGTAGCGTCTTCCGGGCGCATTTGCATTGACAGGGTCCCGGCGTCACGTGCGCCGCGTCGCTAGCGCGACCGTCCGCGTTGGCAGCGCTCAGCGTCCGGCTAACGCGGACTCGCCGACGGCATTAGCGTCCGTATGACATGCTCCATAAGAACCCCATTGCCGGGTTGGAGCGTTTTTAACGCGACGCTATCAGCGCGACGGCAATAGCGCTCGTATGACATGGCCCTTACCTGGAAATAGTCTTCCAGTCTAGATTTCCCTGCGTTTATCTTCTCTGCCAGGAGATCCTGCTTGTTGAGGAACAGTATGACGGATATGGTTCGTAACCATCTGAAAAATAAAACGATTGAATCAGTTACAATAAAAACTCACAGCTGTACAGCACGAACTTATAATATTGGATTTATTTATTTATTTAATGTATTTGAACATGTATGTTCCTTACATTCGAGGTCAAACGTTCATATGAGTAGGTAGGTGCTCAATGGCTTTTTGTAATGATCTCAAATCACGGACGCTTTCATATTCATATCTACCTATGGATTATTAAAGCATAATACAACTTAGAAAAAACATTATCCAAATAACTAATCAGATTGTTAAAAACTACGATAAATACGAACAGGTATGAACTGAGGAGCATTAGGTTTATTATACTATTATTCTAGACTTACTACTGCATGTAAATTCATATACTTATGTAGACTTTCTCTCTTACAAGTTTATCCTCAGTTGTTATTCCGCGCGAAAAACACTTTTTCTGGACAATATCACACAATCGTATTATATAAGTAGGTACCTACCTACGCGAAATAAAATACAGGGCATGAAACCGAGATCAAGAAACATAACAAAATGTAAACAAACTCAAACCAGCAATATGCTAGGTTAGAATATAAATACTGCTTCACTAGATTATTTCAATATTTTCTATTAAACTATATCAATCACCACTGCAGGCTTCAATTTATTGGGATTTTATTTGTAAATTAATGGTATAATACAATGGGAAACTGTTTTGAAACGAACAACCAAGCTTGATCAAGTAGGCAGTGAAAAGTAGGGGGAGTTCATAGGGGAACTATGGTGGAAACTGAACAATGGATATTTTTCTAGGGAAAAATCCCATATGGGCGAGCCCCAAAAGGTAGTGGGGATTGAAGCGCAAAGTATTCAATCATTTTATGGAAGAACGAGGATTTGAAGGAGTAGAAGCAGCTGTGCATACTGAGTTTGTACAAAAAGCTCTTGGTTCCCAGAACTACCCTCAATATGTGGCCCTGAGTTCGGAAGCTGGTGTGACACCCTTGGATCAAGTAGATAATTTACGATCTCGTAGATGGTCGTTTAAGGTGAGATGTGACCTTTTGGCATTGAAATTTCGACCTTACAACGCTGGAAACCAAAGTGTGATCTATGTAGTAGTGGGGAACTAGAAAAAGGCGTTTCATTTTGTAGGAAAGTGTAGGGCTTTACGTGATGTAAGAAGAAGGTATTTGGGCAGGTCCAAGTTTGGCTGGAGTTGATTAGGGGTGTGATTATCGGTCTGGTAAAGTATTGTACAGTTGCATGGGATTTGAGATATAAAACCATGATTGAATACGGTTTCAATAATTATATTATAAAGTTAGGTATATATAATATATATAAGTATTTAATATTATTAAATCTGTTATAAGATGTAGAGTAATTTATCATTGCTATCGTTACATAATACATTGTTATATTTAATATCATATTTGCCACTGATTTGTTCTGTTTATGATGTGTTTTTCTTTTTCTTCGAAAAGTGACGGATTTGAACTCATCAGACGGTCTTTTGCGACCATGATTATTACACGTATTGTTTATTTAAGGATAACTACTGTCATGATTATAAATAAAGCATGTTTTCATTCATTCATTAGTGGGGAATGACTTGATTTCATTTAGCAGTATCCACACTTCCGTTTTGTTGACTAGGTGATTTTACTACTCTCCAGGGGCTGTGCAATATCCACGCCATTTTGCCCCCTACACAAATTCTGCATTCTTCATAATTTATGGAGGGGCTTCTGCCCAAACTACGCCACTCCATTCAATTCACCTGTTATTCCATATGCTCTTGAAGAGGTCGAGTGATTCCCTCAGGCGGTTCTGGGTTGGGTCCTCGCGAAGGACCATATTGTACGAAGAGCAGGCGGTCACGAAAATTATGGCAGTCACATCGTTAAAACACTGGATCCACTTTCGCCGCTCGTCCCGCTGCCCTCCAACATCGAACATGCTGCAAAAACAAGGACGTTAAGGCGTGTCGCAAAGTTACCAAGGGCCTATTTCATAAAGCAAGAAGTGACAAGTTACAAGCCGATTTTATGTACAAGTTGTGGAAATGTGTGAGTATGCAAGCGTTTCATAAAGGTACAAGTCTGTTAGGCTTAAATAACTATAATGCTTTCCGTGGAATCTTGGCCTACGCGTAGTCATCATAACCAGATACAAAGGTTACCACAGTTTTAAGATTATTGGTTCACCCTCTGGCTGCCGTGTGATAACCTTTCCAATAATTAGTCGACACAATTACTAAGGAAATCTAAGTCCCCAATCCGAAGTTCCCTTTAAGAGGGTAGTCCTTCGATGGCAGTCTTATTTTCCTTTGACTGAAATTGATTAGGTACGAAAATCGTCTATGAACCAGCCTTCTCTAGTCAAGCAAAGGTTCAAAGAACCTTTCAGATAGAAAAATGGGTTGCTTCCCCAGGAACAATCAAAACAATGGGTTGCTACCCCAGGAACAATTAAAACAATGGTTTGCTACCCCAGTTACAATTTTCAAGCCTGGCTGGGATTCGAACCCACGAACTCGCGCTTTCCGTCACGGACGATAGCAACGGTTGTACGTGAAAATCATGTCAAAACATTTCCCTAGTAACGACTCGGTTGTAAGCGGAAATCATCAGAACTGTCAACTTAAATGCTTGCATACGAGTCTGCAACACATTGGGACATTTTCATGTGTGTTTTCTCGTGTGGTATCGCGTGAGCAAGTTTTTGTGACGATTTTTTCAGTTTATGTGTCAAAGAAAAGACATGAAAATGTCAAAAAACTGGATTCTAGAGCCACTCAGCTGATCTGGGATCGGTCAGTTGTGTTCAGAAGTCCCTCAAGGGGCTACATACCAAATCTCAGAATCGTGGGATCATTAGGGAAAAAACTGGATTCTAGAGCCACTCAGCTGATCTGGGATCGGTCAGTTGTGTTCAGAAGTCCCTCAAGGGCCCACATACCAAATCTCAGAATCGTGGGATCATTAGGGAAAAAACAGGATTCTAGAGCCACTCAGCTGATCTGGGATCGGTCAGTTGTGTTCAGAAGTCCCTCAAGGGGCTACATACCAAATCTCAGAATCGTGGGATCATTAGGGAAAAAACTGGATTCTAGAGCCACTCAGCTGATCTGGGGAGAATCGTGGGATCATTAGGGAAAAAACTGGATTTTAGAGCCACTCAGCTGATCTGTAATCGGTCAGTTGTGTTCAGAAGTCCCTCAAGGGGCTACATAAAACTTGGGACAATTCTTAGGCTTGAAAAGTTTTTTTTTTTAAATATAAATCGAGAGCTTTCGAACGAATGGTCAACGTCATTTCTGATGGTCATAATCATCGTTGTGGCCACTTGGGACAATTTTTTGTGAGCAATTATTTTCCGTGACGTTTTTTTAGTTTATGTGCCAAAGCAAAGCCATGAAAATGTCAATAAAAGCATAGTAACCTATAAACTTTGGCTTGAATAAAATCTATAATGCTTTTGATGGAATCCTGGCCTACGCATAGTCATCAATAACCTGACGCAAAGATTACCACAGTCTCAAGAGCATTGGTTGGACTGCCGTGTGATAACCTTTCTAATAATTAGTCAGTCGACACTATTACTTAGGAAATCCAAGTCAAATCAATCAAATCAAATCAGTCTTTATTGATAAAGGTAATATACCTATTCAATGCATGGGAGCTATCCCACCTTCCTTAATTAAACATTATTCTTCTTGAAAATACTTATTAGTATGAGACTTCATTTACGTAAAACAAAATAAACAAATATACTTCTTCAATTTACTCAAATTTTAAACTAGGTTTTAAACTTAGGTAGGTACATAATTAATAATAAAATTAATATTATTACTTTAGAGACAATCTAACTAGGCAATCTCCAATCCAGCCTCTTCTAGTAACCTAATCTTGAAACGGCGTTTGTTCACATAACTCATAAAATTAGTGCAAAGCATTT
This sequence comes from Adelphocoris suturalis, assembly GCA_030762985.1. NCBI lineage: Eukaryota > Metazoa > Arthropoda > Insecta > Hemiptera > Miridae > Adelphocoris > Adelphocoris suturalis. The sequence continues at coordinate 3,972,877 of JAUMHS010000014.1, read as the reverse complement.
TTGTTTCAGCCACACTCTTTCCTGATGAAAAATTTGCTGTTAAATGTTCCTCACTTATACGGCTGAACCCAAAGAAAGTACGTCTTAAATTCGACAACTCTGGACACTCACAAAAAATATGACTATGTTCTTCTTTTCTCCAGTTGCACCCTTCCCTTTGATCCACTTCAAACGCTTCTCGCCTAACCCATCCCCTTATAACGTTCCTATTTGAAAGCCGAAGTAGGGCAAGGATGCGCTTTTCTGCAAGTATCGAGTTAAGGTAGCTTTCTGGATTATGGTACGAACATGTCAGTTTACAAGTTACTGTAGGTGGAATTGAACATTCTTTGAAGATCATCATAAAATAACTTCATCTTGTAAGTAACAACCATTTCCTCTCGTTTATCTCTCGGCTCTTCACAATCAAGCCTCCCCCACACCCCCGCGTACCCGATTCCGCATATAATTTCCTTCACCTGCGCAGCCCAGTTGAATTTCTTTAAACTCATACCATTTTCAACAGTCCCGACCAACTTGTCTAGGCAAATTCGAGTATATCTATTTAAAGGCATTTTCAATATTTTTATCAGCCAGCCTAGGACTCTGTCAAAAACCTTCACACTCAATCTGTCCCTACCTGTTTCCAGTCTCAGTATATGGGTGATATTCTCGAGACTTGGACACTAGCGCATCCTTACATCGAGGCAAGGCGAAATCAAGTTATTTCACCTTGTTGTCATGGTGACGAGTAAACATATGCGAAAATTTGTAGGCACAGCTGGACAACTGCATAACATAGTCTCACCTAGTTACGAGTCAATATTTTCATTGTTTGTAATATGCAAGGTGATAAATTGTATGCAAATTACATCAAGTTATTATCAGGTGTTGACCTCAAACGCTACGAACGCAAGATTTAATCTGTGGGGTAGAGATCCATATGAAATGTGTGTTGGGGAGTTGACATACAAGTGTTCTAGATGATCCAGACATCAGCCGCAAAGATGTTGTGGATTACCTATCTAGTTTTAGAACTGTTCTTTGAATCAATTGAAACTAAAAATCTTTAGCGTACTGTGAAAGTGGTCTTGTGAAAGGATGTGTTATGAGAGCTCGGTTAGGCGGGAATAGTAAGTTGTATCACATGTGGAAAGGTAAGTACCTACCTAGAGGTAAGTTATACCTACATACTTTCCGTATATTATTACTTGTTCATGTAGGTACTTCATTGATCAAAACGAAAGTAGGTACCTACCTAATTACCTTTTTTTGTCCATACAATTTGCGTAACTGCAAAACTCGCGCAATAACTGCACTGCCAATGCTGTCTTTATGAAATCTCACCTTCAGAGGAATGCATTTCAAGGTTTTTTCCTTGCAGCTGGTTTTTAATTCATGTTGCATGTTCCCTGATTCGATATTTGACAAACTTGCTAATCAGCGGTTGTATTCGTCGGCAAAGCAACGACCCACCTACTTTGTTTAGGCACTTTAAACCAACAGCAAATTTGGTAGGACGTACGTACCTACCTAAGTAGTTTCGTTTCTTGGTGTAGCAACAACCTGCCTTGTTTATTTTGACAAACTATCAAATCTCTCCTTTTATTCATTCAATATAACAAGTAAAGCTTCCTCAGTTAAGCATAGTACTACGAACTTATAATAAAACGCTGATGAAGCTACCAGAGCAATGGCTAGGTACCTACACAGCAGTACAGACACCTGAGGAATTTTCAATCATCTTTTCTTTACTATTTTTCAGGTTAATTATTCTCAAAGCCTAAACGAATGAAGTTCTTTAGTTTTCTGACACTGATTAACTACTATAGTTAGTAGGCTCCTAGTCCAAATTAAAACTCGTTCACGTTAGATTGGTATTGTTGACAGCAATCTACAATCAATTATTATTGCGCTGGCAGACATGATTATTACAACATTTAGTCGAATTGAAACTTTGTATTGCTACAATATTATACTTTTTCAAAACAAAACTGTTGAAAAATGGCCTTATAACCACGAATTATGTTGACGTGAGATGGCAAACTTCTTGTGAGAAATAGGTTGGTTGAGTAGCGATTCATTGACGTAGGGCCGTCATGGCCGACTTTGGCTGAAACGCGAACCTACTCCAGGGTTGACGTCACGAGAATATGGGCCATATCCCGGAGTGCTCATCGGCAGCAAATGGGTACTTTTTATGAATCTGGTCTGGACCTTCTCAATCTCCTCAAAATATCTTAGGCTAAAGATTTCTGCATTATAAAATAAGACAGACTCCACCAAGGCATCCTCCAGTCGGGACGTAGAGGCCCAATTATGACATTTTCCCCCGGACCAATATTTGTCTAGCCACCCCCCCCCCCCCCCAAGAAGCAGAAAAGGCTTTTGATTTAAAGTTTAGGGCTGCTTTACAAAAAACATCAGATGAGCTGTAAGGAATTCCCAGGTAAACGTATTCCGTCGCACCACTAACCTTAACGTCCCCCATTGAGTATTTGCACTCGATATCCATCCCTCCCCTTTTGCAGAACATACCACCCTAGTCTTAGTTGGATTAATTACGAGTCCCATTGATTCGGAAAACTCAAACAAGGCGTTCAGCTTGCGTGTTATGTCACTTTTTGTGGTTCCCATCAAGCATAGGTCATCGGCAAAACACAATGACAATATGTCATTATGTCATTCACCTAAGGAAATATACCTACCTAAGGAAATCCAAGTCCCCAATCTCAAGATTGTAACAGAGTTACCTCCTGAGAGGTCCATCAAGCTCCCGTCAGAGCTCCAGAGATAGCGTTGTCGGCGTCCCGTTGAGGAATCAATGGGAAAGACGCGCTGTTCTCGATCGTTTTAGACAGCTGGTTTGGCGTCGGATGGTTTTCTGGTGACAGGAATATCAACCTTCCCCGAACATGGCTCATTAAAAGCTCATTAGTAGGGGTGGTATCTCTCTGACGGGATGCCTCTTTACCTCCTCTACCTTTTTATGAGGATTTAGGCCCCCATTGCACCTCTGGGGGGGGGGGGGGGGGGGGCACCTAAATTCCTTATATGGTAGCAGAGCGTGGTTTGGATTATGCACGGCTGACGCCTAGTAGTCCAATCCACTATTTTTTGGGGCGTTAATGTTTCAGAAGAAACATGGCCCGGGGTTCCAGAAGGAATTCCCATTATCACCCTTTGGTATATAAATAATTTCATTGGTCTTTGAATTATAATTTCTCTTTCATTCCCTTTTTATATTTTATATACCATATTTTCTTTCAATTTTAAGCCACCTGAGTGCACAATTTAAGTCCCCTAAGTTGGGCAAATTCATTTTATATTATTTTCTTTCAATTTTTTCGCCACCTGAGTATTGCATAATGTCAATTACCAGGTTAGTGCGCCATTTAAGTCCCCATAGTTGGGCAATTTAATTTCTAAGTCCCCAATGTTGGGCAAATTAATTTCTATATATATTTTGATTTCCTAAGGTATAAGTCTCCATAGTTGAGCATCCGTTTTGTCCCGATTGTTCAATGAAGATACTTCTTATGAAGCTTCATTGACAATCCAGTTTTAATTTCTATTCCCCCATCCAAAACGCCAATGCAGCTATTTATGATTGAATGAGCATTAGTTCTCAGCTATTCACTATTCCACCCAACTACCATACTTGATCTTCAATCAAGTATGTCTTTAAGGGGAGGAGGAGTGTAACAGAGTTACCTCCTGAGAGGTCCATCAAGCTCCCGTCAGAGCTCCAGAGATAGCGTTGTCGGCGTCCCGTTGAGGAATCAATGGGAAAGACGCGCTGTTCTCGATCGTTTTAGACAGCTGGTTTGGCGTCGGATGGTTTTCTGGTGACAGGAATATCAACCTTCCCCGAACATGGCTCATTAAAAGCTCATTAGTAGGGGTGGTATCTCTCTGACGGGATGCCTCTTTACCTCCTCTACCTTTTTATGAGGATTTAAGCCCCCATTGCACCTCTGGGGGGGGGGGGGGGGGCACCTAAATTCCTTATAAGATCCCTTTAAGAGGGTGGTCAATCGATGGCAGTCCATATTTTCCTTTGACTGAAATTGATTGGTGTAGAGAATATTTGGTTTCAACAGGATCTTGAGATTCTTAAAAATGAAAAACACAACTTATTCGAAAGATGGGATAATAACTTGAATTCTAGAGACGTGGAGCATGCATTGCAATCACGCTACAATCAATTTTATTCTAGAGTCTGTACCTTTCACCAGGGACGTGTGAAATACTTGGGTTTTGGCAAAAACGTAAATTTTGAGAGTGTTAGCCTAATTCAGGTTGTCAAAAAAGGGGAAAATCAATTTCTACTTTAAGACTAATGGTCCTCATCCAATGGAGGATGATAAGTAATTAGTGATACTTACTGAAAATTGACTTTTTCGACTTGAAATCGTGTTTCAAAGATCCCTGAAGTGAGGACTCGACATCTCAGTATGTCCTGCAACATAAACATAATGATAAGTAACGCATGCATTTCAGGAACTTTAAGTATGGGATGTATATGATTTTGGTGAGAATGGCGAATAAAACGCGTCGTTTTATTGTTTATCATGGAATTATTGAAAACAGAATTGTATGATCGTCTAGTTCTGTGGACCAAACACCACAAAGGGTCTAAAAATCGTATATTGGACCCAAACAAGTTTGTTGAAGTGGGAACGTGGCAAGTACTTGAATATCTTAGCTGCCAAGGTTTCAATAGAGACCTCTCGGTCAAGAGTGAACATATCAAAAAGATGTTTCTTCAGAATGAATGTGTTCGAACTGAACGTATTATTAAAATGTTCCCGGGCACACGTTCTGAGAGAACGGTTCTCCAGAACGGATGAGTTAACTGTTACCACCCCCGAAACCCAAAAGAGGAGAAATAGCTTCCTGCTATTTCGCTCCTTCCAAAACGGTCATCGACTCCACATTCACTCTTCCCAGTTCGGTTTGTCATTAGTCTTTCAACAGGCTACTGTAAGTAAGTTAGTAATAAGTTAGTAATAAGTTAGTAATTAAAAGTGACCATGCCGTTCAGTCTTTCATGTATGTATCATTTTCTAGTAGGCATGCTGAAAACAATAAATTATGTAATTTCTAATTATACCTACATTTTTTTTCCCACTTCCTTCATGATGTAATTCCACAAACATATTTGATACCTTGGACGGAGTTCAAACTCGATTCCTTACTACTAAGGGGAAATTTCCTGTTAGCTGCAACACTCAACGGGTTGAGCTATGAGGCCAATGCAATCAAAGCTCTTCAACTGTAAGAGTTATTTTCCTGGAGCGTAACATTTCCCCGGAGTCAAATACCAGCTGTCTCAGCTGGTTTGGGGTCGAACGAATGACGAAGTGAAACTTCACGCCGCTGGCTCAACAGATGCTCGCTGGAAGAAGTAAGCAGTTAGGCGAAGTCATTGTCACCTCCTGGATCTTTGGGGTGACATACAGTTTGCAGATCGGCCTATAGTTATTAAAATGGTTCCTTTTGCCCGACTTGAAGACAGGTACGACAAAACTGGATTTCCACTATGACGGAAAGTGCCCCGATTTCAAACTTAAATTGAACAGGTAAATCAGTGGCTCAGCTAGGGCCTCACTGCGCCTCTTTATCATTTTTTTTTTTTTTTTTTGTAAAGGCCTAAATGAGGCACTACAAACGTCAGGTATATACAAAATACATAAATACAATATAAATATAACAATACACTGAAAATTAAGTCATGACACAATTAAAAAATATAATAAAATAGTTAGAGAATCTTTGGGTAACAACTTAGTCAGGTACATATTTCCTCCAATTCAATTCACTTGACACTTCATAAAGTTCGATCTCAATCAGGGCTCGCTTCAGGGTACTTTTGAACTTTTTAACTGGAAGCATTTGAATTTGTACTGGTAGGCAATTGAAAAGACGAGTCCCCATCTGTACCGGATCACTTGTCAATGTTGTCGTAAGGCGAGCAGCTGGTGGGCGTAAATTATTATTGCCTCTGGTGGGATATTGATGAACATCGTGACCTCTTACAATTGAGTCAGTACGCTCTCGAACAAACAGAAGGGAATTCAGAACATAGTAGCTTGGAATTGTCAGAATCCCGAGGTCTCTAAAGTGACTACGGCAGCTCTGACTCCAATTCAGCCTCCTCAAAAATCGACTGCTCTTTTTTGAAGCTTAAAAACCTCGGCAGCATGACAGGAGTTTCCCCAGAGCAAAATGCAGTACGTAGCTCTACTGACGAAACAGGCAAAATAAACGGAAAGGAGAGTTGCGGGGGATACTGAAGATAGCAAACGACGCAGCATGAACAGCACCGAGGCGAGCTTGAGAACAAGATGTTCAACGTGATTACGCCACGACAATCTATTGTCAATTATAACTCCCAAAAAGGTAACGTGCTGCTCAGTTCTTCCATTCAGTCGGAGATCTAATGATTGGGTTTTGTCTTCATTAAGTATCATAGAGTTAGCTAAGCACCACTGCTTAACAACTTCGTCGGCGGCAGTGATATCACTATGAAGAGTATCGAAGGAAGATCCAGATATTACAGTGGAAATGTCATCAGCAAACAGGTATACATTACCGTCGTCAAACTGATATGCCAAATCATTGATGAACAGCACAAAAAGGCATGGACCCAGCACAGACCCCTGCTTCACGCCACAAGGAATGCTAATTTCGGAGGAAACTTCACCATTATAAGAAACTAGCTGCTTCCAGCCTTCGAGGTATGAAGAGAAGAAAGTTAGAGCGTCTTGACTGAAACCATAGTGAGCTAACTTTTTCAAAAGAATATTATGCGGAACCAAGTCAAAAGCTTTGGAGATATCATACAGCCTCAAAGATGTAGCCTGCTTATTCTCCAAGGACTGAAGAGTCCGTCTGACCAACGTTGAAGCAGCTGTGCAAGTACTTTTCCCCTTTTGAAAACCAAATTGATATTGATGGTGAATATCCTTCTCATCCAAATAATAATTGAAGGAGGAACACCATCTGGACCCATCCCCTTGGAGCAATCAAGAGCTCGCAACTTCGTCAAGGCACAACTCTTATCAAATTCTAACGAGCACATGTTAACAGTGTTGGACCTCATGCCAACGTCACAAGGTTTGGGTTGGTGATTTTCATATACCCTAGAAAAATACTTTGCGAATTCCTCACACAACATACCACAATACGTTAGAAGAGGATTTTAAACTAAAACTTTAAAACTAATCTAGTGAAAACAAAATCGTTATTTACCTGTTCGTTAGGTGTGTAGTTGGGTTGTTTGATGACGGAGACGCGGTCCAGAAAATATTTGGCGCAGTCGATGAGCTGGTACTCATTTGACCTCTCGAAGCAAGCTTGGACACCCCGATCCTTCCATAGGATTTCCGCATGCTCGTAGAATTCCTGCATGGAAACGTTTTGAATTAAGATGTTGAAATTTCAATTGTATAATTCAACAAGGCTTATGTGATGTAATCAACAAGGCTTATTTGATGTAATCAACAAGGCTTATGTGATGTAATATTTCGAATACGATGATTGAAGTTCCAGTCATGAAGCATGACCGTATGAGCGAATTTTTTTAGATTACAGTATTATATTGAAATTATACAACAAGTACATTGTTTTGAAATTCGAGCACTTTCAGAGCAAAAAAATTGTTAACCATCGACTATATGGCAAACAAACTCGTACTTATTCTACGATTCCAAACAGATATTTGATTTTTAGCAATTTTTCAGCAAATATTAATGAAATTCAAGTACATTTTCCTGCAAATTTTTTGCATAAATTCAATAGTGTTCTAATTCGTAGTTGATTAACTTTTATAGACTAAAATTTTGCTAAAAAAAATTATAAATTTAACGATTTTAAGCCATTTTTAGTGACTTTTTTGTACGTTTTTGAAATTTGACCAATTTAATGTACTCAAAAAGTGTTGTCCAACGAACTCATCCTTTTACTTGGAAAGCTTGATTTTTTTGGGCAAGAACGGACTTTGTATCTCAATCGTAAGGAGGGTTATCGTCTGGAATGACACACGGGCGCCTCCTAAATCTTCCAAGTCTTTAATCTTCTAAATCTTCCTAAATTCTCCAAGATATATAATATTTTGTATATGTATATTTATTATATTTTTTTATTTGTCATAATGTAACATGTCAAACAACAGCCGTTAATTAATTGTTCAATTAATAGACTTTTGGAATCTCATCTTGTAGTCCTGATGATGATGTACAAATACACCGAAACGTTGGCTTTGAAGACATGAATTTTATTATTCTGACCGACTCCTAAGATACTAAAACTGTGCTAATTCCTTTTTTGTTTATTCTTAATCATGACTCACCAATTTGTGTTTGTGATTTAAGTGTTTTTTAGTTGTTTTTTGAAAATATATTAATCTATTGAGTTGTTTTACGAATACAAATTCTACTGTATTCTCCACAAGAATATGTACTGGGATAGTTAGCTACTGTTTTGCTCGCCCAAGACTAGGTAAAATACTCACAGGAGGATAGTCGAAATCTGGTTGCGACGCGACATCTTGGATATAGTCGACGCGAACTTGATTGGCCGGATGTTCAAGCGCTATAGGCGGACTCAACGTTGACATTGCTCCGGATATTGTCTAAAAAAAACATGAATACACATTTATAATTATCAACATTAATTGACACAGATAACAATCAACCCATCCACCCAATTTTCAACGCATTGGTTGTACGTAAGGGCCATGTCATACGAGCGCTATTGCCGTCGCGCAGATGCCGTCGAGATAGCGCCGGAAAAATTACATGTCATACGTGACGGCAAATGCGTCGCGTTGATGTCGTCCCGCCAACGCCAGGTGCCTGTCATACGTAGCGTCTTCCGGGCGCATTTGCCGTCGAGGCAATTATGTTATTACCAAGCTGGACACCATCCAGGGTGTTCTAGTTGTTCTGCCAGTGCTCTCGCGGCAAATGCGCCCCGCTGACGCTAGCGCTCCGTATGACAGGGTCCCGGCGTCACGTGCGCCACGTCGCTAACGCGACCGTCTGCGTTGGCAGCGCTCAGCGTCCGGCTAACGCGGACTCGCCGACGGCATTAGCGTCCGTATGACATGCTCCATAAGAACCCCATTGCCGGGTTGGAGCGTTTTTAACGCGACGGCATCATCGCGACGGCAATAGCGCTCGTATGACATGGCCCTAAAAATCAATAGAAAAAGTGCCGGAGCGTTGCATTTTGTGTGGACAAAAAAAGTGTCGGTCGGGAAAAAAAAGTGTCGCGAAAAATTCCTTGACCCCCAGCCAAAAGACATATCCATGTCAAACTAATTGGCAGTTTTACCAATTTTTAAGCACATCTTAATGGAATTTAAGTACATTTTTCAGCATAATTTTATACAACAATTTTCGGTTGTTTTATTATATAGTCCCTAATCTTTATTTGAGCAATATTCTGCTAAAACCTCATATGAATGTGCTGCGAGAAACTACCCGTCCTCGCACACACATTTTGTGTGGAGAATCAAATTTATCAGGTTTTTAATGGAATTTTGCTTATAAATCAAGCATTTTAATTTCTCCCTTGATGGGAAAAACAAAAGATCATGGATATGACTAGTACCTACTGCTTACCAGTTGGTACCTACTACTCAATTGTATACCAACCATGTAGTGCCTTCTTTTCACAAGATTATTCAATTATGGTTACAAAACAATATTAGTTTTGACATTTTCATGTCTTTCATATGGCACATAACAAAAAAATCGTCACGAAAAAAATTGTCCCAAGTGGCCACAACGATGATTATGACCATCAGAAATGACGTTGACCATTCATAGGTAAACACATGAAAATGTCCCAATGCGTTGCAGACTCGTATGCAAGCGTTTTTTGGGTGAAATTTCCACTTGCATTTTACGTTTTAGACCTTTCAGAACAACTTTCGTTCAGTTTGGGTAATTTAACTTAGAGTAATAAATCAGCATTCCTTGACACTACAGTGGCTTAGAGGTCATGAAATGTCGTGGTAAAATGAGAGCATTCCAAAAAGTGGCGAACGATTTTCGTACTATGAAAACTATGAGAGTTACTCTTTCCTAGTAACGCCTTGGTTGTACGTGAAAATCAATAGGAAATAGGAAATCTTGGCGGACTTTTGTTTACGCTTAACTGTGCTAGCCTTGTATTTTGTTCTAATTCAGCTTAAGATGCTGAACTTTTGAACGGGACCACTCTGAGTGTAGTAGGGTATACTTACAACAAGAGCGACCAATTTTACCAGCAGATATCTCTGTAGCTAAGGTTTGACACGTGATTTTGGGAGTTTAAACTTTTGAAGTCCTCAGATTTAAGCTGTAATATCCATTAACTTTTTGGTGTAAATGGGCCAGAGTGGACTCAGTAATTTGTATTGTCCCTCATCAGCTTAAGAAACTGAACTTATGAAATGGTATAAACTACAATAAAACCAAATTTCAAAACTAAACTAATTCAATTAAACGTAAGCTTCAACCAAACAATCCTAGACTATAGTGGCTAAATCCCCTTAACTTTTTCGCTCCCAACTTGGCATATCAGGACATTTAAAGTCTGGAAAATCTTAGTGGGACGAAAAGTCCATAGATTTCAGTGATTTGAAGCCACAGTTGAAGGCTAGGATCATAGAAACAAGGGATACAAGAAAAACCCGATAGAGATCACAACAAGTTGAAAGGTGCCCCTTTTTATCATATGTGTCTCGGTTTCCTAGCAGGCAAGATTCTCAGGGAATTCGTGTTTTTCGTGAGACCCCTAAGTGCTGAATTTTCGTGATTTTTCGAAAGAGCCAGTTTGGTAAATTTATCTCTTCTAGTATTAGGAAAAACTAAACTAAAAATTATTAGTATTGATAACAAACCAAAAAATAGTGAAACAACCATCAACGAACCAAAACGTCACATGCTGATAAATTAGAGCGTTTTTGGCGACTTCAACTTAACGTCACCCGTTACCGTAGTCTTGAGGGAGCAAACGAAGATGCTAACCCAAATGGAACCAGGAGAACGGTTGCCTTAATTTTGATGTCACGTTAACGGTGGTTGGGTAACGCAATATTTTCCCCCCAGCTGTCTTGTTGTCTACTGGTTGACTAATCAATTTCTTCATTTCGATATGAAACGCAGATTTTCAATCCTGAATTCGAATTTCATGTTAGTTTCAATACAAATACGGGCTAATTTCTCATTTTTAGTTTTCAATTCGTAAACAGGGGATGGATAGTTGTAAGCCTCAAGTGTGGAACACCACGGTTTAGTTGCACTTATAGGTCATTAGTCGTTACGACCTTCATGTTTTTGGGTTTTCCTTTGGGCAAATTATCAACAAGTATGAAAAAGTATTTATCTCTATGACAATGAAACAGGATTTTACCTGACAAAATCATCAGTGAAGGCAGCACTTCACGCAATGTTCACGAGAAAATAGCTGAGAGTTCAGGTAAACTAAGAACAATACTGCAAAGAAGTAGTGTCTTAAAACTCAGTTTTCTCATTTAAAATATGTGAAATAATAATAGAAACAAGGCTCTAATCGACCAAATAGAGCCTGAGCGCAAAAGAACGGAACTTTTCGATCGAGTTGAAGGCTAGTAAAGCTGGACAGCGGAGGCGGACTTCAGATGGCACATTCGGTTTTACGGAAACATAAAATTACCAAGTTTGAGGGGTGTTCAAAAACCTACCCTCTACATCAACATAATTAGTTGGTAATGAGGCATTTGAAAAGAAAAACTATTATATTTACTTCAGCAGTATTCGAGTAATTTTGAGGTGAGCAGTAGGGTTACATTTACAGGAAGGTTAGGCTGGTGTCGTGGGCCTTTAGGTCCCCAAACGGGTGACGTTAAATGAGCCATTCTAACGTACGACGTTGATAACGTCCCCTCAAGGTCACGTACTCTTGGGTACGTTAGGGTGACGTTAAGGGTACGTTAGTGGTCACCAAAAACTCTCTATTGTGACATGGATCTGTCTAATTTCACCCTATATGAATTACTTTCTAGGTTGAACAGGTTGAACTACCTCGTTCAGCTGATCAGAACGGAGTCCGTCATTTCATTCGTGTCTAGATATCCTAGGGAGGCTGTATACAGGGTGATTCCCTCGCAGATGCAAAAAAATTTTTGGATAAAACTGCATCAAAAATGGAGTAAAATGCCGCCAACTGCACATTTTTATCTCAATCCGTTCTCGAGATATGATTTTTTAAAGGTTTTTTCAGGAAAACCGTGTTTTTTTCTTTTAAACTCAAATTTCTCCACTTTACTTCATTTAATTTTAACTTTTGACCACATTTTCGGAATCAACATTAAATTTACTATAAGAATAGTGTACTTGGGTTCTTAAAAAGTACCATCCAAAGGCCCTCACATCAGCTCAAACATTGACGATTTTGAAAAAAGAATATTTCTGAAAATCTTCAAAACTTTACTACTCTTCCAAAACGAATCCTGGAAACTGGCAAATCTCATGAAAACTGCTTCGTCTAATACTCTTTCCAACGGTATAATCAAGTTTACTTTTATTTTGTTATTTAGTGGAGAAAATAATGTTTTAATGTTAAAAAATGTGGGTTTTTCAATGAAATTGTTGGTTTTCTCGAAAGATGACCCTCCATGAACCTACGAATATGGGGTCGGTTTCTATGTATTTTTTCACGCTGTATCGAATGGTAACATTTGTAGATCTCTCCAACTCCTTTATAACCGAGTTTTACACTTAAAATCTTAAATGTTTAGTTTGTTTGTTACGATTAAATGTATGTGTGTTATGGGGTAAAACTAGTTAATTAAAGTGTAAAACTCGATTACAACGTAGTTGAGAGATATGCAAGAGTTTCCATTCGATCCAGCGAGAAAAAATACATAGAAACCAACCCCATACTCGTTGGTTCATGGAGGGTCATCTTTCGAGAAAACCAACAATTTCATTGAAAAACCCACATTTTTTAACATTAAAACATTATTTTCTCCCCTAAATAACAAAATAAAAGTAAAATTGATAATACCGTTGGAAAGCATATTAAATGAAGCAGTTTTCATGAGATTTGCCAGTTTCCAGGATTCTTTTTAAAAGAGTAGTAAAGTTTTAAAGATTTTCAGAAATATTATTTTTTCAAAATCGTCAATGTTTGAGCTGATGTGAGGGTCTTCGGATGGTACTTTTTAAGAACCCAAGTACACTATTCTTATAGGAAATTTAATGCTGATACCGAAAATGAGGTTGAAAGTTAAAATTAAATGAGGCAAAATGGAGAAATCCGAGTTTAAAATGAAAAAACACGGTATTCCTGAAAAAACCTTTAAAAAATCATATCTCGAGTACGGATTGAGATAAAAATATGCGGTTGGCGGTATTTTACTCCATTTTTGATGTAGTTTCACCCAAATTTTTTTTTTTTTTTTTTTGCATCTGCGAGGGAATCACCTTGTATAAACTTTCAACGTTCTAGGGAGAACGTGATAGAATTTAGCTCACTCAGCTGATTAGAGCTAGAGCCCATTTTTCTCATTCGTCTCTCATTCATCTTGAAGTTGCAGACAGAATCGCTTTTAAATTTCAACATTCTAGGATGAACAGGACAGAATATTTCATTCTTCTCTAGATAATGCCAGAGAGGCCCTCTACCGAATTTCAAGTTTCTCAGGCGGAAAGGAGAGAATTCGGTTCAGTCAGCTGATCTGGACGGAGTCCATAATTTCATTCGTCTCTTGATGATACAGAGTAAACGCCTATTTTAAATTTAAATTTTCAAGGGTGAACAAGACAGAAATACTGCACACAACAGTATGTAAAACAAATCCAAAGGACTCCACAGTTAGTTAGTGAAACTCAGAGCATCCTTTTATTGATTGTCAAGAGTAAATCTGAAGAAAAGAAATTATCTCAAAACTGGTAGCGAAAAAGCTAAAAAGGCAAATTAGCCTACTTTTCCCAAAATGTCCACACCCCCCCCCCCCCCCCCACATTTCCGAAACATTGAATTTATTAAATTTGAAAAGGTACCTAAAACGTTTTTCTTTTCCTTTTCTGCTTTTACTAGTTCTTTTTGTAGGCTTTCACTTATGTAAGGTGTTCCTTTTTTCTTGTTTATTATATTGATAAGTGTGTCTTTTTCTTTAATTAGTTGTTTAATTTTATGCTTCAAGTTGTTATATTCATGTTGCAGTATTTTAGTTATGAATTTATTTAGATCTAAAATCCATTCGTGGTACTTAGGGTAAGTCCCATCTAGTATTTTCGTTGCCTCAGATCGGATGATCTTGAGGTGTTTTGGTACTACTGTATTGATTTTACATTTATTTATGATGTTCTATTGCGATTCTAACTTATCTAGTTTTAAGGTTATTCTTTCTAGCTTATTTAAGTACCCATGTAGCTGATTGTTGAAGATGGTGTTGTACGGGGTTGATGTAATCCTTGTCCTCGCTTCCCTCGATGCAGTAATTCATAATGCAATTCAATGCAATAATCCATAACCAAAATAGTAATCAAGGAAATAAATAAGCAACTCACTAAAATGGCATCTCTAATGTTTTTCTTTATATCTTCGATTTTCAAACGCTTCTCCCTGTAAAAAAAAAAAAAAAAGAAATTCACTTTAATGTACACAAATGTTAGTAAATCATGATACATAAAATAATTTAGTGGCATTATCACATCACTCGCGTGGTTATCAGAATTTTTCTTCTTAAAATTTGTGATAACTTATAGATAAAATTAATAAAATTGTCAAGGTCGTGTGTAGAGCACAAAAGCGACTCACTGTATTTCGTACTAACACAAGTAAATTGGAACAAAAATCAAGAAACCAAACGGTTTTTCGGACGTCAATTGTGTGATATTAGAAAACTGTGTTTTTAATTTTTGAAAATTGATAGAAAATTGAAAAATAGTCAATTTTGTATTATTCAAAATTTATTTGTTAGATTTTTTAATTTATTAAATTATCAAAAAATTATTCAAAAATTGAAGACAACTGAAGAGGAAGAGGCCACAGGACCTTAACACTCTTTTAGTTATCTTGTTTATGTATATACTTATTACCCCACATATAATATTTGTTATGAATGTTGTTATCAATAATTTGATATCAATACTTACTTTAATAGTTCACTAAATTACCCATTGTTAGCATATCTATAATAGTACTGATATAGGACAGCCAGTGGGCTGCACATTGAGCATGTAACAAGTGAATTAATCTTGGATAACTTTATCAATTTGCTCACAACTGAAATGTCCATATAGACAATAAAATTCTACATTAAAAAAATAATAATAATAAAAAAAATAAAAATCTTAAAACGAGTCAGATTAAACCAAGCCAGGATAGGTACTTATACTCGTATTAAACATAAGTAGGGGCCAAGGCCAGGTTCCATGAACTTGAGCTTTTCATTCTAGCATGGAACATGCTTTAGCCTTAAGCGAAAAGTGTCACGTTTTTGGGAGACGCCGTTGGGAGACGGCGATGTTTTCTTTTAGTATTATCATTTTTTTTTTTTTTTTAGTTCTTCATTCGTTGGAAAGCTCTCGACTTATCACGCATTTCTTTCGTACTTTTCTTCTATTTACATCGTAGTTTTCTATTTATCTATGTTATATACGGATATAGTAAACAATGCCGCTTGTTTTGTGGTCACTTGGTTGAGAAATTAATCTTGGTGTAGACGCGCAATGTAACAGAAAATTATTAAAATGAAATCAGATGAAAGTTATTAAAGAGGATATATATTGCATAGGAAAATATGTATCCTCTTTAATAACGTTCATCGTAATTATCAAGTTATTAGAAACAGTCAACAGTTAGCATGTATGAAAATAGCGTACAAGTGCAATGTGTCCAGCAAGGATTGTATAACGTGCAATGAGGACCTAAAATTTGTCCTGCTCCACTACTAAGCCCTGAAGATGCTATACAAATATAGCGAAACGTCGGCGTAGAAGAGTTTTTGAATTATTAACCAACCCTTGCTAACCCTCAACTTCATTACGGCCTTAATAACAAGCTTTATAAAAAATG
Organism: Adelphocoris suturalis; assembly: GCA_030762985.1. Classification (NCBI taxonomy): domain Eukaryota; kingdom Metazoa; phylum Arthropoda; class Insecta; order Hemiptera; family Miridae; genus Adelphocoris; species Adelphocoris suturalis. Next base: position 3,956,836 of record JAUMHS010000014.1, on the reverse strand, counting down.
CCTTCTGTCCTTAAATTGGTTTTTTAACTAAACTCCAACGTTTCCCCCCAGGAACGGGGGCTTCTTCAGGGAGATCAATTTTCAGAAATGTAACATATCCACTTACTTATAGTTTTCTTTGGAGTTTTTCTTTGGAAACGTTGGAGTTTAATTAAAAAACCGATTTAAGGACATTTAAGGATTTTTTTTTATAAATCTTGTTATAATCTGAACTGTCCGAATAAAGAAACGTTATAAAGCATGGAGGTTAGGCCGTCAAACCTCTTCCACAAGTTACAACTAGCTTATGGATTCAATGCCGAAAAATTGGTAAGTCACTTCGTGAACATTTCTAAAACTTTAAGAAGGCAATTAGAAGACCGAAATTACCTAAAAATGCTCCGAAGCAAGAACCACGTCTACAACTATGTAGCCAACTTTTCCTAACTATCTCAAAAACGCAGGCCCCAGGCATAGATCCAAGGTTGAGAAACTACCTAAGACTTAACACGTCCCGCTCAATTTTGAACCTAGAAATAGATGCTTCTTACTCAAAAAGCAAACAGCATTAACTAAAATTGGAACAAATAAAAGAGCAAATGATACTAATGATCAGAGATGCTCGGATACGACAAGAAATTGAACGTTATAAAGAGGAAGTTATCGCGAAAGATTTACGTCAAACTGAATAAAGACACCAAAACAAAGAAATTGCAAGGGAAGCAGCAACGTGGCAAAAGACACATGGGCACCATGGTTTTACAAAAGCATCTCGCGAAGAAGTCTGAAAGAAATGGCTATCTTTTGGTTTATTATTTCCAATAATAAGCCTATGTGATCGTAAAGCAAAAAATTTTATAACCCCCCCTCAAACTTTGTCACTTTACGTTTCAAGGTGCGTAGAATCCAAATTTGAAATGTCCGTCCGCCGTTCGCCGTCCGGGCCGTAAAAGGCCTAAGAATTGACTTAAAAAACCCGTTCTTTCGCACATAGACTCCATTTGGGGTCTAGTTGGTCCTAACGTTTAACCATCCCGATCGCTTTACTCGCATAGATGCTATGGGCCAAAAACGGGCGAAAAAGTGTCTTTTTCGAGGTTTTGAGTGTTAGACTTACGCACGCACGCACGCCTGGCACGCTTGGCAGGGGGTCACGGTGGGTGGTGAGGGGGTGAGCGGGGGGTGGAGTGAGAGGAAGAACAGAGGTGGATACTAGAAAAGAGACTGGCGAAAGCCCCAGAGCATGCTGGTTACTATAGCTGGCTATCTGATTCAGAAATAATAATCCATTGTGTAATAATTTGCAGCGTTTTTTAAGTGAATTTATCTCCCGTTGAATTACCAGCTGACGTTGAAGAGGTACTTAGTTTAGGTCCTAAATATTCAGTTGAACCTCGCGGAAAAGAAACGCCAATCCTAGACATATTCAAAGATTCTGAATACATAGTCAATCAGCTTGATGTTCGCCAAAGTGGAAAAAAACCGACTGAGAGGAAAGATTACAAATAAACTCACGAATTTGAAACAAGATGGTAACGTATGAAAGAATGGACTAAATTATGGCATATGTTGGAGTTTAATTAAAAAACCAATTTAAGGACAGAAGGCCTTTTTTATGAATCTTGTTAGAAAAAAGCAAAAGCGATACGGCCTTTATATCAAATGTTTAAGTTTTAAGAGAATAAGCTTGTTGAGCATTCGCATCTAAGTATACATTTTACGTATAACGACAACATTCCTTTTAGAAATTCGTCTTTGAGGTCATGTTTTTCTATGAGAAGACCTAAGAATTCCCCTGGTTGTGAAGTAAATATGGTGATGTTTACCTCTCCATCATTACCGATTGAAGAAGCCATAACTCCATTGAGGATATCTCGATGGATTATGCAATAAGTAACTTTATATGTCGTAATATTCCAAATGACTATTATTTATTGAAGTATACTACATACTAAGAATTGATCCCGTATATGACCAAACCCTACTTTTGGGAAAAGTCTCTAGGTTTTGAGTCGAAATTTCCTGATATTAGCTCTATTTTACGTTGTCTCGAGCTCCAAAAGCACTCATTCCAAAGGAAATTTCTCGCTGAATCGCGTGGTGTGGCTGGAAAAACATCATTTTGGTCAGAAAATTGCAAAAAGAGGTGTAGAACATGTGTACTAGGCGATTTCCTCGTATCTGGTGCACATGCAAGTTTCTGTTTAGCAATACGATTGATACGTTTTTTCTAATACAAAATTAGTACCGATCTACGTAGCGAAAAAAATTATTTTCTCGTATATGCAGAATACTAGGAGAAATATCGTGGTTGCTAACCTCCGAGAACCGTATCTGATCTGACAAGAGATAGTACATTCGTATGATCAAAATACTGGGAAGAAAAATCGTATCTGCCACTGATTCCAAAATCGAATCAAGTGCCACGAGTCCTAAAATATTAACAAATAAAATTGATGTGGTTAAGGTGAGTTTTCACCTTATGGCTGCATAGCTAAATGAAGTAGTGTAGGTGTTTTTCTTGTTAGGAATGACGATAGACAGCCAGTTTTGCTTCCGAGACTGCAAGGCAGCGGAAGCTTTGTTTTCACTTTCGAAATGAAAAAAAATTGTTTGCTCCAAAATCAAAATTTCCACTCGCATTTTGCGTTTCAGAGCCTCCTGAACAAATTTGGTTCCGTGTCTGTCTGTCCGTCCACATTTCCTTGTAACAGCCATAACTTCCACAATTTTGATCCGATTTTAACCAAATTTTCAGGGATCGTGCGGCTTAATTCTAGATGGCTCCCTATCAACGTCATCATGATCGAATCAACGGTAGCTTCTGTGCAGGCGCTAACGTGAATTCCTTGTGACGGTCATAACTCGGTCAATGTTGAACGGATTTCGGTCAGATTTTCAGGGATGATGTGGGTAAGGTCCCTTGAGGTCCCATAAGACAATAATCATAATTGCATTTGCGGTACGCTCTGCGAATGCGTGAACGAAATATTCTTGTTACGGTCTTTGCAACAGCCGTAATTTCCACAATTTTGATGCGATTTTCTTCAAATTTTTAGGGATCGTGCGGGTATAGCTCTACATGGTCCCCTATCAGTTCCGTCATGATCGAATCAACGGTAGCCTCTGCGCAGGCGCAAACAAAATTTTCTTGTTTCGGTCATAACTTAGGCAATTGTGAACGGATTTCGGTCAGATTTTCAGGGATGATGAGGGCAAGGTTACTTGAGGTCCCCTATCACATTCTTCGCGATCATCAGCAGCGGTACGCTAGGCGCATGCGCGAAAGTGATGTTTTTGTTACGGTCACAGCTTAGTTGTGAGGAACATGTGGACTACATCCTGGATGGTCCCATATTAAAATCAAAATTTTCCTTAATAATTTCATTTATTATATGTACCATTCAGCTTCCAATTTCCCACCTTATTAATTCCCTAATGCCAGAACCGGTCGTTTCTAGTTTTCTGGAATTTAATGGTGACGTACTGTGAAGGTCACGAGGAAGCTCATGTGCCATTTCCTTGGCAGTGTATTTTTATAGGTTTTATTGCAACGTACACAGTTCCTCTGTGTACATCTCTCTGCAGTTTAAGCATGACTAGGGCCTCACCAACGTTGGAGGCAGAAACGTTGCAATAAAACCAATCAAAAAACTGGCTGTCTATCGTCATTCCTAACAAGAAAAACACCTACATTATCAAATAAATTCTTATCAGGAGTGTCGGAATTCGTATGTACCTGACTACTAATAAAATAATTCTATCTGACGCCCAGATGCGGGTTTTTTCTCAAGAAAAGACCAGTTGCGGGATTTTCGTTACTAAATCGAACCAAAACGTAGTTAATGCGATAATTGTAAGCCGTTTTTGAGGCATTTCACGTTGAGATCCGACTTCGAGACTAGCAAAATTGACAGAAACCACCTCCACACAGGGGGGGGGACATTAACTCAATATGGCCAAAATTGCAGATCTAATTCTTAGTATACTTATGTTACTGCAGGACTTGGGACTTGGTGAGAGTAAGTCACCTTGTTATTGCCAATAGTCCAGTAAGGAAAAGGGTAGTCCAAGGTTCCGTTTTGAAATGGGTTTCTACAACTTCGTCGCGAGTGATTTAGTTCGCATATGGAAGAGTTTTTACACTCTCGGATTCGTTTCAGAATGCCTCAAAAAAAAAAAAAAAAAAAAAAAAATTAAATGAACAAAATTTTTAAACATTCTGATAATAAAAATTTATTACGTTTCTTTATTCGGGCAGTTCAGATTATAACAAGCTTCATAGAAAAGGCCTTCAGTCCTTAAATTGGTTTTCTAATTAAACTCCGTTCGGCGTCGTTTTTCAAAACATTAATCGGACCTACGACAAGACGATACGACAAACGCGTTGGTTGCCCATTGCAAAAATTTCAAAATTGTAGGAAGAGAATCAAATTTGCAAAAAAGGATATTTCTAGAAATGGTTAAGATAAAAAATTCAAATTCAATTAACTTCCGTAAAGAGCCACTCAAAACTTGAGTAAAATTTACTCGTATTTGACTGACGGACTCTAAATTTATAATTACCGCCACCAGCGAACTAAGTAAAACATACGAAAAAAACATCGTTACCAACATAAACGTAAACAATTTTAAATTTGATTTTCAAAAAACTCATAACTTTATATTCGATTATTAAGTAACAACAACAAAAAGAAAACAATTAAAAGACCAATTTAAGGACTGAAAGGCCTTTATTGTAAAGATTGTAATTAAAATTTGTGGCCCATTGCAATAGCTTCATTTCCTTCGAAAATTAGCTAAACGTCGGATATTGTCGATATACCACTTGTACAAATCTCATAATCGTCTTGACGAGAGAATAAATACTTACTCAAATAAAAAATAACAGGGAAGAAATGAACGGATCTCATTTGGGATGGGGCGGTGGGAGTCTAAAAATAAATCAGGGCGAGTGGCGGGTGTCCAAAAATCTTTTTTACGGGAAAAAAACTAAATCCATTTCGTATATTTTAAAACTCGGGGGTCTTGGAAATATCGAAGAGGGAATCGTCTAATGCGTGTGGTGTACCTTGTCAGGCTTGAAGGCGGAATAGCAAATGAACCTGTGGAAATCTACATAATGGCTGGCACTGAGGTGCACATTGGATATTTGGCGTAGATGAAGTAGACAATTGACCGAATTCGCAATATGTAACAATGAATTCGACGTAGCTGTTTTAGGACTGGAATCCTGTATGGAAACGGAAACTAGGTTACCTGTAACGTTGAACTGATATAGAAGATCGGAAATTAAGACCAGGCTGATCCTTATGCAAGAGAATAAAACACTAACACTAGACGAATAAGAACAGTGAACAACGAGGCGAAGGCGAACAAAGATGTGGGCACTGAGCAAGTAAAATTCATGTACCATCATCATAGCATCATATTGAAGTAATACCAAAACCCTAAGTTGACCACAGAATAGACATGGACTAAACTGGTAGGAGGTACCTACATACCATGGAAGAAGAACATTCCACTTTTCAAAGAAGTGCGGTGCATGGTAGAAAGAATGTGTACTCGTGGGTCCACGTGAAAGGTTATTTCCCTGGATTTTGCTGAGAACTATAAATCCCGGTAGATACAAGCCTCAAACCAGTAATCCGGTAGAAAAAGTAAAATAGCGGTAAATCTACCAGAATGACGGTGGAACGGCTACCCTAGGACTGGAATCCTGTACGTCAGTGGGAAACCTGAAAGTGTGGTGTAACCACCATGAAGGAACAGCAGGTGAACCTATGGAAATCTACACAATGGCTGGCACTAACTGAGGTGTAAATTGGAGATTTTTTGGCGTAGATGAAGTAGATAATTGACCGAATTTTCAATATGTAACAATGAATTCTACGAAGCTGTTTTGGACTGGAATCCTGTAGGTCAGTGAGGAACCTGTAGGTGTGGTGTACCCACCAAGAAGGAACAGCAGGTGAACCTATGGAAATCTACATAATGGCTGGCACTAACTGAGGTGCACAGTAGAGATTTTTAGTGTTGATAAAGTAGATAATTTACCGAATTCGCAATATGTAACGATGAATTCTACGTAGCTGTTTTGAGACCTGAATCCTGAATGGAAACGGAAACTAGGTTACCTGTAACGTTGAACTGATATTGAAGATCGGAAATTGAGACCACGCTGATGCAAGAGAATAAAACACTAGATGAATAAGCACAGTAAGTAACCACAGTGAACAACGAGGCAAAGGCGAACAAAGATGTGGGCACTGAGCAAATAAAATTCATTTACCTAGGTAATACTAATTAATAAATAATAAAATGCATCATATTGAAGTAATACCAATAAGCCTATTTTGCCCACAGAATAGAGATGTACGAAACTGGTAGGTAGGTACCTAGGTACATACCACGGAAGAAGGGAAGTCCACTTTTCCATGGGGGTACTGCGCATGGTAGATAGAATACAGAGAATGTGTACTCATTGGTCCATGTGAAAGGTTTTGCCTTGGATTTTGCTCAGAACTCTAAATCCCGGCAGATTCAAGCCTCAAACCAGTATCCCGGTAGAAAAGTGAAATAGGTACCTGTAGATCTACCTGGGACTGGAATCCTGTATGTCAGTGAGGAACCTGTACGTATGGTGTAACCACCAAGAAGGAACAGCAGGCGAACCTATGGAAATCTACATAATGGCGGGCACTAACTGAGGTGTACATTACAGATTTTTTGGCATAGATGAAGTAGATAATTGACCGAATTTGTATTATGTAACAATGAATTCTACATAGTTGTTTGGGACTGAAATCCTGTGTATCAGTAAGGAACCTGTGTGGTGTACCCACCAAGAAGGAACAGCCGGTGAACCTGTGGAAATCTACATAATGACTGGCACTAACTGAGGTGCACATGACAGATTTTTTGGTGTAGATGAAGTAGATAATTGACCGAATTCGCAATATGTAACAATGAATTCGACGTAGCTGTTTTAGGACTGGAATCCTGTATGGAAACGGAAACTAGGTTACCTGTACCGATGAACTGATATTGAAGATCGGAAATTAAAACCAGGCTGATCCTTATGCAAGAGAATAAAACACTAGATGAATAAGCACAGTAAGTAACCACAGTGAACAACGAGACGAACAAAGATGTGGGCACTGAGCAAGTAAAATTCATGTACCTAGGTGATACTGATTAATAAATTATAAAAACCTAAAATGCATCATATTGAAGTAATACCAAAACCCTAAGTTGACCACAGAATAGACATGGACTAAACTGGTAGGAGGTACCTACATATCATGGAAGAAAGACATTCCACTTTTCAAAGAAGTGCAGTGCATGGTAGAAAGAATGTGTACTCGTGGGTCCACGTGAAAGGTTATTTCCCTGGATTTTGTTAAGAACTATAAATCCCGGTAGATACAAGCCTCAAACCAGTAGTCCGGTAGAAAAAGTAAAATAGCAGTAAATCTACCGGAATTACGGTGGAACGGCAACCCTAGGACTGGAATCCTGTATGTCAGTGAGGAACCTGTAAGTGTGGTGTAACCACCAAGAAGGAACAGCAGGTGAACCTATGGAAATCTACATAATGGCTGGCACTGAGGTGCACATTGGATATTCGGCGTAGATGAAGTAGACAATTGATCGAATTTGCAATATGTAACAATGAATTCGACGTAGCTGTTTTAGGACTGGAATCCTGTATGGAAACGGAAATTAGGTTACCTGTAATGATGAACTGATATTGAAGATCGGAAATTAAGACAAGGCTGATCCTTATGCAAGAGAATAAAACACTAACACTAGATGAATAAGCACAGTAAGTAACCACAGTGAACAACGAGACGAACAAAGATGTGGGCACTGAGCAAGTAAAATTCGTGTACCTAGGTAATGCTAATTAATAAATTATAAAAACCTAAAATACATCATATTGAAGTACTACCAAAAACCTTAGTTGACCACAGAATAGACGTGGACGAAACTGGTAGGTATCTACATACCATGGAAGAAGAACATTCCACTTTTCAAAGAAGTGCGGTGCATGGTAGAAAGAATGTGTACTCGTGGGTCCACGTGAAAGGTTATTTCCCTGGATTTTGCTGAGAACTATAAATCCCGGTAGATACAAGCCTCAAACCAGTAGTTCGGTAGAAAAAGTAAAATAGCGGTAAATCTACCGGAAGTACGGTGGAACGGCAACCCTAGGACTGGAATCCTGTATGTCAGTGAGGAACCTGTAAGTGTGGTGTACCCACCAAGAAGGAACAGCAGGTGAACCTATGGAAATCTACATAATGGCTGGCACTAACTGAGGTGCACATTCGAGATTTTTTGGCGTAGGTGAAGTAGATAATTGACCGAATTAGCATTATGTAACAATGAATTCTACGTAGCTGTTTTGGACTGGAATCCAGTAAGGAACCAGTATGGTGTACCCACTAAGAAGGAACAGCAGGTGAACCTATGGAAATCTACATAATGGCTGAGGTGCACATTAGACATTTTTTGGCGTAGATGAAGTAGATAATTGACTGAATTGGCAATACGTAACAATGAATTCTACGTAGCTGTTTTGGGACTGGAATCCTGTATGTCAGTGAGGAACCTGTAAGTGTGGTGTATCAACCAAGATGGAACAGCAGGTGAACCTATGGAAATCTACATAATGGCTGGCACTGATGTGCACATTGGATATTTGGCGTAGATGAAGTAGACAATTGATCGAATTTGCAATATGTAACAATGAATTCGACGTAGCTGTTTTAGGACTGGAATCCTGTATGGAATCATATTGAAGTAATACCAAAACCCTAAGTTGACCACAGAATAGACATGGACTAAACTGGTAGGAGGTACCTACATACCATGGAAGAAGGGCATTCCACTTTTCAAAGAAGTGCAGTGCATGGTAGAAAAAATGTGTACTCGTGGGTCCACGTGACAGGTTATTTCCCTGGATTTTGCTGAGAACTATAAATCCCGGTAGATACAAGCCTCAAACCAGTAGTCCAGTAGAAAAAGTGAAATAGCGGTAAATCTAACGGAATTACGGTGGAACGGCAACCCTAGGACTGGAATCCTGTATGTCAGTGAGGAACCTGTAAGAGTGGTGTACCCAACAAGAAGGAATAGCAGGTAAACCTATGGAAATCTACATAATGGCTGGCACTAACTGAGGTGCACATAAGAGATTTTTTTGGCGTAGGTGAAGTAGATAAATGACCGAATTAGCAATATGTAACAATCAATTCTACGTAGCTGTTTTGAACTGGACTCCAGTAAGGAACCTGTATGGTGTACCCACTAAGAAGGAACAGCAGGTGAACTAATTGAAATCTACATAATGGCTGGCACTAACTGAGGTGCACATTAGAGATTTCTTGGCGTAGATGAAGTAGACAATTGATCGAATTCGTAATATGTAACAATGAATTCGACGTAGCTGTTTTAGGACTGGAATCCTGTATGGAAACGGAAACTAGGTCACCTGTACCGATGAACTGATATTGAAGATCGGGAATTAAGACCAGGCTGATCCTTATGTAAGAGAATAAAACACTAGACGAATAAGCACAGTAAGTAACCACAGTGAACCACGAGGTGAAGGCGAACAAAGATGTGGGCACTGAGCAAGTAAAATTCATGTATCTAGGTAATACTAATTAATAAATTATAAAAACCTAAAATGCACCATATTGTAGTAATACCAAAACCCTAAGTTGACCACAAAATAGACATGGACGAAACTGGTAGGAGGTACCTACATACCATGGAAGAAGGACATTCCACTTTTCAAAGAAGTGCAGTGCATGGTAGAAAGAATGTGTACTCGTGGGTCCACGTGAAAGGTTATTTCCCTGGAGGAACAGCAGGTGAACATATGGAAATCTACATAATGGCTGGCACTAACTGAGGTGCACATTAGAAATTTTTTTGGCATAGGTGAAGTCGATAATTGACCGAATTAGCATTATGTAACAATGAATTCTACGTAGCTGTTCTGGACTGGAATCCAGTAAGGAACCTGTATAGTGTACCCACCAAGAAGGAACAGCAGGTGAACCTATGGAAATCTACATAATGGCTGGCACTAACTGAGTTGCACATAAGAGATTTTTTGGCGTAGGTGAAGTAGATAATTAACCGAATTAGCATTATGTAACAATGAATTCTACGTAGCTGTTTTGGACTGGAATCCAGTAAGGAACCAGTATGGTGTACCCACCAAGAAGGAACAGCAGGTGAACCTATGGAAATCTACATAATGGCTGGTACTAACTGAGGTGCACATAAGAGATTTTTTGGCGTGGATGAAGTAGACAATTGACCGAATTCGCAATATGTAACAATGAATTCGACGTAGCTGTTTTAGGACTGGAATCCTGTATGGGAACGGAAACTAGGTTACCTGTAACGATGAACTGATATTGAAGATCGGAAGTTAAGACCAGGCTGATCCTTATGCAAGAGAATAAAACACTAGACGAATAAGCACAGTAAGTAACCAGAGTGAACAACGAGGCGAAGGCAAACAAAGATGTGGGCACTGAGCAAGTAAAATTCATGTACCTAGGTAATACTAAATTATAAAAACCTAAAATGCATCATATTGAAGTAATAAAAAAAGCCTATGTTGCCCACAGAATAGACATGGACTAAACTGGTAGGAGGTACCTACATACCATGGAAGAAGAACATTCCACTTTTCAAAGAAGTGCGGTGCATGGTAGAAAGAATGTGTACTCGTGGGTCCACGTGAAAGGTTATTTCCCTGGATTTTGCTGAGAACTATAAATCCCGGTAGATACAAGCCTCAAACCAGTAGTCCGGTAGAAAAAGTGAAATAGCGGTAAATCTACCGGAATTACGGTGGATAGGCAACCCTAGGACTGGAATCCTGTATGTCAGTGAGGAACCTGTAAGAGTGGTGTACCCAACAAGAAGGAATAGCAGGTAAACCTATGGAAATCTACATAACGGCTGGCACTAACTGAGGTGCACAATAGAAATTTTTTTGGCGTAGGTGAAATAGATAATTGACCGAATTAGCATTATGTAACAATGAATTCTACGTAGCTGTTTTGGACTGGAATCCAGTAAGGAACCTGTATGGTGTACCCACTAAGAAGGAATAGCAGGGGAACCTATGGAAATCTACATAATGGCTGGCACTAACTGAGGTGCAAATTGGAGATTTTTTGGCGTAGACGAAGTAGATAATTGACCGAATTCGCAATATGTAACAATGAATTGTACTTAGATGTTTTGAGACTGTAATCCTGTATGTCAGTACATAATTGATTGTATTGAATACATAATTGACAGTATTGAAGTACATAATTGACCGAATTCGCAATATGTAACAATGAATTGTACGTAGATGTTTTGAGACTGGAATCCTGTATGTCAGTGAAGAACCTGTAAGTGTGGTGTATCAACCAAGATGGAAATGCAGGTGAACCTATGGAAATCCACATAATGGCTGGCACTGATGTGCACATTGGATATTTGGCGTAGATGAAGTAGACAATTGATCGAATTCGCAATATGTAACAATGAATTCGACGTAGCTATTTTAGGACTGGAATCCTGTATGGGAACGGAAACTAGGTTACCTGTACCGATGAAATGATATTGAAGATCGGAAATTAAGACCAGGCTGATCCTTATCCAAGAGAATAAAACACTAAACGACTGTAACCTCAGTGAACAACGAGGCGAAGGCGAACAAAGATGTGAGCACTGGGTAAGTAAAATTCATGTACCTAGGTAATACTGATTAATAAATTATAAAAACCTAAAATGCATCATATTGTAGTAATACCAAAACCCTAAGTTGACCACAAAATAGACATGGACGAAACTGGTAGGTAGGTACCTAGGAGGAGACCGCCTCTTACATCATGGGCTATTGCGACTACGGTGAACTGTTGTGAAACAAGCGATACCATGCCATCGGCACTTTTGGCCTCCGCACTGAGGGAGAAGGGGCAAGAGGTTTATGAGGAGGTCCACTGCTAGGAAGAAGGGGGACCCACCGGAGAGTCTACATCATATCTTTCAACCGGATCACCAGGAAGGGGGTGATTTTAGACCCTACAGTGGTTTTTGAGAAACATGCTGACCAGCCACAGAAGATCAATGACGAGAAGACAGCCAAATATGTCCCAACCATCCCATTCTTCAAGAAGTACAACCTAACAGAGATTAGGGTTATCGGGCTGATGATAGGTGCTAGAGGGACCATACCCGATCTTTTCCTAAACACTCTACGAGAATTAAACCTACCTCTAGATTTAGCTCGCCAAATTGCCCAACAAACCCTTCGACTATCTATAAGGATGTTGAAGAACCACCTCTACGCACCCAACTAGTGAAACAACAACACCCCAAATTTATCAACACCCAATCCTACAAAAACCCTCAGCCAAGACAGACAACAAGAGGAAGACAATAAAGAAATCCGGAACAAGCCCAAAGAAGAGTTGAGTGGCATCCTCTGTTGTAAGGGAGACCACTTGGAATAAGGGAAGTCCACCTTTCCATGTAGGTACTACGCATGGTAGAAAGAATACAGAGAATGTGTCCTCTTTGATCCATGTGAAAGGTTTTTCCCTGGATTTTGCTCAGAACTCTAAGTCCCGGTAGATTCAAGCCTCAAACCAGTAGCCCGATAGAAGAAGTGAAATACCTGTAGATCTACCAGAATTGCGGTGGAACGACAATCCTGGGACTAGAATCCAGTATGTCAGTGAGGAACCTGGAATTACAGTGTAACCACCAAGAAGGAACAGCAGGTGAACCTATGGAAATCTACATAATGGCTGGCACTAACTGAGGTGCAAATTGGAGATTTTTTGGCGTAGATGAAGTAGATAATTGACCGAATTTTCAACAAGCAACAACGAATTCTACATAGTTGTTTGGGACTGAAATCCTGTGTATCAGTAAGGAAGCTGTGTGGTGTACCCACCAAGAAGGAACAGCCGGTGAACCTGTGGAAATCTACATAATGACTGGCACTAACTGAGGTGCACATGACAGATTTTTTGGTGTAGATGAAGTAGATAATTGATCGAATTCGCAATATGTAACAATGAATTCTACATAGTTGTTTGGGACTGAAATCCTGTGTATCAGTAAGGAACCTGTGTGGTGTACCCACCAAGAAGGAACAGCAAATGAACCTGTAGAAATCTACATAATGGCTGGCACTGAGGTGCACATTGGATATTTTTCGTAGATGTAGTAGACAATTGACCGAATTCGCAATATGTAACAATGAATTCGACGGAGCTGTTTTAGGACTGGAATCCTGAATGGAAACGGAAACTAGGTTACCTGTAACGTTGAACTGATATAGAAGATCGGAAATTAAGACCAGGCTGATCCTTATGCAAGAGAATAAAACACTAACACTAGACGAATAAGACAGTAAGTAACAGTGAACAACGAGGCGAAGGCGAACAAAGATGTGGGCACTGAGCAAGTAAAATTCATGTTCCATCATCATAGCATCATATTGAAGTAATACCAAAACCCTAAGTTGACCACAGAATAGACATGGACTAAACTGGTAGGAGGTACCTACATACCATGGAAGAAGGGCATTCCACTTTTCAAAGAAGTGCAGTGCATGGTAGAAAGAATGTGTACTCGTGGGTCCACGTGAAAGGTTATTTCCCTGGATTTTGCTGAGAACTATAAATCCCGGTAGATACAAGCCTCAAACCAGTAATCCGGTAGAAAAAGTAAAATAGCGGTAAATCTACCGGAATTACGGTGGAACGGCAACCCTAGGACTGGAATCCTGTATGTCTGTGAGGAACCTGTAAGAGTGGTGTACCCACCAAGAAGGAATAGCAGGTAAACCTATGGAAATCTACATAACGGCTGGCACTAACTGAGGTGCACAATAGAAATTTTTTTGGCGTAGGTGAAATAGATAATTGACCGAATTAGCATTATGTAACAATGAATTCTACGTAGCTGTTTTGGACTGGAATCCAGTAAGGAACCTGTATGGTGTACCCACTAAGAAGGAACAGCAGGTGAACCTATGAAAATCTACATAATGGCTGATACTAACTGAGGTGCACATTAGAGATTTTTTGGCGTAGATGAAGTAGATTTAATTGACCAAATTCGCAATATGTAACAATGAATTCTACGTAGGTGTTTTGAGACTGGAATCCTGTATGTCAGTGAGGAACCTGTAAGTGTGGTGTATCAACCAAGATGGAACTGCAGGTGAACCTATGGAAATCTACTTAATGGCTGGCACTGATGTGCACATTGGATATTTGGCGTAGATGAAGTAGACAATTGATCGAATTCGCAATATGTAACAATGAATTCGACGTAGCTGTTTTAGGACTGGAATCCTGTATGGAAACGGAAATTAGGTTACCTGTAATGATGAACTGATATTGAAGATCGGAAATTAAGACAAGGCTGATCCTTATGCAAGAGAATAAAACACTAGACGAATAAGCACAGTAAGTAACCACAGTGAACAACGAGGCGAAGGCGAACAAAGATGTGGGCACTGAGCAAGTAAAATTCATGTACCTAGGTGATACTGATTAATAAATTATAAAAACCTAAAATGCATCATATTGAAGTAATACCAAAACCCTAAGTTGACCACAGAATAGACATGGACTAAACTGGTAGGAGGTACCTACATACCATGGAAGAAGGGCATTCCACTTTTCAAAGAAGTGCAGTGCATGGTAGAAAGAATGTGTACTCGTGGGTCCACGTGAAAGGTTATTTCCCTGGATTTTGCTGAGAACTATAAATCCCGGTAGATACAAGCCTCAAACCAGTAGTCCGGTAGAAAAAGTGAAATAGCGGTAAATCTACCGGAATTACGGTGGAACGGCAACCCTAGGACTGGAATCCTGTATGTCAGTGAGGAACCTGTAAGAGTGGTGTACCCACCAAGAAGGAATAGCAGGTAAACCTATGGAAATCTATATAATGGCTGGCACTAACTGAGGTGCACATTCGAAATTTTTTTGGCGTAGGTGAAGTAGATAATTGACCGAATTAGCATTATGTAACAATGAATTCTACGTAGCTGTTTTGGACTGGAATCCAGTAAGGAACCAGTATGGTGTACCCACTAAGAAGGAACAGCAGGTGAACCTATGGAAATCTACATAATGGCTGATACTAACTGAGGTGCACATTAGAGATTTTTTGGCGTAGATGAAGTAGATTTAATTGACCAAATTCGCAATATGTAACAATGAATTCTACGTAGGTGTTTTGAGACTGGAATCCTGTATGTCAGGGAGGAACCTGTAAGTGTGGTGTATCAACCAAGATGGAACAGCAGGTGAACCTATGGAAATCTACATAATGGCTGGCACTGATGTGCACATTGGATATTTGGCGTAGATGAAGTAGACAATTGATCGAATTTGCAATATGTAACAATGAATTCGACGTAGCTGTTTTAGGACTGGAATCCTGTATGGAAACGGAAATTAGGTTACCTGTAATGATGAACTGATATTGAAGATCGGAAATTAAGACAAGGCTGATCCTTATGCAAGAGAATAAAACACTAGACGAATAAGCACAGTAAGTAACCACAGTGAACAACGAGGCGAAGGCGAACAAAGATGTGGGCACTGAGCAAGTAAAATTCATGTACCTAGGTGATACTGATTAATAAATTATAAAAACCTAAAATGCATCATATTGAAGTAATACCAAAACCCTAAGTTGACCACAGAATAGACATGGACTAAACTGGTAGGAGGTACCTACATACCATGGAAGAAGGGCATTCCACTTTTCAAAGAAGTGCAGTGCATGGTAGAAAGAATGTGTACTCGTGGGTCCACGTGAAAGGTTATTTCCCTGGATTTTGCTGAGAACTATAAATCCCGGTAGATACAAGCCTCAAACCAGTAGTCCGGTAGAAAAAGTGAAATAGCGGTAAATCTACCGGAATTACGGTGGAACGGCAACCCTAGGACTGGAATCCTGTATGTCAGTGAGGAACCTGTAAGAGTGGTGTACCCACCAAGAAGGAATAGCAGGTAAACCTATGGAAATCTATATAATGGCTGGCACTAACTGAGGTGCACATTCGAAATTTTTTTGGCGTAGGTGAAGTAGATAATTGACCGAATTAGCATTATGTAACAATGAATTCTACGTAGCTGTTTTGGGACTGGAATCCTGTATGTCAGTGAGGAACCTGTAAGTGTACCCACCAAGAAGGAACAGCAGGTGAACCTATGATAATCTTCATAATGGCTGATACTAAGTGAGGTGCATATTACAGATTTTTTGGCGTAGATGAAATAGATAATTGACCGAATTTGCAATATGTAACGATGAATTCTACATAGCTGTTTTGGGACTGGAATCCTGTATGTCAGTGAGAAACCTGAGTACCCACCTGTACCTGATGTACCCACCAAGAAGGAACAGCAGGTGAACCTATGGAAATCTACATAATGGCTGGCACTAACTGAGGTGCAAATTGGAGATTTTTTGGCGTAGATGAAGTAGATAATTGACCGAATTTTCAATATGTAACAATGAATTCTACGTAGCTGTTTTGGGATTGAATTCTGTAAGTCAGTGAGGAACCTGTAAGTGTGATTCTCAATACCTCCCTCACTGTGCGCATGCGCAAACGTAAATTAGACGAAGCATCATTTTCTCACGCCCTACTCGTTTGATCTCGCTCAAATTTGGATGATGATTGGGGGATGACAATCTGATCATCCCCTATCAAATTCAACATGATCGTATCATTATTAGCTACTGCACATGCGCCAATGTGAAGTCCTTGTAACAAGCTTATTTTCTACAGCTTTCATCCGTTTTGCATGAAATTTCCAGGGAATGCTCAGGTTAGGTTGTAGACGGTCCCCTATCAGTTTCATTGTTGACAAAGCAATACTTCAGTCTACGCATGCGCAAATTCTATCATATTCCATCTTTTAGCGAATTTTTGAAGAACATTAAGCTATTGCTCTCGCCTCAAAATTTGTAGAATGTGAATTTTTGAAAAACATTTATGCAGACATCCGTTTCAGGCTATTCTGAATCATATTCTGAAGTTTAACGCATTTTTTTAATGTATGTATGTATATATGTATGTATGTATGTATGTATGTATGTGTCATTCCAGACGATAACTGTCCGTAGAATTGTGCTATAAACTTCAAACAAATTTTAAAATGTTAAGGACACAAAACGAAAGTTCAAGTTCGTTGGCCAGCATGATCGGATTACATCTTCGGGTTGAAATTTTCAAAAATGTAGTAAAAAATTGCATAATAGCCTGTTTTTTGCGATTTGCTGTGCGAAATAATTTTTTCAGCATACTAACATGTGGTATATTCGGAATCAGCGTAAAATTTCCTATAAGAATATGTATCAAGTTTTCAAAAATTTCAAAGTTGAAAAATCAGTCAAAAATCGAAATAATGCCGTTCGCTAGTTGTAAAAATCGGTAATATTTGCATGAAACATTGTCCAAATTCAGATTGAACTACTCTTATGGAAGTATCCCTGTATAACCGATCCTAGAACCATGCTGTTTAAAACGTAGGTACGTTTCTTTCATATGACGTCGGTATGTTATTTTATTTTATGTCAAGATTTGATGATGTTATGACAGGATACTGTTAAGATTTCAACTGCCTTCAATACTGACCACATTGGACATCGAAATCTATCTATAGATTAGTTTAATAATAATAAAGTATGAGTACCTCCTAATTATTTTTAATAATCTGATTCCATGTTTGTCTATCAAAATCATAAACTAAAATTTCTCTACACGATCAATAGCGACTGAAATGTCGAAGGTTTCTTCAAAAATTCGCTCATGGGGTCATGCTGCATGACTGGACTTTTTCACTCTCTAGTCGTTCGAGTTCGCTCAAATTTGGATGATAATTGGAAGAATATTATAGGAAAACGAGGAACTTGGCAAAAGTTTTGTTCTCTGGATCTGGGTTTTATTGATTTTTGAATTATTTAAGGGCCTATTTCAAAGTTGGTTTCACGTTACTTTTGTTGGTTTGACAATTGTGCTGCCTAAACACTGGCCGCAACAAATATAAGTTTGAATCTTGAATCAACAGGCGTCCCTCTTATTAACGAAGCCTTGCCTATAAGGCATAGATTTAGAGGGATGTCCTAATAATACGATTTACGAAAACTCGCTCACACAATCACGCTGCATCAATGAAACTTGTTTGGTTTAGGCAATTTATAAAGAGGAACGTAGGATATAGAAGAAGGTTAATACTTACTCTTCACTGAATCCGTTGACGTGTAATATCTTCATCTGTTTGACTATAGTTGACTTCCCTGATTCACCAGCACCTGAAATCAACAACAAATCTGTTGATAAAAACATAATTAAATAAATAAAATCTAAATAAAACGGCCAAACGGTGGAAATTCATATATTGAAAATTGTAAATCAACAAGGTTTAGCCGTATGCTGGTTCTGGACACCTGATAGGATGGAGTCCGTCATTTCATCAGTAATTTGGCGTCTCAAAGAGGCTTCCTATCAAATTCCAAGGTTACAAACTAAATAACTCGCGACAAAGTTGTGGAAACCCATTTCGAAACGGAAGTTAGTGAAAAAAACGTTGTCAATTTCCACGAAAAATAAAGAGTTACAATGTTAAACCGATTTCGATGGTTTGGCCATCATCATCAGTAACAAACAATAACTGAAGACACATTAGAGAGGACACAGCTTTTATAGTCACAGGTGAAGGAAGATTGAATCTCATTGGTCGAGAGAAAGGAAAGCAGCAGGAGGTAAAACCAATTAAGTGCAAACAAAGTGAAGGGAGGTTATAGCTAATCAGATGAAGTGAAAGGGGGAAAATAACTCAATATGGTTTCAACAGTGTGAAGGGATTATTCCAAGCCTTATAGAAATGGACTTATCAGTGGTGAAATATATTGAGGTATTTCCTCATTTAAACATTTTCCAGATCTGTCACTTTTGATCATTTCGAATTTTTCAAGTACATTCAACATACCTCCCTTTGGACAATAATGAAAAAATTCTACAAACTGTCTATCTGTCAAATCAAAATTGTAACTATGATTGGATTCCTTAAGATGTTTCGCATACTTACCCTTATTTTCCTTGAAATCCTCCTGATGCTCGT
The DNA here is from genome assembly GCA_030762985.1 of Adelphocoris suturalis. NCBI lineage: Eukaryota > Metazoa > Arthropoda > Insecta > Hemiptera > Miridae > Adelphocoris > Adelphocoris suturalis. The sequence goes on along the minus strand of JAUMHS010000014.1, from coordinate 3,937,667 downwards.
CTATTTGTTCCCTGAATTTCCTACCAGTTTGACCGCAATACTCGTAGCCACAAGAACATTTTAGTTTATAAACCCCACTTTTATCTTGAACATTGGTTTTGCCCTTAACGGATAAGGACCATATGGGATAAGGTTCGTAGGAAAAAGAGTAGAGATAAAGTTTCCAATCTGGTTAGGGAAGATGTAACATTAGAAGAAAACCAATGGATAAGAACCTCATATAATAGGGAAAATTCTGATAAAATCGGCAAAATTCTATCATCGAGGGGTTACAAAGTGGGTTTTAAAACTAGAAATAGTCTTAAAGCATTACTAGGTTTCGTTAAAGACTAAATCAATGTTCAGGATAAAAGTGGGGTTTATAAACTAAAATGTTCTTGGGGCTACGAATATTGTGGTCAAACTGGTAGGAAATTCAGGGAACAAATAGACGAGCATCAGGAGGATTTCAAGGAAAATAAGAGTAAGTATGCGAAACATCTTAAGGAACCCAATCATACGTACAATTTTGATTTGACAGATAGACAGTTTGTAGAATTTCTTCATTTTTGACCAAAGGGGCGTATGTTGGATGTACTTGAAAAATTCGAAATTATCAAAAGTGAAAGATCTGGTAAATGTTTAAATGAGGATATACCTCAATATATTTCACCTCTGATAAGTCCATTTCTATAAAGCTTGGAATTAACCCTTCAAACTGTTGAAACCAGTCATTCTTCCCCTCCTTTCACTTCATCTGATTAGCTATAATCCCCCTTCACTTTGCTTGCACTTAATTTGTTGTATATCAAGCCCCCTTTCCTTTCTCTCGACCAATGGGATTCAATCTCCCTTCACCTGTGACTATAAAAGCTGTGTCCTCTCTAATGTGTGTTCAGTTATTGTTTGTTAATGATGATGACCAAACCGTCGAAATCGATTTAACATTGTAACTCTTCATTTTTCGGGGAAATATAAGTTTTTTCAATAACTTCCGTTTTCCAAGGTTAAATGGGAAATAATTTAACTCGTCCAGAACTAAATCACTACCTATATCACACAAAAAATCAAAACATTAGTATCCCTTTATCAAAGTCACCCTCGATTTCGGGGGGGAAAGACTCAACTTTCTTAATCTGTGCATTTATTCTTGAGGTGCGAGCATCCAGACCACCAAACTATACACATTATTCTGATACTAAATCCTAAAAGGATTGATTTTGGATGTTGCGAGCATCCAGACAACCGAATTATACAAGTCACATATTATATATGTTATAGCCCAAAATATTTGGTACCACGACAAGAGTTCGAACTCGTATCCAAACAGATGAGCTATGAGGCCGATTCAATCAAACCTCTTTGACAGCAGAAGTTGTCCTTGAACGTTAACATTTCCCCGGCGTCAAATATCAGCCCCCTCGGCTGGTAACAACATTCAAAATTCTTGACGAATTTCCTACTCATAATGTAGATATTGCTGAAGAACCTGTTGAACGGAATACCTTGTATGTAAGCGGAATACATATGTATGTATGTATGCATGTAGGTATGTACCCTTAAAATCGTTTTAAATGCTACTTCCCAACGTCCGAATTTGATGAAACTTGGTATTGATTGGCATTGATCAGCAGAGTGAACCCTAAAGCCATATTGTCTGCTATTCAATGCAGGAAGCTGATTGAATGCTGAAGCAGGAGCTAATAGAACCAGCTTGGACCAAGCTATTAACATGTATTGTACCTACATGATGTCATCATATCACATAGACATCAATGTAAAAATGCTGTGATCACATGTGGCCAGCGGGTTCACCCTACCCCTTGAGCCTTATATAAACCGGAGGCCTGCAACAACTGATTACTTCTAGTTCCCACTGTCACTGTGCATGTGCTGGATGATCTGGACATGAAACAACGAGCAGCAGAAACGATGCTAATAGAACCACCTTGAACCAAGCTATTAGCATGTATGTGACATAATCTCATTATATCACATGGAAATCAATGTAAATGTAATGATCTGGCCAGTGGGTACACCCTACTCCTTGAACCGGGGGCCTGCAACAACTGCTCACTTCTAGTTCCCTGTCACTGCACAAGTGCAGGATGACCTGGACACAAAAAAAGGAGCAGCAGAAACTATGCTAATAGAACCAGCTTGAACCAAGCTATTAAATTGTATGTGTACCTACATAATCTCATTATATCACATAAACATCAATGTTAATGTTATGATGACCTGTGGCCAGCGGGTTCACCCTACCCCTTGAACCGGGGGCCTGCAACAACTGCTCACTTCTAGTTTCCTCTATCACTGCGCATGTGCTTGATGATCTAGATATGAAACAAGGAGCACCAGAAACTATGCTAATAGAACCAGCTTGAACCAAGCTATCAACATGTATGTGTACCTATATGATCTCATTATATCACCAAAACATCAATGTAAATGTTAAGATCACGCATGGCCAGTGGGTTCACCCTACCCCTTGAACATCACATAAACCGGGGCCAGCAACAACTGCTTACTTCTAGTTCCCTCTGTCACTGCGCATGTGCTGGATGAGCTGGACATGAAACAAGGACCAGTAGAAACAACAGGTTTGATTTCTGAAGCCTCCAAACCAGTTGGGAACCCACTTGAGGCGTTTGTTGAGTTCTCTGATCATTCCCCCACCCTCGGTCACTGTCTGTTCGCAGAGGTTTCCAACTGGTTGCGGAAAGTCAAATTGGTCAGAGCTATTTCTAGCTGACCACTTGGTGACTGTTTGACCCCTCCATTCCAGACTCACAGCAGCCAATTAAGTCTATTTTCGCTACTATTTAACGTCTGTGAGTGTAGGAGAACTAAGCTGACAGACTCAATAAAACTGCATTCCGCCAGAAATCACTGTTTTTGCAGTTACTCTTCTTCAACCACAATTCTAGTCTTCCCCCTCAAAATCCCCCAAATCTTACGAGTCCAATATAAGCAATTTTGGATACAATATTCGATCACTAATTGAAATATAAAGTCACATAACAAGGAAAACAACGTGAAATAGCGGTTTACTACCACAAGAAAACGGAGAAACTCCATTACCAACAGTCAGTAATTACTTATGGTAAATCATGTTGTAAATAAAAGGAAAATTTGATGGGTAACTTTTGCATGAGTAATAAATTTGAACAGGTTAACATCAACATAAAATGGATCACGAAAACGTACGCTAGAAAGTAACAGGAAAAAATACAAGTACACCTACTATGTCCCTACAGTACTGTATGTGTCATGTGTCGTTGTTCTGAGAATATTATCTAGTGGAGGGATCATTTTCTCATTTATAAGTGAGATATCACCTTTCGATTCATAAGGCAGTAGAAAAATAATAGGTTTATTCGTAGTGATTCGCAAACCGGTAAGAAACGGTTGGAAACGCGTTTGGAGCGTTCGCAGTGACCACCAAACCAGTTTGAACCAAGTTGTGGATCGGTTTGACCGATCAGAGAAATTTCTGCTGACCGATCTGACGGTTTGCCTCCCACCACACCTCGACTCGAAGTAGCCAATCTAAATTCTGCCATTGCATTTACCCTCGTTTTACTTCTACTGTTATATGCCTCGTCAGCATACTACTGCAAAACACATAACACAACAAGGGGTGTTGGCCTGAACAAAAACTGCAGCATAACATTCCATGCAGAGTTAACTGCTATTCACATGGCCCTACAGCACGCCGCCTCCATCTTGCCAGACTCTAATACTTTAATACTTTCTGATTCTCAATCTGCTCTAAATTATCTAAAAAATCTAAAATATTGCGACAACCCTCCCTTCCTTATCCAAAAAATCCTAAGATGTGTAGACCATATTGTTTCCAGCACTCCATATTCCGTAGCATTTCAATGGATTCCCAGCCATGTCGGACTGATCTCTAACTCTCGTGTGGATGCGGCAGCACGCCACTTTGCTGAACAAGGCACTGTTGGTCTCCACAACAACATTCTTTACAGTGACCACGTTAAATATCTGAAATCAATTAGAACTGAGCAACTATTGGAACAACACAGCAATGAATTGTTACATAGTGGACAATGGACACAGCAAATCATAAACCTCCCAACATCCCTCCCATGGTATGCTGGTGTTCTAGGCTCCAACAACTTTTTCACTACAATAAATAGAATCCTTATTGGCCACAGCAATGACGGGTTATTCAAATACCGCATGAACAGGACTAATCATCCCTCCGCTTTCTGCTCTACATGCCAAGGCTCTCAACACCTAGACAATATTGAACACCTTCTCAACCAATGCACTCGAATTTCAGCCGAAAGAGTAAAATTTAAAGAAGACAACCACATCGCAACATCATTCCTTCAAGACCATATAAAGGATAACCTTAATGTGAGTTTTTTAAAGAAACTATACAATTTCTTGGAAGCTTCACAAGCAGCAATTTGAGGAAGTGAATACTCCAACACCAAACAATACCGTTATTGAATATATTCAATGAATTTACTCCACCAGTGTCCGACATAAAAAGAGGACAATGAAGCCGAGAATCACCACCACCACCAGTGAGGATTAGGTTACCAATGGTTTGAAATTAGATGGTGGTGACGCATGCGCACTAAACCAATCACAAACCTGGTTGCCAACGGTTGGCAACCGCCGTTTCCAACCAGCACTGCGAACAAGCTAATGGAACTAGCTTGAACCAAGCTACAAACATGTACCTACATAATCACTTAGTACATAAATAATATCAACAATGCATTTTAACATTTATTTACCTAGTAATAATAACCGGTGTGTAGCCCTGTAGACCTGTTTGTCTTTCTGCAAAATACTGAACGGTTACCCTTGAGAAGGTAACAAATCAATGGAAAACCCCTAGAAGCCCTAACCTGACAGACCTAATAGAACTGCACTCCACCAGAATGCGCTGTTTTTGCACTTATTCCTCTTCAATATTCACATTTCTTAGTCTTATTCAGTTGCTATTTTCAAACCCGCAATACAGCATTAACAATGCAAGAAAAAAGCAACTTAAATTAATTATCCACCTACTTGAATTAACAATCATATTAATCAATCTGCTCCGGTATGGCAAAGAAATCCGCTTCCTCCACGTTTTTTCGCACATGGTACTCGAACATAATGAAGCAGTGGATCGGATGTGTGCGATGGCCAGTAGGGAAGAGAGAACCACTCTGCATCCTGCATCCCATACAGACTACAACAAAATCATCCTAGCGGGAGTGAAGAGCAGATGGGATGCGAAGTACGGCGGTGCCCAGGGACCACTGAATTAGACAGCCCTAACGCAACCCCATGGTTCACGGACAGAACAGATCTCGGTGCATGCACAATTACCAGAATAACCCGCTTGCCCTCCAGCCACATCAATTCTACAGCAAATGTGGCCCCCAAATTTTCTTCCACGTTCTGCTGGATTGCGTATAGACCAGGGTAGAAGAATTAACGAGAATTAACAACAGCCCCAACGCAGCCCCATGGTTTACAGACAGAACAGATCTCGTTACATGCACAATTACCAGAATAACCCTCTTGTTTTCCAGCCACATCAAATCTACAGCATTTGCAAAATTGATGAACAAAGTGGACTCAGATGAGTGCGAATTGTGCAAATCTGACCCCCAAATTTTCTTCCACGTTCTGCTGGATTGCCTATAGACCAGGGGAGCATTATATGAGTTTGAGGAGGAGGGGGAGGATCCGGGACAGAGAGTATCTGGTGGGGTACCTGAGACAGGGACTCGCAGACACCGGGTTACTGACCCGTCTCCTCGAAGAACTACAGCAAAGACAGGCTTCTATATAGAACCCGTAACCATATACGACTATGCCCATTCACAGACTGCCGTTAAATCCAATCCTCACCAACTTACTATCCCAAAGCACCTTCCCAGTATCCTAACCAAACTGCAAGACCACCACAACCGGCAGTTGAGGAAACTCAAAGAGAGGAAGACGACAAACACTGGGGATACGCGAGGCCAGCCTCAGGTCGGAGAAGGAGCAGAGCCCAGAAGAAGAAAACAGCAAAAAAATGCCAGTGTGATACAGCCTTAACCTGTTTAGAACCAACGCACCCTATAGTGGACATGAACTGTCTAGGGCTCCAGCACCCATGTACATCAATCCTTCTCGAATCTTCTTTTTTCCCTATGTCTGTCATGGTGCCCCAATGACCCTGAGTGCGTTGAAGGTTGAAAACCACCACCACAGAACCTTCCCCCGAGACTTGCACGAATTTTTCTGAGGTTAGTGGTCGTTGAACGCAGTTCAACAAACAAAAAATGTCCACTATAGGGGACATTGCATAACTCTTGAAGGGGTGGACCAAATTGGGCCAAATTTGAACCTCGTCACCCATGGAGTAGTTTTAGAACCAACGCACCCTATAGTGGACATGAACTTTCTAGGGCTCCCATGTACATCAATCCTTCTCGAATCTCATTTTTTCCCTGTGTCGGTCATGGTGTCCCTATGACCCTGAGTGCGTGGAAGGTTGAAAACCACCTCCACAGAACCTTCCCGAGACTTGAACGAATTTTTCTGAGGTTGGTGGTTGTCAAATGTAGCACAACCAAGAACCAATGTCCACTATAGGGGACATTGCATAACTCTTGAAGGGGTGGACCAAATTTGAACCTCGTCACCCATGGACTAGTAGGAAGTCATGTGCCTTACATCAATCCTTCTCGAATCATCTTTTTTCCCTGCCTGCCATGGTGTCCCAATGACCCTGAGTGCGTTGAAGGTTGAAAACCACCACCACAGAACCTTCCCGAGACTTGCACGAATTTTTCTGAGGTTGGTGGTTGTCAAACGCAGCTCAACCAAGAACCAATGTCCACTATAGGGGACATTGCATAACTCTTGAAGGGGTGGACCGAATTGGACCAAATTTGAACCTCGTCACCCTTGGACTAGTAGGAAGTCGTGTGCCAAGTTTTAATTGTTTTGGCCCAGTAGACGGAACTAGCTTGAACTAAGCTACAAACATGTACCATGTACATCAATCCTTCTCGAATCTCCTTTTTTCCCTGTGTCGGTCATGGTGTCCCAATGACCCTGAGTGCGTAGAAGGTTGAAAACCACCACCACAGAACCTTCCCCCGAGACTTGCACGAATTTTTCTGAGGTTGGTGGTTGTCAAACGCAGCTCAACCAAGAACCAATGTCCACTATAGGGGACATTGCATAACTCTTGAAGGGGTGGACCGAATTGGACCAAATTTGAACCTCGTCACCCTTGGACTAGTAGGAAGTCGTGTGCCAAGTTTTAATTGTTTTGGCCCAGTAGACAGAACTAGCTTGAACGAAGCTACAAACATGTACCATGTACATCAATCCTTCTCGAATCTCCTTTTTTCCCTGTCTGTCCCTATAACCCTGAGTGCGTAGAAGGTTGAAAACCACCACCACAGAACCTTCCCGAGACTTGCACGAATTTTTCTGAGGTTGGTGGTTGTCAAACGCAGCTCAACCAAGAACCAATGTCCACTATAGGGGACATTGCATAACTCTTGAAGGGGTGGACCGAATTGGACCAAATTTGAACCTCGTCACCCTTGGACTAGTAGGAAGTCATGTGCCAAGTTTTAATTTTTTTGGCCCAATGTACATCAATCCTTCTCGAATCTTCTTTTTTCCCTGTCTGTCATGGTGTCCCTATGACCCTGAGTGCGTAGAAGGTAGAAAACCACCACCACAGAACCTTCCCCCGAGACTTGCACGAATTTTTCCGAGGTTGGTGGTTGTCAAACGCAGCTCAACCAAGAACCACTGTCCACTATGGGACATTGCATGACTTTTGAAGGGGTGGACAAAATTGGACCAAATTTGAACCTCGTCACCCCTGGACTAGTAGGAAGTCATGTGCCAAGTTTTAATTTTTTTGGACCAGTAGACGGAACTAGCTTGAACCAAGCTACAAACATGAACCATGTACATCAATCCTTCTCGAATCTTCTTTTTTCCCTGTCTGTCCCTATAACCCTGAGTGCGTAGAAGGTTGAAAACCACCACCACAGAACCTTCCCCCGAGACTTGCACGAATTTTTCTGAGGTTGGTGGTTGCCAAACGCAGCTCAACCAAGAACCAATGTCCACTATAGGGGACACTGCATAACTCTCTAAGGGGTGGACCAAATTTGAACCTCGTCACCCTTGGACTAATAGGAAGTCATGTGCCAAGTTTTAATTCTTTTGGCCTTGTAGAAAACAATCGGTTCCGAAGGGGTTAACGGAACTAGCTTGAACCAAGCTACAAACATGTACCTACATAATCACTCAATACATAAATAATATAACCAATGCATTTAAACAAATATTTACCTAGTAATAATAACCGGTGCGTAGCCCTGTAGACTTGTTTGTCTTTCTGCAACTGCTGGTTTATCTTCTTGTTCATCTCCTTCCCTCTCTTCGATTCTTCGTGGTCAGCGCGGGACGCCGCGCTCCCGAAACAACCCATCACGATTTTCGAAATAATTTTGACAGAGTCAAACGTCCACTTTTCGCACTATTAAAAAAAGACCGGTTTATCGGTCTTTTTATCCCTAACTTAAAAACAAAAACCGCGAACTTTTCTCGAAATTCACAACTTTTGACGTTTCCAAAAACAACACCGATTGCTTTGAACCGCACAAAACTCGGATTTTTCGTTTTCAAAACCAATTTCTTCTTTATGTATTTGTTGTTGTTGTGACAATTTGTGCTTCAGCAACTTTATTGAAGTTTTTCCCGCTTACAAAATCTTCACTTTCAAATCAAAATCTTCAAATTGTTCCACTTTCACGTAACTTCAAAATTTTTGTGCGATCGGTAAGTCTATAAATTAACACTTCCCTTCTAACTAAAAAAACGTCCACTTTCTGGTAACTTTTTTTCAAAATGCTCGTTTACTAATCTAACAGAAATTCTTCAATTTCTGGCGACGTGATTATCTTCTTAATTCTTTCCAATTTTTTGCGATTTTTTTGTGTTTTTTTCTTTTTCAATGATCAAAATTCGTGTCGTAGTCAAATTTCCTCTATCGTGGGTTACAAAATTCCGTTTTTTTGTTTTTAACGTGATATTTTGAATTCCCGCCTCCCTAAGAGGAAGGGCCTTTTAAACTTCATTTCGACACTTGGGTTTTCTTTTTTTCCCGTACCCAAAAACTCCTCAAATTTGATAAAAACCAGTCAAAATCCGGTTAATAAAAAAAACCCCGGAGTTCGTTTTTCCAGAGGCGTCCCCCAAAATGAGGATTTTCAAATTTGACCTTGGAGTATTGGGAAGACCACCTCAGTTCCCAAATAATCCCATCTCGTCGTCAAAGATGTTTTTATTTGTCGTCGAATTTACTTCACCTTCAATACAGACGAAATTGTGGCTTTAATTCTGTCGAATTAAAGAAATCTTGGTTGAATATTGCGTGGTCTTGACAATTTTTACCTTTCGTGAATTCACTGATAAGACGAATTGTGCTTGTTCGTTCTATTTTGAACAATTTTAATGCGACTGGCTCATTTTGGGTAGTATTTAACTACGAAAACCTCGATAGACACCTTTAAGTGGCTGAAAGATACCCTGGGGTTCGGGTTTTGTGCGGATTTTTTTCACTCCTTATCAGTGAAATAGGAATGAACCTAAAAAAAGCCACTTTTTGTGCCGAAATTTGGGGTTTGACGTGGTTTTTTATATTGTGGCGAGAAGTTTCGAAGTAGAATTTAAAGACTTACGAGGTATTTCGGTGTTGTAAACACATTCGGACGATTTCGGGGAGGAAGGTTTGGGAGTAACAGACTTTCGCAGAAAAGTATGGGTGTTGTGGAGAATGGAGGAATAATTTGTGGTTGTGAGATGGAAATTGGGAGGCAAAAACTGGTGTTATTCGTAGTTTTCGATGGAATTTGGAGATATGAGGTGTTGAAACGGAACTGGGAGCACTTTGAAGGTGAAAATAACTTGCGATATTTCTTCGGGGTCTTGCTGTGGAAGAACGATCGCAAATGATCCGGGATGATATCGGAGGTCTCGGTGAATCCAATCCTGAGATGAAAACTTTATCGGAAAATCGCACTGAAAGCCGTCAAATCCGGAAAAACACAAGGAAAATTCACTTTACCGATTCGGAAAACACACGAAGTCAATGCGAACTCGATTCTTGTCAAACGGGAGGGGCGAATTGGGTGAAAAACTTGCACTGGGGAGAAGGTGGATTTATCTCGAAACCGGAGTCCCGCGGCCGTTTTTAAACTGTTACGTTAAAGAAAAAAATTAAAGAAAAATAATTAAAATTAAGGACGAAACGATCCGAAACGGGATGCGGGTTTTATTGTGTGTTTTCGTCGTGTTTTTGCCCTCCGGAATTTCGCGCAAAGTTTTAAGGGTGTTACCCTTCCGTGGGTTTAAAAGCGAGAGCTGAGAAAATATTCTGAGGACGGGAGGGGAAGTGGAGGGGCGGGGCGGGGCGGTGACGGGGCCGATGGAGGGGAGGGGGAGGGGTGGGGGATCGGGACAGGCGATCGATGGAGCAGTGGGGCTCGGGGCCGACGGCCGGAAACGCCCGAGGGGTGACGGAAATGACCGAAAAAGGCCGAAGGGGTGGCGGGTTCGACCGAGGGCGTTTCCGGCGAGTCCACACCGCCTTTGAAGGCCCCGTTTCCCGCTCGTTTTCGAAACGAGTTCGAAATTCAAAAGTACCCAGCAGAGTTGAGGTGAGTTTTTTTATTCCTTCATGGAAATATAAAATTAATTACTACTTCCATATAGAAGAAAAATGAACTTTCATAGTTGAATGATATATGAACGAATACAGGGTGATTCCCTCGCAGATGCAAAAAACATTTTGGGTGAAACTACATCAAAAATGGAGTAAAATGCCGCCAACTGCATATTTTTATCTCAATCCGTTCTTGAGATATGATTTTTTAAAGGTTTTTTTTTTTTTTTTTTCAGGAAAACCGTGTTTTTTTTTCCTTTTAAACTCAAATTTCTCCACTTTACTTCATTCAATTTTAACTTTTGACCACATTTTCGGAATCAGCATTAAATTTACTATAAGAATAGTGTACTTGGGTTCTTAAAAAGTACCATCCAAAGGCCCTCACATCAGCTCAAACATTGACGATTTCGAAAAAAGAATATTTCTGAAAATCTTTAAAACTTTACTACTCTTCCAAAACGAATCCTGGAAACTGGCAAATCTTATGAAAACTGCTTCGTCTAATACTCTTTCCAACGGTATAATAAAGTTTACTTTTATTTTGTTGTTTAGTGGAAAAAATTATGTTTTAATGAAAAAAATGTGGGTTTTTCAATGAAATTGTTGGTTTTCTCGAAAGATGACCCTCCATGAACCTACGAGTATGGGGTCGGTTTCTATGTATTTTTTCACGCTGTATCGAATGGTAACATTTGTAGATCTCTCCAACTCCGTTTTAACCGAGTTTTACACTTAAAATCGCAAATGTTTAGTTTGTTTGTTACGATTAAATGTATGTGTGTTATGGGGTAAAACTAGTTAATTAAAGTGTAAAACTCGATTATAACGTAGTTGAGAGATCTGCTAGAAATTCCATTCGATCCAGCGAGAAAAAATACATAGAAACCGACCCCATACTCGTTGGTTCATGGAGGGTCATCTTTCGAGAAAACCAACAATTTCATTGAAAAACCCACATTTTTCAACATTAAAACATAATTTTCTCCCCTAAATAACAAAATAAAAGTAAAATTGATTATACCGTTGGAAAGAGTATTAGACGAAGCAGTTTTCATGAGATTTGCCAGTTCCCAGGATTCTTTTTAAAAGAGTAGTAAAGTTTTAAAGATTTTCAGAAATATTATTTTTTTTTTTAAATCGTCAATGTTTGAGCTGATGTGAGGGTCTTCGGATGGTACTTTTTAAGAACCCAAGTACACTATTCTTATAGTAAATTTAATGCTGATACCGAAAATGAGGTTGAAAGTTGAAATTAAATGAGGAAAAGTGGAGAAATCCGAGTTTAAAATGAAAAAACACGGTATTCCTGAAAAAAAACCTTTAAAAAATCATATCTCGAGTACGGATTGAGATAAAAATATGCGGTTGGCGGCATTTTACTCCATTTTTGATGTAGTTTCACCCAAATTTTTTTTTTGCATCTGCGAGGGAATCACACCCTGTATAAACGCATATAGTATTATAGTATAAACTAACAATTATGAGGTTGAAGGGTATGCATGCCTGTAAGCATAGCTTGTGGCGGCATGCATGAGCCAATTTCGTCATGTGAGACTATAAAAATATATATTTAAGTATATTATAGGAATTACTTTACCATTGCCAGTGAATGACCATATTTTATGGTATGTTTTTGATATTATTTTTGTATAATTTATTAAAAGAGAAATTCGGATAATTCAAGATGATGTAAATATTTGAATTTAAGAGTGAGGTTTTCAATAAATTAGTGAGCATAAGAAGGGTGTTTTAATTTTGAACTGGACTTGATCAATATGTCTTCTGTGAATATATATTGCTTCCGAGAGTGTAAGGCAGCGGAAGCTTTGTTTTCACTTTCGAAATGAAAAAAAATTTTTTGCTCCAAAATCAAAATTTCCACTCGCATTTTGCGTTTCAGAGCCTCCTGAACAAATTTGGTTCCGTGTCTGTCTGTCTGTCCGTCCACATTTCCTTGTAACAGTCATAACTTCCACAATTTTGATCCGATTTTATCCAAATTTTCAGGGATCGTGCGGGTTAAGCTCTAGATGGTCCCCTATCAACTTCATCATGATCGAATCAACGGTAGCTTCTGCGCAGGCGCTAACGTGAATTCCTTGTGACGGTCATAACTCGGTCAATGTTGAACGGATCAGATTTTCAGGGATGATGTGGGTAAGGTCCCTTGAGGTCCCATAAGACAATAATCATAATTGCATTAGCGGTACGCTCTGCGCATGCGTGAACGAAATATTCTTGTTACGGTCCTTGCAACAGCCGTAATTTCCACAATTTTGATGCGATTTTCTTCAACTGTTTAGGGATCGTGCGGGTATAGCTCTACATGGTCCCCTATCAGTTCCGTCATGATCGAATCAACGGTAGCCTCTGCGCAGGCGCAAACAAAATTTTCTTGTTTCGGTCATAACTCAGGCAATTGTGAACGGATTTCGGTCAGATTTTCAGGGATGATGCGGGCAAGGTTTGCGGACTACATCCTGGATGGTTCCATATTAAAATCAGAATTTTCCTTATTAATTTCATTGATTATATGTACCATTCAGCTTCCAATTTCCCACCTTATTAATTCCCTGATGCCAGAACCGGTCGTTTCTAGTTTTCTCACGAGGAAGCTCATGTGCCATTTCCTTGGCAGTGTATTTTTTAATTGTATTTAATGATCTATGTATAGAGTTGTAAGTTTTGGTGAATAAGGGATACCTATAAAATTTTGAACTAATAATTAAAAGTTAATAGCATAGAGTTCAAGATCGAGATTCTTTATTTGGCACAACAAGAAAATAAACAAAAGGAAATATACTCATCAATAAATAAATGAATTTAAAACATAAAAAACTTCAATACAATTCAATTCAATTTCATTGTATAACCCTTAGGTATTACAAGGAGTTCCTTAAATACATATTAAAAATAACACATGATATCTTGCCTTCATTTCGGGCCTTTTATGTTATATCCCCGCATATTTCCATTAATTCTTTACTATACACTTCATTCTGACCTACATATCCAACTAATCTGTATTTTTACCAAGGGTAAAAAGGGTGTATTTTTACTACTTGATGTTACGTATTTTTGAGATGCGAGCTTGCGAGCATCCAGACCAAAAAACTATACACAGCATTCTGGTCTATTTTACCACAGTGGACGTAAAAATGATTGGAGATCTTCAATCCGATCAATCCCCATTCTATAGAAAATAGTTTGTAAATGCGGGTATATAACAGAAGACCCAATAAACAAAAGGAAACATATTTATTTATTTATTTAATGTATTTGAACATGTATATTCCTTACATTCGAGAATGCATGACTACCTATACAAAAAATTCATAAATGAAACAGTTCTTGTGTAAACGTCATTAACGTAGTGTTTTCAATAGCCGGTTGAACCAATATAAGAGTACAATATTTATAAATTTATCGTGGTGTCCAGTTAAATGATTTTCTCACGATTAATGATAATCTGTTCAGTGTTACAGCGTTAGTAGACATTTAAACTATTTTTTATATATTACAAATTAATATAACATTCATTATTAATTCAGCTTTTGTTTTGTGTGTGTGTGATAACTCTCCTTAGGATTGAGATAAAAATTCCGTTCTTACCAACAAAAAAAAGTCAAGCTTACCAAACGAAAGGATGAGTTCGTTGGCCGATTTTGTGGATTTTTACAGCACTTTTTAGCTTATTTTAATGAAATTTAAGTAAAATTTTCAGTACAATTTTGTGCCTAAATTTTTAAATGTCCTAGGTCATGCACGATTAATTTTTTCAGTAGCATTGTGCTAAAAAATAGATAATTTTTTAGCGGTTTTTTGCCTTTTTTAGTGATTTTTTAAGTACATTTTTTGAAATTTGACCAATTTAATGAGCTCAAAAAGTGTTGTCCAACGAACTCATCCTTCCTTTTGAAATGCTTGATTTTTTGGTTTTTATCAATTCTATCGAGAGTTATCGTCTGGAATGACACATACATACATATATATAGACACTTTCTACTCGTGATCACGGCACAAATAGCCGAAATATTGAGGTACCATATATTTATTTTCCCTTTTACAGAAGTTTTTGTGTGTCTAAATCTGTCTTCTTTCTCTCATATCCAAATATACATATATATATATATATAAAAGCGTTAAAATCCAGGAATCATTTCAGAATGCCTCAAAACAGATTTTGAAAATGAAAATTTTTATTTTAAAATTTTTGGAGCCATTGCAATAGCTTTATTTTCTAAGAAAATTCGCTAAAAGGATCAAACTTTCCGAACGAAAGGATGAATTTGTTGGTCAAAAATGTTTGAGCTCAAAATTGGTCACATTTCAAAAAATGTACATCACTAAAAATGGTTACCGTAAAATGGTACAACTTCGAACTTCAACAATTTGTAAATCAACAATCTGTCAAAAATCAACAATAAAGTGATAACTTTTGTTTTGAAACATGTTACACTACTTCTTCTACAGAACCCACCTTTTGAAATTGTTTTATTTTCACTCTTTGTATTTTTAATTTTTTTTAAAGTGCTAATTTGCAAGTCACCCCGTGGGTGGGGTGACTTGGAAACCCCATTCCAAACGCCTCAGTTTTCATTTGTACACACTCCAGGGGCGTCTTGGAACTCTGTTATGATTTTTTAAAAAGGTTGGAACAGAAATTCCATTTAAAAAAAGTAGGTATTTTATTATAAAATCACAAAAACCATCAATTATCACAGAAGCTGGATAAAAAAAAAAAAAAAAAAAAAAAAATGCAGGCTTCTTTAAATTCACGTACTTTAACACCTTTCACATTCAAATATTACTGCACAAACCCTCTGACGTGCATAGATGTTAATGGAAAACCCCACTCACATTCGATATCCAAATTTTTGCAGATGTAATTCTCTTCTTTTATTGATAAAATACATTGGCCCCCATGTTTTTTGGGGTTCAAATTACGCTCTTTGCGTGATAATGTGGATACAGCTATCCCATACAATATACTTTCATGTCTTAGCTATGTTCTTGTTTTTTTAATCAGGAACTGCCTTTTGAAGTGTTGCTTGGTCATAATCCATATACTCCCCCCCCCCCCCCCCCCCCCATTTCTTTTTGTATGTCCTCATCCTGAAAACATTTTTTTTTTAACCAATTAGTAACCTACGACTACACAAGATGCACTATATGGCTGAAAAATAATGAATCAGAATGTTGGGGTAACTTGGATCGGGGTTTCCAAGTCACCCCGACATATGGAGTTTTTTGTTTACAAAATTATGAAAAAACAACCATGCACGAACGGGGGGTGATGGCTTCGGCTTTTGAAAGTATGTATCCACACTAATCTGCCCTGAGAGTCTCGTCACCCTCGGACTGACGTTTAGTAACAAACGAACCTACGTTTGTTGTACTTCAAAAGTGCGGATATTACTATACAACATTCATAATTTAAAAAATCCTAGAAATACCTACTTTTATGAGCCCAACTTCATGCCACAAAATAGCAAGAAAAAGACAAAGAGAACCCGACCTCAAACAGCTGATAAATATTAATTCAGGACTGCCAACACACCAACAACAAATTTCGCCCAACTGATCCAAGTCACCCCATGTTTCCAAGTCACCCCACTTTACGGTACATTTATTTATTATTTTTTTTTTGGTAGAATGTAGCTCAAATAAAGTTTATTGCCAATAAAATGGAACATTCAAAAATTTATGCACAAAATCATGCTAAATGTACATGCATAAAATGTACAAAATGTATGCACTTAAAATTCATTAAAATTTTCTACAAAATCGATAAAAACTGCAAAAGTTAAAAATTCAAAACCTTTATGGGAATAGGAGATACTTATGTTGATTACGTTTTTTACCATACAATTAATAGTTAGGTACTTAGTTAGTATTAGTTAATACGAATCTACGATAATTTATGAAAATTCGCTCATACGATCATGCTGCATGACTGGAGCTTTATGACGTTTTACCCTTTGAATACCATCATACCTAGATATTCTCTTATGATTTTTGTGCAAAATCTTCCATCATGATAGTTGATGATCCCATAGTTCTGGTATATACCTAAGGAGGTATGTGCACCACAACTTATAGGTCTCTTCTTCCTAGTCTCTTCAACCCATTCAACCCTGAAGACTTCATATGAAGTCAAGGTAGACACAACCAGGTGAATGCATATGAGGTCAAGCCATCCCTACACTTTGTTCGATTCAAACACTCCGGTAGGGATGAAGAAGAGCTGTGGGCCGTCGTTCATGCAATATCCTGGCACTCAAAAAGCTCAAACTTCAAAACAATTTAACATTATATATTACGATAATTTACGAAAATTCGCTCACGCGTTCATACTGCATGAATGGAACTTTTTTCCTTGCTTACTTATGAATCTTACTGATCTGGGAGTGGTAAGAATTGACCCAGCGCTTAAAAAAATAAAAAAAACCAATGTGACGCTTCACATGCTCTATTGTCAAAAAACCAATTTTTTCAAGTATTTTTTGGGTCATTAAAAACTGTGAATTTGAATCTGAAAATCTGGAGCGATCAGGCTGACCAACAAACTCGACCTGTCTTTTGCCTATATTTTCAAATATAGAGCTAACAATAAAGTAGATGTTGGAAAATTTTGTCACGAAATCTTAAAAACTGGAGCTATGGAGTTGATGTGGGATATATTCATGGATGGAATATTCATCTTCTAATATTGAGTCCTGGTGGCTCATAAGCTCCCAAGAATTACTGTGAGCCTTCTCAGACTATAGCAATTTAGTCTTGTTCTCATTAGGCTCGTACTAATACATATACGTGAAGCGGAACAAAATTTCATGTTTTTTCTCAATTTCACAACTTTGAAAATGTGCAGGAAGGCTCTCCTGTCAAATACATAATCCTTAGGGTTATATATTTGCCTATATTGCTTTTGTCTATATTTTCAAATATAGAGCTAACAATAAAGTAGATGTTGGAAAATTTTACGTTGTCACGAAATCTTAAAAACTGGAGCTATGGAGTTGATGTGGGATATATTCATGGATGGAATATTCATCTTCTAATTATCGAGTCCTGGTGGCTCATAAGCTCTCAAGAATTACTGTGAGCCTTCTCAGACTATAGCAATTTAGTCTTGTTCTCATTAGGCTTGTTCCAATATATGTAGGTTTGTAAAGTTGGGTGAAGCGGAACAAAATTTGATGTTTTTTTCTAAATTTCGCAACTTGAAAATGTGCAGGAAGGCTCTAATGTCAAATATATAATCCTTAGGGTCTTGGCCATGGATCCATGTGAAAAAAAATTTCCTTACACTCGAAAAGCTCAAATTTCAAAACAGTTTAACATTATACAATACAATAATTTACTAAAATTCGCTCAAACGATCATGCTGCATGAATGGAACTTTTTTCCTTGCTTACTTATGAATCTTAAAGATTTGGGAGTGGTCAAAATCGACCCAGCGCTGAAAAAAAACCGAATGTGACACCTCACATGCACTATTGTCAAAAAACCGATTTTTCAAGTATTTTTTGGGTCATTAAAAATTGCAAATTTGAACCTGAAATTCTGGAGCGATCAGGCTTACCAACAAACTACCAGCAACCTGTCTTTTGCCCATGTTTTCAAATAATATAGAGCTAGCAATTGTGACAGAGTTCCCGTCAGAATCCCAGAGAAAGCGCTGCCGTCGCTCCGTTGTTACCCAACAGGCGTCGCACGCCTCTTCTCATGTTTTCGAAAGGCTGCGTATGGACGTAAAGTGGAGTGAAGCGGAACAAAATTTCATGTTTTTTCTCAATTTCACAACTTTGAAAATGTGCAGGAAGGCTCTCCTGTCAAATATATAATCCTTAGAGTTTTGGCTATGGACTCATATAAAAAAAAAAATTTTTTTGGGGGGGCTCGGCCTTCCCTTTTTTTGTGATTGAAGAAGTGTCCCAATTCACCCTGCAGGTTACGGTATTACTTTTTTTTTTAAATTAATTTATCTTTTTTTTTTTTTTTGGACAAAAATCCATTAACAGAACAATCAAACAAAAACATGATTACTAAAACTTAAAACTTTGCTTTTCTGCGGAAAAATTCGGTCGACACTGCCTAGACCACAATTCTCAAGAATCTTTCTTTGTTCGATCTCATACCAACCTTATATGATACTTACTATAGTAATAAGTAGCTGATTAAAATACTTACTTAAAATACTTACTAAGTCGATTAAGCGTGGTAACAGCGGAGAGGAGGCGGCAGCAACATACAGAGTCGTCGTGTACGGTAAAGGTTACATATGACATGGATATTTCTTAGCTCTGAGCTTAATTCCAAACTTTTGTCCAACAGCAATAAATGACTCTTATTTTCACCTACAACTAAATTGTTACGAGAGAGAATAAAACTTCTTGATTTACCGTCCCACAAAAATCGTTCGTTGCTAAGCCATTAGTTATTATACAAGACTCCACATTTCAATGGGCCAATTTCCCCCTCCTTAACCCTCCTGAGAATTCCTAGCTTATGTATACAAACTGGGACTCTCACTGGATCAATCCACTACTCTTTTGATTTTTCTTACCTGTTGTTTACTATTAGGTGATGTAGTAAACAGAGGAGCCAATAACATATCCTCTCTTACTCTTTGAACAGTTCAACCACCACTCGATAATTATGTTTGTCATTCGCATAACTCACCTATGAAATAATATGTAGTTTGATAAAGTACGTTATTGAAGTTTGATTGTTTAGGAGTTAGAATATACCTAAAAAAACTATAAATACAGATTATAAGCTAGTGTTTGAACATAAGGCAAGAATTTCAAATTTCATTACCTATTTAATGTTTGTTCCCCAACTGCTCAAAACCTCTAGAGTAAGCTCAATTCCTCGAACTCACCAGAAAACTAGGTTTGAACTCGCCAGAAAACTAGTTTTGAATTCACCAAAAAACTAGGTTTGGCACTCCGTCTTCTCGTCCTTATCCCACTAATGGTGAATCCCAACAATCTCGTATATCGCCAGGTTCTTCACATCTTATTCAAAATCGCATCACCAGGCCAATTATCAACACGCAGAGCCCCAATGAGGGTAATCGATCTTATTCCTCTATCTTACGTCCCCATCCCAATAATGATGTTTCACCTAGCACAAACAATAACATTATTGCAAGCTGTGGGCAGAATTGATTCTTTGCAAGCCACATTACAACCCCTCATTCAAGCGTTGGCACAAATCTTACCCAAACTTTTAAACATCAATCAAACTTAGGTACCTATCTATACCTATAAACGCAAATTTACATGTCCTCCCGTGGTAATGGATGGGTCTGTTCTGGAACTGAGAACACATGTCAAATACCAGGGTTTGACCATAGATTAAAGGCTTACATGGAAACATCACATCACATCACTGATATATCTGCCAAAATTCGCTACAGAATCGGCCAGCTGAAACCACTGCTCACAAACAGAAATCTTAGTTTCAAGAACAAACTCAAACCTATCTGGTGCTACGGTGGTGGCCTATGGTCATCTGGATCGGATACCCAAATAAACCGAATTCAAATTCTGCAAAATCGTATTCTGCGTTTGATCACCGGCGCGGACTGGTACGTCAGAAATGACGAACTGCATAAAGATCTCGAAGTACCAACTGTCAAGGATTGTTTGATCAACAAAAATGTGTCTGTTAAATAAATAAAAATTAAAAAAAATATATATATATAATTTCTTCCTCACCTTACATTGGACCCATCTATGTTTTCCTACTTACTTGCAAAATAATGGTGAACTTTGTGCTGGTAATTCCCTTTTCTCGATTCTTGCAACTGCCGCATGTTGGGAGAATTCCTGGGGTTTTTCAGCATATCCTCCAAGTGTTGCAGTCAAGTTTCTTCCACCCTTTGAAATGGCGTCTACTCCATTCCTATCACCACCACCACACAGGAGGCAGCCAACATGGTAAAGCCGACAATTCCATTTTCCTTTGAAATTTGTTCACCTTCACAGCGTCCGTGAGCTGCTGCGTAGTAAATAACAGTTATGTCCCATGCCTACCTGATATAATCAAAATCAACCTGGAACCGGTGTTGGATTTATTGCTAAATAATTTAATTCTGCCAAAATGACGTTGTATAAATTAAAATGTGGTATAAAAACCAATTTTAGAACGAGACGTTCGAAAACAAGTTCACATGAGACTCCGACTTGCTCTTTAGTTCGACTACCCACCGCGTGGCATTCCCAGCGCTCCAGTCGCCATGAGATTTTACACAGATCAGTTTTCTGCTTAGATTAGTGGTCAGGATGCTCCCTACGCTCGCATCTCAAAAATACATAACATCAAGTAGTCCCTTAGTAAGAATTTAGATTAGTTGGTCAGGGTCTAGAGTCTCGTATCAAATTGATTGTTCACGAACGTCTCGTAATTTTATATTGAAAAATCTTTACATTATGATGTGGGTATCAAGGAGAAATGATAAACTTCAATTCAGATGATTGAGTGTATATACTGAGGGCTCGAATGGCCTTTTACACAAATCAGTCTGGTGGGATCTCCCTACTCCAGACTGAGTTACAATGGGCTATGGGTTCTCCGATATCTCCTCTGCTTGCAGATATTTACATGGATTATATTGAGCAACAAATATTTACAACTTGTAACACAAGTCACTAGAAAAAAATAAATGTTAAATAGCGTTAAATACTTTTAAATAGTTTTAGCGAATTTTTGAAGAAAATTAAGCTATTGCTCTCGCCTCAAAATTTGTAGAACGTGAATTTTTGAAAAGATTTTATGCAGAAATCCGTTTCAGGCTATTCTGAATCATATTCTGAAGTTTAACGCATTTTTTTATGTATGTATGTATGTATGTATATATGTATGTATATATGTATGTGTCATTCCAGACGATAACTGTCCGTAGAATTGTGCTAGAAACTTCAAACAAATTTTAAAATGTTAAGGACACAAAACGAAAGTTCAAGTTCGTTGGCCAGCATGATCGGATTACATCTTCGGGTTGAAATTTTCAAAAATGTGGTCAAAAATTTCAAAATAGCCTGTTTTTTGCGATTTGTTGTGCGAAATAATTTTTTCAGCATACTAACATGTGGTATATTCGGAATCAGCGTAAAATTTCCTATAAGAATATGTATCAAGTTTTCAAAAATTTCAAAGTTGAAAAATCAGTCAAAAATCGAAATAATGCCGTTCGCTAGTTGTAAAAATCGGTAATATTTGCATGAAACATTGTCCAAATTCAGATTAAACTACTCTTATGGAAGTATCCCTGTATAACCAATCCTAGAACCATGCTGTTTAAAACGTAGGTAGTAGGTGCAAAAAAAAAAAAAAAAAAAAAAAAAAAAAAAAAAAAAAAAAAAAAAAAAAAAAAAAAAAAAAAAAAGTAATCACAATTGATGAGTTTACTCTGTGCATGTGTTAATAATTTGATTCCATGTTTGTCTATCAAAATCATAAACTAAAATTTCTCAACACGATCAATAGCGACTGAAATGTCGAAGATTTCTTCAAAAATTCGCTCATGGGGTCATGCTGCATGACTGGACTTTTTTATCTTGTAGCCATTGTTAATTTTATGTCAGCAACCGAGGAATTTTATAAAAGTACTCGAGTTAGCTTTTTATATATTTATAATGACTGTGATAACTTTGTTGAATATTTTTATTTTATTTCATATGTATACTAGAGGCCTGTAAGGGCATGGAAAGCCCTAATCTAGTCCTTATAACAGTAGTACCTAACAGGAACCCAGCACATTATAGTAACGATATAAGTCCTACCTATTTGCGGCGTTATGTGACCTGGTGCAAAGCTAAGGCGATGTTAATAAATTATTAAAAAATAGGAAATAACGATCAAAATGTAAGTAATGTAATAAAATAAATACCACCAGTTGAGGTGGTCCTCGCCACTCAGCTGATCAGAAAAGACCCCATCACTTCACTCGTCTCTTAATGTCCCAGAGAGTCTCCCTATCAAATTTCAACTTCCTACAGTGAACAGGAAAGAATTTAGCTCACTCAGCTGATCAGAAAAGACCCCATCACTACGTTTCTTACTTACCAACACTTTTGCAACAAACTTGGGGCCGTGCTGATTCGGAATTTTATACATAAAGACCGTTCGGAATTATATATTTATAAAGTCTCAGAAATAACTCTCCTAGATGTTAGTAACTACACTACGTTTCTTACTGATAATGGCATGGCGTGAATTGATGGCAACTGTTGTTACCGCCGCAGCCTAATAAACAACTCTCGTTGATAAGGAGCGCCTAGAACACGATCAAGGCGGGTATAGAGACGAACGGCGACACTTTTGCAACAAACTTGGGGCCGTGCTGATTCGAATGAGCAGTCTAACACTAAAATCGGACCGCGAAGTTCTTCACAATTTCAAAGACCGTTCGGAATTATATATAAAGATAAGTTGTTTGAGTTATTGTTTTAGTGTGTTTGAAATTTATTGAGTACTAGCCGCTCCGGCTTGCTACGCTCGCCTCCACGTCCGGCCGGGGGGCAAGCCCCCCGGACCCCCCATTAAATTGCTCCCTTCGCTCGCAAAGTGTGGCATGTAGGGAATGTTGCTCGCTTCGCTCGCAAAGTGTGGCTGTATACATGCGATGTATTACAATTGAAAAATGTAGGGGATGTTGCTCGCTTCGCTCGCAAAGGATAGATCCCTAAGAGTAGATTTAACTTCTGTAAGGGATGCTGCTCGCTTCGCTCGCTTGAGGAAGTTATACTGCCCACCCAACTTGGCAGACGTTTTTTTCTGTTGGAAATTCTTACAAACAAATTAAATCTTATAAAACTACGTGGAACCACAAAAAGATTATTCGGGGATGTTGCTCGCTTCGCTCGCAAGGTATACCTGTATATAGGTAGGAAAAAACCCGTATTTATTCTTTTGAAATAGGCCTGCAGGTAACATTGTGAAATACCTGAGTCATCGAACCCTTCACGTCAATTCTTGAGCCTTCTCGCGTCCACGGCACAATAATTTCTCATTTTAATAGCTTCGTCTCGCTTCCGCTCGCAATTTGACCTACTTCCCGTCACTTTTTTCGATATCCGATTTCGGATTCAGATTCGGCGGAATCAAAGCTGTATTTCGCCCGCGAAAACCGTTCCGAAAAACGTACCTTATGGGGTATATTTTAATCGGAAAAAACGTAGTTTTTCGTCGGACTTTTCGAGAAAACACGGTCCGTACTCTCGCATTTTTTTGACGCATTTCCCGATACTTTTTTCGCGATCCGATCGCGCTGTCGTCTTCCTCGTAGGAAAACCTACGAAACCGGTATTTTTCCGGAATTTTCGACGGCCGTTTAGAGGGGTAGGGGAAGCGGGGAAGTCCAAAAAGCGCACATTAATTCTTACTTCGACCCCCCTCCCGCCCTACGGCCCATGGTTCGGCTGGGATTAGACAATTTTAAATTCGCTCGCTCCCACTTTTGGAAAATTCCAAGAAGATCCCCCCACTCGTAGACTCCCCCCACTCAGCCGTTTGGCCGTGCATAGCATGGACAGACAGACGGAGTTTCATTCTTATAAATAAGTATAGATATGGCTTTATAGCGAGCCAATTATTTAGGTTCGGGCCTCTCGATCGGCTTGCCTGGTGGTTCTCGGTTGCACGATTTATGAATCGTAGCAAGGGGTGCTCATCTAGAAATAGGTGGCCCCGGGAGGCCGCCATGGTGGGTTGGGACCGGGCTCGGTTCAGAAGCGTTAATGATCAGCCTATACTCTTTTATTTCATTTCATTATTTTAATTAATCCATTTTTTTCTCTCTCTCCTTTATTGGCTACATGAATGTTAATTTACCTTATACAACAACATTACAATATTACATTGACAATTGTCCTACATTACACCACAATATATAAGATTCTGATTCTGAAAACAACCTTTACGTTAGTGGAGTTGATTCCAGGGTGAAAATGATCATATTCAATCTGGGTTAAGAAATTATGACGTCACATACCAGTTAGCCAATCATGGAGCGTTCTTAGCACCTTCCCTTTGTCTTGATTTTTGATTCGATATTAATATTGTGTAAATACATTTTTTGTTGTGTTCCATCATATTGCGAATCGGAGGTGGTCTAGAGTATAGTAAAAAACGCTGCAAATTATTACACAAAGGTTTATTATTTATGTATTAGATAGCCCTTTAATTAAACGAAGTCTATTATTCATTATCTGAATATATCTGCAGAGGCATAGACGCCAACCGAAGAGAAATATGTGTTTTGTGTCTCAAGTTATAAATGTCGCAATTAAATCAGCTAATTCAGCTGATCAGAAAAGACCCAATCAATTCAATCGTCTCTTAGTGTCCCAGAGAGTCTTCATATTTAATTTACACTTAATTAACCTTTCTAGGATGAATAGGAGAGATTTTAGCTCACTGAGCTATATGTAGGTAGAGTTCAGTGTCAATCAGTGGCGGCTCCTGTCTTGAAACTCAGGGAGCGCACAGATATCAACAAGGGCTATCGCGGGGACGGTAGAGATGCTTTAATACTAAACACGTACACTAGGCACGAGGAATGTTCTCAAATGGAAGACAGAAATTCTGAAATACTTAACCATCAAAGGAGTTAACCCAAGGAATGATTGCAATAGCTGAAATTTATACCCGCCCAGCAAGAACCATCGTGGAGGTGAAAGCAAATCTTGCCATGGAGGGGAAGGAAAGGGAGAGGAGAGGTTCATGGGGAAAGAGAAGGTCTAGTCTAGATAAATAATGGGGAATATAAAAATAAAATCTATCACATTATAGGGGTTGAACTTACGGACCGAATCAGAACGAGTTATGATTTTCAAACTTTGCGTTAGTCCCGGTAGTGATAAGGGGCGGCCAGCATCGCAAATCCTGCACTTTTCTTCGATTGACAAATGGGACCAGTTCAGCTTGATGAACTCAACTGAATTGTTCATCGTAAAAGTATCTACTCAACACTCAATAACTTCTAAAAATCGTAACACTAAATGAAATAACACCGGGAAAAATAGAAGAAGTGTGACTGATAAAAATGATCTCGAGGACGAGAAGGAGAACGGAAAGTACTTGGTGTCGCTACCTAGCGGAGGAGCATGCCCCTAAGTATGCTAATCTCGGGGCTCTCTGATTGGTCAATCTCACATCCCCGCCTCAATTCAAACTGAAAATCCTCAGTCCGGAGATATGCGGTCAAGTCTGAGCAACAGCGATCTGTTGCTCCCACTCGCTTCTGATTGGTCAGGTTGGGTGAGCTTCCCCCTTCAGCCTACCGCAACCTTCTCTGTTTCACGCGTAGATTTAGATTTCCCGTCTCCTGTCACTAGCAAACTTCAAATGAGAGTGGAGAAATTTTGAAATATGATTATTATTTTGGTTTGACTGGGGGTGCACATGCGCCTATGCTCCTATCAGTAGCCGCCCCTGGTGTCAATCCTTGCCAGCAACCAATGCTAGCACTTAGAATCTATTTGCCCAAGGATTTCATTTTCTGCAAAATTGTACCAACAGGGATGTTAAGGGGATGAAAACACAACCACGCAAACACAAAATTAATCTCTTTACTAAATCAAATTCCAAATTCAAGTGTACAACCGGGTTCTAAACGATGAAATACAAATCATTTCGTATAGGTAAGTAGTTACCAACAACATAAAAATGACAATAAGTTCCTTCCTAATCAATTCAAGTATAATATTTCACAAAAGAAACATATTTTTATATTATGTACATGAAATACGTTGGTATCCGTGGGAGCTTTGCAGATCGCTTAATGAGAACTACATAATGATAGGTTATACTTTATAATCGAATAATATAATACTCCCAATCAAACATAAGACACGACAAAATTAATTAAATTAAATTAAAAAAAAAAAAAAAAAAATCAATTCACTATTTTAACAAAATTAGGTTTCCGTTTCTATAGTGATATAAATAATCAACGCTTTTTTCGTAAAAAAGAAAAATCAATAGTTCAAAGCGATAGAATCACGCGTTAGGTAAAATATAAGAGATAACAATTAATGAGCAATTAAATCGACGATTTACGTAAACGGAAATTAATAAAGACAAACGTATAATAAATACCTTCTCGAGGATCCATTAGATGTTGCAGAATGTTCATTCGAAATCAATGTGTGAATGTATGTGTGAT
Organism: Adelphocoris suturalis; assembly: GCA_030762985.1. Lineage (NCBI taxonomy): Eukaryota > Metazoa > Arthropoda > Insecta > Hemiptera > Miridae > Adelphocoris > Adelphocoris suturalis. Next base: position 3,910,779 of record JAUMHS010000014.1, on the reverse strand, counting down.
AAATACATTCAGTGAACGAATATGGATCGTATATATAGCACGGATGTGGGTTAGTAGGGGGACTTCATTACGTACGTACTGCATCCTGTAAGAAAATTTAAAATTGATAAGGTTTTGGGGTAACTTAGTTATACAGGGTGTCCCATCTAAACGGGCCCATCGGGAAATTACAGCCTTACGGTGCGAGCTATCGAAAAATTGAACTGGACCTTTTTTGATAGTATTTCAACTCAGCTTCACGAAGCGGAAGTCCGATTTTTATTTTCCCATGTTTTAGGGTCTCAAATTATTGATTGAAACTGACGGTTTCCTCTTGACCCCCCTTTTTTATTGCTTTTTTCGATTTTAGGTTGAATTTGGAACAGAAAATGCCTCCATGAAATTTTCTTTTTGGGGCTTCGTTTTTGAGTTATTCCACTTTTTGCGGAAGTCCGATTTTTATTTTTCCATGTCTCAAATCATTGATTGAAACTTACGGTTTCCTCTTGACCCCCCTTTTTTATTGCTTTTTCCGATTCTAGGTTGAATTTGGAACAGAAAATTCCTCCATGAAATTTTCTTTTCGGGGTTTCGTTTCTGAGTTATTCCACTTTTTGCGAAATACAGAAAATCGCCGATTTCTTTCAGACATTACCAACACTTTCTTACTATTTTTATCTTCAATTTTTGAGATGTTCACCACACTTTTGAAATCAGCATTAAACTATCTATCATCAGACCCCAGCGTCCATAATCAACAATCACCATCAGGGGGATGACATTACACTTGAACCGCTTACGATTTAAAAAATGTTTTCCAAATCGTCGTTTAAACCCCCCCCCCCCCCCCCTCAAACTGTTCAGTACACACAGAATCACTGTTCAGAATACAGTTTAAAAAATGTACCACACATTGTGTTGTGATAAATCGAAAATGCCACCTGCTCCTTCTGCAGCCTCTGCTCCTTCTCCTGCAAACTGTATTCAAGGGTCATGAAAACAACAGCTTCTTGATACTTATTGTTCAGTCTACACTATGATCTTTATTATTTAAAGAAAATTACATTAGTCCAGAATACGGCGTCTCATACGTTCTTCTAATAAATGAGTAATAGTACTGAACAGTTTGAGGGTTTTTTTTTTTTCAAACGACGATTTGGAAAACTTTTTTTAAATCGTAAGCGGTTCAAGTGTAATGTCAGTGTGATGGTGATTGTTGATTATGGACGCTGGGATCTGATGATAGATAGTTTAATGCTGATTTCAAAAGTGTGGTGAACATCTCAAAAATTGAAGATAAAAATAGTAAGAAAGTGTTGGTAATGTCTGAAAGAAATCGGCGATTTTCTGTATTTCGCAAAAAGTGGAATAACTCAGAAACGAAGCTCCAAAAAGAAAATTTCATGGAGGCATTTTCTGTTCCAAATTCAACCTAAAATCGAAAAAAGCAATAAAAAATGGGGGTCAAGAGGAAACCGTCAGTTTCAATCAATGATTTGAGACCCTAAAACATGGAAAAATAAAAATCGGACTTCCTCATCGTGAAGCTGAGTTGAAATACTATAAAAAAGCTCCAGTTCAATTTTTCGATAGCTCGCACCGTAAGGCTGTAATTTCCCGATGGGCCCGTTTAGATGGGACACCCTGTATAGTTATATTAAGTTATATTGGTTATATAGTGATATGCATAGTTATATCCAGGACAAACCGGCAGGGACGCCGGCATAGTTGTGATGGGGGGGTTCACTCAATTAGAGTTCCTAAAGCGATTCGCATTTGCTGACAATTTCATCAAAATGGGATGAAAATTGTGGAAATTAAGATCATTACAGGTATTTCACATAGGGCCGTATCACACTAGCATTTTTTCCGCGTTTTTAATGCCTAAACGTGAAGAAGGCAAAGTGCTTTTTCCGAGGTCAGCTTTTTTGACCATTGCGCATCCTGGCAGAGCGTTTTTAAACTCACTAGGGAAAATTAGAACACGTTCTAATTTTTGCCTTGACGCAAGAAAAATGCTAAATGTAACCCTTGGGGAGGTAAGGTTTCACTGGGAAACCGCGTTGTACCTTCCCGTTTTCATTCCAGTTCCAGTTCTCCTGTGCTAAAAATATTGTTCCTAGTTCCTTGCCGAAGTTTTCTTATTTTCTTAGTGCCAAACTTCTTTTCTTATTATTCTTATTTCAGTGCTGAACTTCTATTTTTATTACGTTTTTGTTTTGTCGCGTGCCAATGCCCCACCTCGCATGACGTTAAGTAGGTAACAGCACCCCTCCGGTCACTAAAGAGACTGCACTAAACAAATGCCGAATCAGGTGAATGAACTGTAGAAGTGAAGTTTTTTGTTTGAGGATTATTGCCGTGCGCTCTTGCTTCTCTGTTGAGTTCAAATTACAAACCTGTCTTGTTATATAAATATTATTTAAAATCGAATAATCATTTTTTGTTCTTGACCACGTCCCTAGCGGGAACAGTATTTTTATTATTACTTTATTTTTATTATTATTGTGCGTCTTCATAGTATAATAACTTTGGAAGAGCAAGAGTTGTCAAGACACTGTTTGAAAACACTAGGCGCGTCAAACGCTACTTCAATATTTCAAGCCCTAACCTGACAGGCTTAATAAAATTGCATTCCGCCAGAATGCGCTGTTTTTTGCTGTTATTCCTCTTCAACATTCACTGCTGACCATGAAAAAACGCACTTTGCCTTCTTCACGTTTCAGCGTTTAAAATGTGAAAAAAATGCAAGTGTGATACGACTATAGGCGCAAGGGCAGTAGCTATTAATGATACAATCGTGTTGAAATTGATATGAGGTAATCAAGTCATCTTCTTCCAAATATCATCCAAATTTAAGCGAAATGGAACAACTAGAGTGTAAAAAAATAGAGCTTAATGGAATTTATGTTTGCGCATGCGCAGAATGAAGTATTGATTGGGCAACAATGAAACTGATAGGGGACCATCTAAAAATTAACCCGCGCATACTCTGATAATTTCATCAAAATCGGACGATAGTAGTGGAAATTAAGGTCGTTCCAAGGATTTCAAATAGGCGCATGCGCAGGAGCTATTAACCCTTTCGCGACGGCCACCGTATTAATACGTCGGCACAGATGTCCTCCGTAACGCCTAACGACGTATTAATACGTTGGCCATCAAGTGCTCCGTAACGCCTGCTGACGTATTTTGGCGTTTTCGAATTTCCCTCCATTCTATCGACTCTCATGCCATCCGTTGAGAGGCATTGTAACTAACATTTACGTCTAGTATCTAATAGAATGCGCTGAGATCAAAGACATTGTTGAGAGTTTTTATTCACATCAAAATAGCAGGAAAAACGTTGACTTGGTCACTGTTTTGTTTTTTGCCCGCATTCGGTCTTTGTCATAATTTTACTCATACCTGTTTCCATACTTGTACTTTCTTTTACGTTTTTATTCCTCACCATGGACCACCGCAGGACGGATGAAGAAATTCTTAAAGAAATAATAACCGGGAGTGACAGTGAGTTAGGGAGTGATGTGATTGACGTTGAAATTGAAGCTCGTTCAACAAACTTTCTGGATCAACTCAAAGACGATAGTTTTGACGATTTACTCAATGATGGTGATCATGATACTGGGGAAATTTCAAATTCTAGTATTCTTGATCCAGTTCCGAAAAGCGAAGGTGCTTTACCGCGCGTGGAGGGCCAAATATTCAGGCAGGGGGGGTTGGAGGGCTCCGAGGCAGTCAGGCAGAACGACGCCCGTCGCGAAGGGTTAATGGTACAATCGTGATGAAATTTAGAAATTTATATGAGGTAATCCAGACATCTTCTTCCAACTATCATCCAAATCTGAGTGAAATCGAAAGACTTGAGTGTGGAAAATGGAATTTACGTTTGCGCAGCGCAGAATGAAGTATTGATTTGGCAACAATGACACTGATAGGGAACCATATAAAACCAAACCCGGGCATTCTCTGACATTTTCATCGAAATCGGATGAAAGCAGTGGAAATTAAGGCCGTTCCAAGGATTTTACATAAGCGCATGTGCAGTAGCTATTAATGATACAATCATGTTGAAATTGATATGGGATGATCAAATCGTCATCCCCCAACTATCATCCAAATTTGAGCGTGATCGGACGACTAGGGCGTGAAAAATGGAGCATAATGGAATTTACGTTTGCACATGCGCAGAGTGAAGTATTGATTTGGCAACAATGAAACTGACAGGGGACCGTCTACCCCCTATGTTCCCTGAAAATTTCATCCAGATCGGATGAAAACAGTGGAAAATAAGCTTGTTACAAGGATTTGCGGACACACGACAGACACACAAACACACATACACAGACAGACACGGAACCAAAGTTGTTCAGAATGGTCTAAAACGTAAAATGCGAGTGGAAATGCTTGTACACTATTTTCATACATGCTAACTGGAGACTGTTTATAATGATAGAAACTTGATAATTATGATAAAAATTGTTAAAGAGGATACATATTGCATAGAAAAATGCCACGTGGGCTTGTTTGTTGGTGTGTTGTCAGTGTACCAGTGTTATCAGACAAACAAGCCTATTTTTCAATGCAATATGTATCCTCTTTAATAATTTTTATAATAATTATCAAATTTCTATTATTATAAACCAGTTAGCATGTATGACAATAGTGTACAAGTACGATGTGTCCAGCATGGATTGTACAACGAGCAATGAGGTCCTAAAATTTGTCCTGCTCCGCTACTAAGCCCTGAACATGCTGTACAAATATAGAGAAACGTCGGCGTAGAAGAGTTTTTGAATTATTGATCAACCCTCGCTTACCCTCAACTTCATTATTATACAGGGTGTTCATAAAAGAATGCCCTAGTTTCAAACATCTGTATTTCTGGCAATATTGAAGTTACAGAAATGAAATAGGTCTTAAATGGAAGGTTGTAATCCATAGTTTTTTCCCATTCCTACAAATGTTTGATATGTCCACCTCCAGCAACACGAACGACGTCAATTTAGTAATTAAGCTCGTCCCATACCAGCATTAGCATGCCGGGTGTCATGCTTTGTACTGCAGCTTGAATTCGCATGCTAAAGTCGTCCATTTGTTGGTAGAGGTGGTACAAACTAGGGATGGGCATCGATTAATCGAAATAATCTATTAACTGTCCAAATAATCGATTATTGTTAAATCGATTACTTGTAGAGGAATTAATCGGATAATCGATTAGTTTGTAACGATTATTCAATTGATATTTCAGAATTAAGTCTATCGCGGAACAATACCCAGGGCAAGAAAGTGGACAACACCTCGCCTCATGTTATTGTTATCACTTATCGGTCTTATCACATATCTACGGCTATCGTAATCAGAAACACATTTTTTCAGTTATCATTTCAGGGCAAGAAAGTGGACAACACCTCGTCTCACGTTATTGTTATCACTTATCGGTCTTATCACATATCTACGGCTATCATTATCAGAAACACCTTTTTTCAGTTATCGTTCGTTTGTTGACGCGGAACTTGAGCTTCGATCAAGATGCCACCAAAAAGTGCGGATGGGGAACATTTTGAGAAAGTGGAAAGTTAAAATATGTGGGAAGTTATTTTCTTCCTTTCAGGTGTACCATCTTCGTCTTTGTTTAAAAAACACAACAAGAGTATCCACCAGATCTGGTCCAAAAGTCGTGTGGAACCCGGTGGCCGAGACGTCTAGGCATTAATGAAGCGTTCAGCCTGTATTTGAGATCTACACAACAAAGAATCCAAGAAAACCCTATAATAGTCGTATATTGGAAGCAGATGGCCGAGACGTTCACAGCACTTTCCAAAATCGCCTTGAGATATGTGCCAGCGGAAGCAACTTCTGTTCCTTCAGAAAGGCTTTTTTCTGAAGCTGGCAAAATTCTGAGGGAACAGAGAAGCCGGCTGAAACCAGACATTCAATTCAATTCAAATAATTTATTGTGCAGGAAACATTATGTTTATGTAAGCACACATGAACAACAAATACAAGAGACAAAATCAGACATGAGGTGGCGAAGAAAAGAAAAACATCAAGTACAAATTAAAAATATTTAAGTAAATAAAGGAAATAATAATTAAAAGATAAAGGAAAGTTTAAAGATAATCTGCATCACAGAAAGAAGAAGGGGGAGAGGAGAACGAAGGGGAGTGCACTAAATGCTGGCTACTATCGGATGCCCAGATACTGAACAGTAGCCTTCAAGAATCGACCAATGGAGGGGGACGCACGAACAGACAAGGGAAGAGAATTCCAGATCCTTGCTCCTGCCACCCCAAAGGACTTGGACATAGTTCGACTGGTGTGCCTGATGACAGAGAGAGAGAGTGGGATCTAAAAGAAGAGGCTTTATTAACTAAGTTGGACAAATAGATTGGCATTGAACCATTGATTATTTCTGCAATTAATTTTAAATGCCTGAAAATGAAATAATCCTCCAGGGGAAGGCAAAGAAGGGTGAGATGGGATACAGATTGACGTACATTAACATTATATGCATATCTCAGGCAAGCATTATAGGCAACCACGAGTCTCGATTTCAAAGAAGCGGAAATAGCATAGGAGTAAACTGAGCAACAATAAAAGAAGTGAGGAGTTACTAAAGCAATGGCAAGTCGTATTTTGAAGTTATTAGGAGTAAATTTAGATAAACGTCGGAGACTGTGGAGAGATCCATAAACTCTCTTGCACACCTGAACCACATGGTAGTCCCAAGACATGGCCAATAAACTTATATTCCTAAAATATATATGTAAGTAGATGATTCATTCTGGAACTAACTTTTTTTTACATTAAAGTTTTTTTCTTTTAACTTGTTTTCGACTGTTCTTAATTGTGAATTTTTTTCTTCTTGTACACATTGACATTATTATATTAAAAACTCGATGTTTTTAATGTACCCTCTCTTTTTCTCAGCCTTTCCAAATTATCTATTATTTAGGCTCCGATTAATCGGTTAATCTGGTTGAAATAATCGTCGATTCCAATAATCGATTAATTGTTAACCGATGCCCATCTCTAGTGCAAACACCGTGTCTTTGATGTACCCCCATAAAAAATAATCACATGTTGTCATATCAGGTGATCTGGGTGGCCATCAATGAAGTGCCAGGTCCTGAGCCCTATTCCTCGCACCCGAACTGACTTACGAGGACTGCGAAGAAAAGTGCTCACATTGTCTTCAGTAACGCACGGCCGTCCCAGGCTTCTTGCTTTGCAAATGCATCCACGCTCTACAAATTGTTGATACCACCTTTTAATTGCTTTGGGATCAGGCGGATTCACGTTAAAACATCGTCTAAAAGCATGCTGAACTGTAACTACAGATCCACTTTTAACAAACTCCACTAAGCAAAAAGCTTTTTGCTGTGGCGTCGCCGTTGCTACTGCTTTGATATCGACTGATACAACGTCGTCGAGTTAACCAGTGGAGCGATCTCTCGGCAACCAAATAAAACTATGGAACCTCCTATATCATTAAAAACCAACGTTTTCCCGCTAAGTTTAAAGATAATGAAGTTACGGATTTTTGAAACTAGAGCATTCTTTTATGAACACCTGTATAAGTGGTCGAGAAAACTAACATAATCAAACTTATTGCTTATAGGTTAATAAAACAAATGGAATTTTCGGATATTCAGATTCTTACCAAGCGTTTTTCACTGAATGGGTTGGGAATTGTCCGGAGAGACGATCGGGATGGCGAGTTTTACTCTGCGAGACGGCACAGAACGCGGGACAACCTGGGAGTGGGTGTTGTAGTAGGTGACACCGCCCTGATACACTTCGGCTGGAGGGGGCTGAAAACATTTGGAAGAAATTCGTAGATTATTGTTAAATTAGGGACGTTTTCTATTAGTTTCAATCGTCCTTGAAATGAACTCAAGACAGAGAAAGAATGAAAACGTAATAAATTAAATGTAACACTTCGGATATATATTTTTTAATCAATTCAGTACAGGTAATAGTAGATAGAACTACATGGACATTGCTGCCGATAGTCCTAGACGGAGACCTGTGGTCATGGAGGCCAAAAGCTACACCAGCTTGTAGTGCCTGGTGGGTGTGGTATAGTAAGATATGGCTTTTTCATAAATACCGTATTCCTCTGCCCCACCCTGTATAAAAATGGACAGCAGGTTGGTAAGCTGGAGTATATGTGTTGGCTACCTGCACAATTGTTGAAGGGGGTGGGTATGTAGGGAACTGGGGGTATGTAGACAGCAATAGAATGACATGCCTAGGAATAGATGGCAGGAAGATATAGGGAGGGAAATCCGATGAAGGGGAATACAGAACTGGAAGGACATTGCTGCTGATCATCCTGGAAGGAAAGTTGTGGTCATGGAAGCCAAAAGCCACCACAGCTTCTAGCATCAGGTAAGGTATGATTTTCGTTCAAAAACGCCCTATTCCTCTGCTACATCCTGCATAAGAACGAACAGCATGTTGGAATGCTGGAGTGAAGGTATTAGCTACTTGTACAACCGGAGGTGGGGGTATGTAGGAAGCTGGCAGAATGTAGACAGGAATAGAGTGGGTACGCCCAGGAATAGATGGCAGGGAGATATAGGGAGGGACATCTAAGAATCGGAATACAGAACTACATGGAAATTGCTGCCGATAGTCCTAGATGGAGACCTGTGGTCATGGAGGCCAAATGCTACATCAGCTTGTAGCGCCAGTGGGTGTGGTAAGGTAAGGTATGGCTTTTTCAAAAACACCCTGTTCCTCTGCCTCACCCTGTATAAAAATGGACAGCAGGTTGGTACACTGGGGTAAAGGTGTTGGCTACCTGTACAATTGTTGAAGGGGGTTGGTGTGTAGGGAACTGGAGGTATGTAGACAGCAATAGAATGACATGCAGGAATATATGGCAGGAAGATATAGGGAGGGATATCTCAAGAAGGGGAATACAGAACTGGAAGGACATTGCTGCTGATCATCCTGGAAGGAAAGTTGTGGTCATGGAAGCCAAAAGCCACCACAGCTTCTAGCGTTAGGTAAGGTATGATTTTCGTTCAAAAACGCCCTATTCCTCTGCCACACCCTGCATAAGAACGAACAGCATGTTGGAATGCTGGAGTGAAGGTATTAGCTGCTTGTACAACCGGAGGTGGGGGTATGTAGGAAGCTGGCAGAATGTAGACAGGAATAGAGTGGGCACGCCCAGGAATAGATGGCAGGGAGATATAGGGAATACATCCAGTATCGGAATACAGAACCACACGGAAATTGGTGCCGATAGTCCTAGATGGAGACCTGTGGTCATGGAGGCCAAATGCTACATCAGCTTGTAGCGCTAGTCGGTGTGGTAAGGTTAGGTATGGCTTTTTCAAAAACTCCCTATTCCTCTGCCTCACCCAGTAAAAAAATAGACAGCAGGTTGGTAAGCTGGAGTATATGTGTTGGCTACCTGTACAATTGTTGAAGGGGGTGGGTATGTAGGGAACTGGGGGTATGTAGACAGCAATAGAATGACATGCCTAGGAATTGATGGCAGGAAGATATAGGGAGGGACATCCGAAGAAGGGGAATACAGAACTGGAAGGACATTGCTGCTGATCATCCTGGAAGGAAAGTTGTGGTCATGGAAGCCAAAAGCCACCACAGCTTCTAGCGTCAGGTAAGGTAAGGTATGATTTTCGTTCAAAAACGCCCTATTCCTCTGCCACACCCTGCATAAGAACAAACAGCATGTTGGAGTGCTGGAGTGAAGGTGTTAGCTGCTTGTGCAACCGGAGGTAGGGGTATGTAGGAAGCTGGCAGAATGTAGACAGGAATAGAGTGGGTACGCCCAGGAATAGATGGCAGGGAGATCCGAAGAATGGAATACGAAACTGCACTTACATTGTTGCCTATCATCCTGGATGGAGAGCTGCAGTCATGGAGGCCAAAAGCCAAATTAGCTTGTAGCGCCAGTGGGTTGGGTGAGGAAAGGATCGTGAACACCCCCCCCCCCCCCCCTATAGGTTCTGTGAAGTGGTTTTTTTTTTCAGGAATACCCTATTCCTCTATTACACCTAATATAAAAATGGTCAGTATGTTGGCATACTGCAGTAAAACGCTTACCTGGACGATTGGTGGTGGGGGTATGTAGGGGGCTGGCGGTACGTAGACGTTGGGTGGCGGGTGGAACGTGTTTGTCGGAGGGGGTGGAACACTCGGAAGGAACGTCACCATCTGTATATTTCCTGTAAGGACAAAGATAAAGTTGTGTTAGATGGAAGGGGCGTTGAATCCGGTTTTTGGATAAATTCCCGACGTGGTTCAGTTTTTTGAAAACCTGCTTTCGTTTACCCATTGCAAAACGTTTGAAGGATAGGTTCTTTCGCACATAGACTCCACTTGGGGTCTAGTTGGTCCTAACTTCTCGCCAGCTCGATCGCTCCACTCTCATGGGTGCTATGAGCCAAAAATAGGTGAAAAAGTGTCTTTTTTTTTGTATATTTCAAGTTTTATAGAAATTGGAGATTTATGAGTGAAAAGAAAATGTTAGCTATTAATTTTATGGAAAAAAAGTATTCTAAATGATACTATTCTATTCAAAAAGAGATTTTGGATTTTAGGCTATTTTTTTGCAATTTTATAGATTTTTTAAAACAAAATTTATTGAAGTTCAAGTTTTTAGCATAATTTCGTACATAAATTTTTGAATGTTCTATTTCATAGTTGATAAACTTTATTTGATCAATCTTATGCTAAAAAATATCAATTTAACGATTCTTAGCCATTTTCAGTGATTTTGTCAGCACATTTTTTGAAATTTGACCAATTAGATGATATCAATATACAGTATAGGTAACACTTTTATGTGTTGGAAAGATGACTTGGTAATAAATTGTTTTGTTTATCAACTATATTAAAAAGCGTAAAATTGTGAGATTCCGCTGCTGTAATGGATTGAACCCATTTGTGAGGTCTGAAGCTCAGAGTTCCGATACTAAATTAATATACTATAAGCAGCGTTTAATAATTATGGACCAGAGATCTACGTAGAAGGGCTCTAGAAGGGACATAAATAACAAACCTTTGTGTAATAATTTACAGGTTTTTTATTAGGTGAAGGCTGTCCGCGTTGACCCGACATTGTGGGGTGAACCCGGACACCGCTTTTTTTCTATGAAAATCGCCTTCAACAACCTGGATAACCGAACCCGGACACTTTTTACATTTTTAAAAAACTTTATTATCAACATGAACTAGGATTTGGAACCCTCAGCTGAAAGAACAGTCAGGACCTTGGGGATGCACACTGATGCCCTTGATGTGTTGCCAGATTGTGGTTTTGGGGATATTATATTTTTTATGGAGCTCCCTGAGGCTTGTTTTTAGCGAATTTTGAAGAAAATTAAGCTATTGCTCTCGCCTCAAAATTTGTAGAATGTGAATTTTTGAAAGAATTTTATACAGAAATCCGTTTCAGGCTATTCTGAATCATATTCTGAAGTTTAACGCATTTTAGCGAATTTTTGAAGAAAATTAAGCTATTGCTCTCGCCTCAAAATTTGTAGAATGTGAATTTTTGAAAAAAATTTTATGCAGAAATCCGTTTCAGGCTATTCTGAATCATATTCTGAAGTTTAACGCATTTTTTAATGTATGTATGTATATATGTATGTATATATGTATGTATGTATGTATGTATGTGTCATTCCAGACGATAACTGTCCGTAGAATTGTGCTAGAAACTTCAAACAAATTTTAAAATGTTAAGGACACAAAACGAAAGTTCAAGTTAGTTGGCCATCATGATCGGATTACATCTTCGGGTTGAAATTTTCAAACATGTAATACAAAATTTCAAAATAGCCTGTTTTTTGCGATTTGTTGTGCGAAATAATTTTTTCAGCATACTAACATGTGGTATATTCGGAATCAGCGTAAAATTTCCTATAAGTAAGAATATGTATCAAGTTTTCAAAAATTTCAAAGTTGAAAAATCAGTCAAAAATCGAAATAATGCCGTTGTAAAAATCGGTAATATTTGCATGAAACATTGTCCAAATTCAGATTGAACTACTCTTATGGAAGTATCCCTGTATAACCAATCCTAGAACCATGCTGTTTAAAACGTAGGTAGTAGGTGCTTAAAAAAAAAAAAAAAAAAAAAAAAAAATGTAATCACAACTGATGAGTTTACTCTGTGCATGTGTTAATAATTTGATTCCATGTTTGTCTATCAAAATCATAAACTAAAATTTCTCAACACGATCAATAGCGACTGAAATGTCGAAGATTTCTTCAAAAATTCGCTCATGGGGTCATGCTGCATGACTGGACTTTTTTATGTATGTATATATGTATGTGTCATTCCAGACGATAACTGTCCGTAGAATTGTGCTAGAAACTTCAAACAAATTTTAAAATGTTAAGGACACAAAACGAAAGTTCAAGTTCGTTGGCCAGCATGATCGGATTACGTCTTCGGGTTGAAATTTTCAAAAATGTAGTCAACAATTTCAAAATAGCCTGTTTTTTGCGATTTGTTGTGCGAAATAATTTTTTCAGCATACTAACATGTGGTATATTCGGAATCAGCGTAAAAGTTCCTATAAGAATATGTATCAAGTTTTCAAAAGTTTCAAAGTTGAAAAATCAGTCAAAAATCGAAATAATGCCGTTCGCTAGTTGTAAAAATCGGTAATATTTGCATGAAACATTGTCCAAATTCAGATTGAACTACTCTTATGGAAGTATCCCTGTATAACCAATCCTAGAATCATGCTGTTTAAAACGTAGGTAGTAGGTGCTTGTTTAAAATTTGATTCCATGTTTGTCTATCAAAATCATAAACTAAAATTTCTCTACACGATCAATAGTGACTGAAATGTCGAAGATTTCTTCAAAAATTCGCTCATGGGGTCATGCTACATGACTGGATTTTTTGGCTTTGTACTCCCTCACGGCAAAGCGCCAGATTCTCCTTGCAATATTTAAACAACGTCGTTGGGACTACCTTCATTACATACCGCCGAGGCACTGTCTGGGTTCACCCACTAACGTTGCCACCTAACACTACAACGTTCACCAACAACACGAAAGTGAATGAAATTCCTTCAAATTTTCAGGAATCCTAGACTAATATATTTACAAACGATCACTGAACAAGAAATGCACAACTTATCAATAGGATGGACGGGGAGGAGAGCACTTATCACAATGATCAAAATCAGCCACAACACTCAAAAATTTCTGGATACGCAGTGTTACCCAAAATTGAGCTCAAACCCATCTTGCTACATCGAGTAGGAACCTGGAAATGTGATACCATGCCAAAGACATTGATTCCAGAGCCTGGGGACGGAAAAATGGCACTTCTAGCTGATAGCCCTGTTTTGTCCGCCTTCACCCCGTTTTATGGTACCAAAAAACGTCACTGAAACTTGTTTAAAGCACTATCACCTAACCTAATTCTAACCGGAAGGTTCTACGTCTTTGTTTTCATAAAAAAGAAATAGATTTATGTCATTACAGACCTTTGAGTGCTAAAAACGTTACTTTCTCGTCTTTTGGCTCTCCTGTAAAGTGACGATTTTTGACACATAGGTATGTATCTGTTTCTCAGGATCTGCTCAACCAATTTCATGATTTTTTCTTCTTCAAATTGATGGACTAATCCTAACGCACAAATGTGCGGAAACAATTATTAAAAATTGTTCGCGATAACTTTTTATGGGCCAACAATGTGAAGCCAAAAACGGAAAAAATTGCTTCAAAATTTCTAATTAATATTTTTGCGATCTGATGTTGTTGTTGTTCTTCCGGCACCCGCTGGTTGTGTACACTAGTTGGTATGGACCATGACAATTCCGCACATTTAAAAATCTCTCAAAGATCTCTAATTTAAAAAAAAAATTTTTTTAAATCATACCAGGGATCACGGAGATATAGATACCGACATATGGTTGTTTTGAATGGGGGTTCAAAGTCCGCTCAACATGGATCAACGAGTACACATTTTCTGTATTCTTTCTACCATGCACAGTACCTACATAGAAAAGTCTTCCATGGTATGTAGGTACCTACCTACCTACCAGTTTCGCCCATGTCTATTCTGTGGTCAACATAGGTTTTCGGTATTAATTCAATATGATGAATTTTTTGTTCTTATAATTTATCAATTAGTATTACCTAGGTGCAGAAATTTTACTTTGTTCGCCTCGTTGTTTACTGTGGTTACTTATTGTGCTTATTCGTCTAGTGTTTCATCCTCTTGCATAAGGAACAGCGTGGTCTCAATTTCCGATCTCCAATGTCAGTTCAACGGTACAGGTAACCTAGTTTCCCTTTAAATATACTACCTACATTTATTTACATATAACTCTTATTGCTTCCGATTCTTCCAAGCTAGTGGAAACGTTAGAAAGAACCCATGTACTCGTTGACACTTAAATTCAAATGTTACCTTCAAATTAGGGGTGAGTGGGGTAATACCCCACCCCATATAGTTATTTAATAACCTGAGTGACCTTGTTGCCCAATATCGTCATCTTTAGATCAACAGCAATGTTGGAAAAGTTGGTTTGGGGTCATTAATTTGTTTTCAGCAAAGATAAGCGAGTTCACAGTTTTTGAAGCTTGGCGTTCTAGTTTTACGTTTGTCAACTTTTCGTGTTGAACAGTTTTTCGTAAGTTTATGTAAATTGTTGAGCATGACGACGTAGAAAAATCATTCAGCTTTAATTTCCACCCATTACTTTATGATTTTTTACGAAAACTGTAGTTTTTAATTATTTTTCATCTCGAAAAGTTTATTGGGGCAATATCGCCGCACCACATTCAGGGTAATTCCGCCATGGGGGTATTGCCCCAAATCATCAGTCTTGTTGGAAGTTTTTCGTAGTAATTGTGGTGAATATATAAATTCACCCAAAGGGGTGAATCCTCATAACCAACCGACAAATCCACTACAGTAATATTTACCTATTTCTACCTATTGATTCTGAGTAATTAAAACATAAATTAATATTTAAAATAAGAATTATATTGTGATACCTAGCTTATTTCCATAGGCACCTCTATATTTACCTAATCGTGGTTTATTAGATATTTACTTACCTATCCATTGAACAATTGAAACAGGAGATATCGACCTAACTGCCTTCCTAAATTAATATAATCGCAATATTCCTCTCTTCTTGCTCCCGTTTTGATTTTGACAATGGACGTATAGTTTAGTAAATTTTGCTGCGACCTGAAGAAGAGCACAAATTTAAAACTTTAAAAGCCGGGATGATGGAGCGCTATACAGGGTGTCCCATCTAAACGGGCCCATCGGGAAATTACAGCCTTACGGTGAGAGCTATCGAAAAATTGAACTGGACCTTTTTTATAGTATTTCAACTCAGCTTCACGATGCGGAAGTCCGATTTTTATTTTTCCATGTTTTAAGGTCTCAAATCATTGATTAAAACTGACGGTTTCCTCTTGACCCCCCTTTTTTTATTGCTTTTTTCGATTTTAGGTTGAATTTGGAACAGAAAATGCCTCCTTGAAATTTTCTTTTTGGGGCTTCGTTTCTGAGTTATTCCACTTTTTGCGGAAGTCCGATTTTTATTTTTCCATGTCTCAAATCATTGATTGAAACTTACGGTTTCCTCTTGACCCCCCTTTTTTATTGATTTTTCCGATTCTAGGTTGAATTTGGAACAGAAAAGGCCGCCTTGAAATTTTCTTTTTGGGGATTCGTTTCAGTGTTATTCCACTTTTTGAGAAATACAGAAAATCGCCGATTTCTTTCAGACATTACCAACACTTTCTTACTATTTTTATCTTCAAGTTTTGAGATGTTCACCACACTTTTGAAATCAGCAATAAACTATCTATCATTAGACCCCAGCGTCCATAATCAACAATCACCATCAGGGGGATGAAATTACACTTGAACCGCTTACAAATCGTCGTTTGAAAAAAAAAAAAAAAAAAAAAACTCTCAAACTCTTCAGTACACACAGAATCACTCTTCAGAATACAGTTTTAAAAAATATACTACAAGGAGACTTCCAGTCAGTCGTGTTGTGATAAATCGAAAATGCCACCTGCTCCTTCTCCTGCAAACTGTATTCAAGGGTCAAGAAAACAACAGCTTCTTGATACTTATTGATCAGTCTAGACTATGATCTTTATATTTAAAGAACCTTACATTAGACCTGAACAGTTTGAGGGGTTTTTTTTTTTTTTTTTTTTTTTGTTCAACGACGATTTGGAAAACTTTTTTAAATAGTAAGCGGTTCAAGTGTAATGTCATCCCCTGATGGTGATTGTTGATTATGGACGCTGGGGTCTGATGATAGATAGTTTATTGCTGATTTCAAAAGTGTGGTGAACATCTCAAAAATTGAAGATAAAAATAGTAAGAAAGTGTTGGTAATGTCTGAAAGAAATCGGCGATTTTCTGTATTTCGCAAAAAGTGGAATAACTCAGAAACGAATCCCCAAAAAGAAAATTTCAATGTGGCCTTTTCTGTTCCAAATTCAACCTAGAATCGGAAAAAGCAATAAAAAAGGGGGGTCAAGAGGAAACCGTAAGTTTCAATCAATGATTTGAGACATGGAAAAATAAAAATCGGACTTCCGCAAAAAGTGGAATAACTCAGAAACGAAGCCCCAAAAAGAAAATTTCAAGGAGGCATTTTCTGTTCCAAATTTAACCTAAAATCGAAAAAAGCAATACAAAAGGGGGGTCAAGAGGAAACCGTCAGTTTCAATCAATGATTTGAGACCTTAAAACATGGAAAAATAAAAATCGGACTTCCGCATCGTGAAGCTGAGTTGAAATACTATAAAAAAGGTCCAGTTCAATTTTTCGATAGCTCGCACCGTAAGGCTGTAATTTCCCGATGGGCCCGTTTAGATGGGACACCCTGTATAATATTTATTTTTTAACGAGTTCCGCGTTGAACGTTGTCAACAATTCAGTTCCTGTGAAGAACCAACATTATTTTACCAATATTAATTTTGTTCCAATTCAACTATTCTGATGTGGAAATTGTTAGTCAACCTTTAGTGAATCCTTTTCTTGTCAACTAAGTTCCCAATATGGTGAGAAGCTACCCAGGAAGAGTTTTTGAGGTACTAGTGCATTATAGGGCCGGAAGGTTCGATTATTGAGATAATCGAAATATGCGATTATGTATCGATTAGCAGGTACACAGCAGGTTCGATATTCCGCCGTCTTCCAGCGGTTTTATAATTTCTACTGTTTCTAATGTTTTTTCATTTCTACTGTAGGGTTAGGTAGGGATTAACTACTTGATGTTATGTATTTTTGAGATGCGAGCATTCAGACCACCGAACTATACACTTCATTCTGATCTACATGTCCACTAATCTGCATTTTTACTAAGGGATTGACTACTTGATGTTATGTATTTTTGAGATGCGAGCTTGCGAGCATCCAGACCACCAAACTATACACTTCATTCTGATCTACATGTCCACTAATCTGCATTTTTACTAAGGGATTGACTACTTGATGTTATGTATTTTTGAGATGCGAGCTTGCGAGCATCCAGACCACCAAACTATACACTTCATTCTGATCTACATGTCCACTAATCTGCATTTTTACTAAGGGATTGACTACTTGATGTTATGTATTTTTGAGATGCGAGCTTGCGAGCATCCAGACCACCAAAATATACACTTCATTCTGATCTACATGTCACTAATCTGCATTTTTACTAAGGGATTGACTACTTGATGTTATGTAATTTTGAAATGCAAGCTTGTGAGCATCCAGACCACCAAACTATACACTAAACTAATCTGCATTTTTGTTGTTGCGTAAACCAACCGCATTTTGTGGTTGCTCGTGCACAACACTTCGGTTGGTATGACGCGGACTTTTTGCAAAAACTGAGCTGCAGTGGATTCACTATTGACATCGCGCACGAGAGATTTGAAAGATATAAAATCCATGATTCGACGAGAAAACAACACTTAACACGACATCTAGAAAAACGACTGTTCGTAAAGCAAATATGGCCGGCATCCGGGAAAAGGACGAAACCTTGAATGGAGCACAATCGATACATGATCGCATATTTCGATTATCTCAATAATCGAACCTTCCAGCCCTACAATGCACTAGTACCATATTTGAAATTCAGTAAATCATTATTCCTATGTTCTGATGAGATCTGTTATTGCCCTAACCCCGTAGCGGTATTACCCCAGCTAGCTGGGGTAATACCGCAATTTACAAGGGTCTCGTAAATTGCTGGTTACTAGTATAAAGTTGCTACACAACCAGCAAAAACGTTGTAATTCACCACTGGAGATGTTTTTTTACAATTTGCTTCCAAATCTAAAGCTCCTGAGTGCAAACCAGGGCTGTGATAGACAAAAAATATGCTTAAGGTGGCGGTATTACCCCAGCTAGCTGGGTTGCAAGGGTCTCGTAAAATTGCTGGTTACTAGTATAAAGTTGCTACACAACCAGCAAAAACGTTGTAATTCACCACTGGAGATGTTTTTTTATAATTTGCTTCCAAATCTAAAGCTCCTGAGTGCAAACCAGGGCTGTGATAGACAAAAAATATGCTTAAGGTGACGGTATTACCCCAGCTAGCTGGGTTGCAAGGGTCTCGTAAAATTGCTGTTTACTAGTATAAAGTTGCTACAGAACCAGCAAAAACGTTGTAGTTCACTACTGGAGATGTCTTTTTACAATTTGCTTCAAAATCTGAAGTTCTGAGTGCAAACCTGGGCTATGATAGACAAAAAATATGCTTAAGGTGGCGGTATCACCCCAGCTAGCTGGGTTGCAAGGGTCTCGTAAAATTGCTGTTTACTAGTATAAAGTTGCTACACAACCAGCAAAAACGTTGTAATTCACCACTGGAGATGTTTTTTTACAATTTGCTTCAAAATCTAAAGCTCCTGAGTGCAAACCAGGGCTATGATAGACAAAAAATATGCTTAAGGTGGCGGTATTACCCCAGCTAGCTGGGTTGCAAGGGTCTCGTAAAATTGCTGTTTACTAGTATAAAGTTGCTACACAACCAGCAAAAACGTTGTAATTCACCACTGGAGATGTTTTTTTACAATTTGCTTCCAAATCTAAAGCTCCTGAGTGCAAACCAGGGCTGTGATAGACAAAAAATATGCTTAAGGTGGCGGTATTACCCCAGCTAGCTGGGTTGCAAGGGTCTCGTAAAATTGCTGGTTACTAGTATAAAGTTGCTACACAACCAGCAAAAACGTTGTAATTCACCACTGGAGATGTTTTTTTACAATTTGCTTCCAAATCTAAAGCTCCTGAGTGCAAACCAGGGCTGTGATAGACAAAAAATATGCTTAAGGTGACGGTATTACCCCAGCTAGCTGGGTTGCAAGGGTCTCGTAAAATTGCTGTTTACTAGTATAAAGTTGCTACACAACCAGCAAAAACGTTGTAATTCACCACTGGAGATGTTTTTTTACAATTTGCTTCAAAATCTGAAGTTCTGAGTGCAAACCTGGGCTATGATAGACAAAAAATATGCTTAAGGTGACGGTATTACCCCAGCTAGCTGGGTTGCAAGGGTCTCGTAAAATTGCTGTTTACTAGTATAAAGTTGCTACACAACCAGCAAAAACGTTGTAATTCACCACTGGAGATGTTTTTTTACAATTTGCTTCAAAATCTAAAGCTCCTGAGTGCAAACCTGGGCTGTGATAGACAAATATGCTTTAGGCGGCGGTATTACCCCATTTTCCCCTATACTTCCTGAGTTCGGTTGTTACTGATGTGTTTCGTAAACCCAATATTATCCCCAGTCAATTCATCTATTTCATACTGAAGTGCCTACCTACTACTACTTTTTTATGGCTGATGATGCACTGAAAATACGCCCCCGACCTCTTTTTGGCCATGTTGGAGGACATAAGGACCACATAGCAATAAGGTGTTTGTGTAACAATTCAGCGAGTAGAACGCATTCCGAAACAGGACCTATATTTTCACCGTTAATGTGCAATCTTTTATTATTTTCTAGTCGTTATCCTAATGTACGTGCAGTAACCACAAACGAACTAAATCAAAGTTAGAACAATGTCCCAAGCTCGCAAAAGATATTTCATAGTATAGTAGAAGTGAACAAGCAATGCAAAGCTGGAAAACTTGTTTTCAATCATCATGCACGGAAGGGATGAGATGGTTAATACTCTGTCAGGTATAGTAGTTGTGGCAAGAAACAACTGCCGGGGGATCACACGTACAGAATAACCAAAAACATAAATCGTATCATGCAATTACCCCTCCCCCCTCTTACCAAGTATTAACCTTTTCAATGCTACACCCGAATACATTCTGTGTGCTATGCTCGAATACATTTGGATCATTCTCATTTCATTTGCCGCTTTCATGTTCCCGACGACGAATTCTCACAATTCTTGACCAAAACTAGCGATTTTGGGGGGAAAAAGGTAGTATAAGTTGGGAGATCAACGAAGAAATAATTTGAATGGCCAAAATCCCCTCTAACCAATACACAATGATGACGAATGAAACCTGAAATCCTGGAAACTCATGAGTGTTACCGTCCCCTCCTACCTAACACGTAAGTAGAAGTTAGGTAGTTACGAAACAATGACAATCTAGAACTGGCCAGGGTTACTAGCTGCAGTAGGTTGGTTCCTCTTTATTTAAGGCCCGATCACACAGGACGCGTTATAACGCGACGTTATAGGAACGCGCGTTCCCCCTGACGTTCGGCGATATAGCAACGTCACATACACCGCGTTATTATTGGGCGTTATCAGGGCGCGAGACCCAGTCTTGTCTGTGCTACTCAAGGGGTTCGTGGTTCCCAGCGTCTTTAATTTATCTATAATCTATAATGATTTCTGACAATGCTCTGATGAGGAAGAAGCTCTACTTCTTCTAGCGCTATTAGATCGCAGGAATAGACGGTATTGGGTGCACCCAATCAATCAAAGGAGTTAAGAGCTTGGGGAATACCACCGTCTATGTCGGGAGTTGCACTCACATGAAGATCGTTTTGTGAACTATTTCCGCATGTCTAGACAAAATTTCGAGGACCTACATGAACTACTAGCGGTGAATATCCAGAAGATAACCACGAACGTGCCTTTATCAGAGCCTCAGTTTCCACATTCATATTGAACGACAATGGCAGAAGGAGGAGAACACCCTCAACGATATTCTGTAATTCTGTACAACTTGCTTGGCTGACGTCGCGTTACTGAAAGTATCGCTGATGGGTACCGCCGTGTGTGTGACGGGGGTGATGCAATGTTGCGTCATACTACTGTACTGTGGTAACGCGACGTTACTGGAACGCCTAACGTAGCGTTATAATGCGTCCTGTGTGATCGGGCCTTTAGAGTAAGGACTTACAATTTCAAGACCTCTGAATTTTTCCCAAACGGTGAAAAACTAGTTTTCAAGTCAGTCCCCCATATATCGTCTCAATGGGACCTCAGGGGTGCTATCATTTTTGCGATCAAGTAGGTTGATGAAAAATGGCGGGAAACAGTCAGGTGTGAAGGTTATATTGTCCAGTTGAAGATGTGAGACTGCAGTGGAGTGCTTGGAGTTGCAGCAGTTTTTACAGCGAAAGAAGCCTAAAAACATGGGGAGTATTTTTATTTTCAATCATGAGTGTTGTTAGTGTCATAAACAAAATAATCCGTTATCAAAAACCATGCTGCTTGGTGACAGTTTTCAAACAGAAGCCATTCCCGAGTTTTGCCACTTCATCATCCTGTGTGACGCCATTTTTACTGGCAATTCTCATGAGTGTTACCTCTCAGGAGTGTGACCAAGGATGGGTAACATAATAGGGTAACAAAAAAATACATAAAATACAACATCAATGAAAAACTCACTGTTCATCTATGGAACACAAATCTGCAGTGTACAATGAGTGGTATTTGCCGATCTAACCTCATTTTCGAGCACTTTCATATTTCACGTCACTAAGGTTCTCAAACGACGCAACGACCCAAAGCATCAAATGAAATGAGAATGACCCATTCGTGCTTGCTCCCTCGACCTACCGGTTGCATAAGTCTTCATTTCACCAGTAACCCTACAGGGTACTGCTTGGATCCAACGATGTTTACGGGCCATTGTTACCATCTTCTCTGCTTGATAACAGTTTTGATTACCCTGGCATTCACAAAAAAAGTGAACTCACATTGCCACACTGTGTTCACGCTGAACAGGAACTATTGAATATTCTCGAAAATAGTGATGACGAAGATGAATTATTTCGTGATTTGTTTTCTAGTAGTTCAACCACAAATGGTTCCCCTTCGATGTTTCCTGTTGAGTTACCTGTTTGCCGACGTCCCGATGATTCCAGCAGCGATCCTGATGACAAAGATGAACCACAAGCCGAACAAGTAAGGGACTATACATGGGGATAATTCCGAACCGAATATTGTTGTTCACAATTTCATGGACAATAGAAGTGGGGTTCTGGCCAGCAACATGAATGATGAATCATGCAGATTGACCAAATTGCATGTTGCTCGTAATAAAGTATTTAGCACAGAGGATCTGAATGAGCGTAGGAGCATGCAGTAGAGCCGGCGCCACCTGGCCCAGCCTGGTGCACCAGCTAACAGGTTAAGGAAGACAGAAACCGTGTATGATATATGCCTGGACAAGTAATCGATGAACTTCACAGGGATTGAGGAGGATCTAGCCCCCGCCCGGTATGTCCCATGATACCAGCACTTCCTAGCCGTTATAATGAGAAACTTCCACCTCCTGCTCCGCTGTTTCTGTTTACTATCTTATCTCGGGTATCACTCCTTCTGTCTCTACTATTTACTTTTATCCCCATCCTGTCATCTTGTACCAGTCATTCCCTTAGTAAAAATGAAGATTAGTTGGGCATTTAGATCAGAATGATGTGTAAAGTTTGGTGGTCTGGATACTCGCAAGCTGGCATCTTAAAAATACATAACATCAAGTAGTCAATCCCTTAGTAAAAATGCAGATTAGTGGACATGTAGGTCAGAATACTATGGATTGTTTCTCTCAGCATACCACGGATTGTTTCTCTCAGCATACCACGGATTGTTTCTCTCAAAGGCCAGGTATGGGATCCTCTTTTGGGGAAACAGAGCTAACTTGGAAACAATTTTCAAGCTCCAAAAAAGAGCCTTAAGAATTTTATTGGGTCTGCCTCCACTATCATCCTGCAGAGGGCAGTTTGCCAAGGAAGGGCTCCTCACCCTGCCTTCGATACTTATCCTCGAGACGCTTCTATACATGAAAAAGCATCAACATCTATTTGCTCAGTTCAGCTTCAGTCATGACCATCACGCCCGTCATCGAATTGATTTACTTCGTGTTCCATCTCACCGGCTTGAATTCTTCAAGAGTGGTTTGACATATAAGGCCATTGAAATGTGGAATTATTATGTGCTCAATCTCCAGGTAACACTGTGTTCCGCTGATGCCCCACTAACTATATTCAAGAGGCGGCTGAGGGCATACCTGGTCAAGAGAGAGCTCTACTGCATTTCTGACTTTTCTGTTTGATAGTTTTCTTCGTAGTGTACCTACCAGCTTCTGTAATCTTAAATTTTTTTTTTTGTCGTTTTTTTAAATTGTTTGTAACGATTTATTTTTTGACAATTGCCCTACTCTTATCTTGTTCGAGTGCTTCTGGCAAATAAAGAATTATTATTATGTCTGGATGCTCGCAAGCTCGCATCTCAAAAGTAAATAACATCAAGTAGCCAATCCCTTAGTTAAAATTCAAATTAGTTGGACATGCAGGTCAGAATGACGTTTTAGAAGTATATTTTGGGAGTGGTGCGAGCAAAAAAAAAAAAAAAAATATGACCAGTCAACAGGATTGGAACCCACGACCTTAGTCTCACGAGGCCATTATCCTAACCTTTGAGCTACAACAGAGATGAAGCACTTGGGGCTCGGAATGGTTAAGAACTGTGATTGCATCTCGATAAGATAGATGAGTCGTAGTTCATAGGTTACGATAACGGCATCGTGAGACGAAGGTCGTGGGTTCTAATCCTGTTGCATGGACCTATTTTTTTGCTCGTACAACTCCCGAAATATACTTCTAAAACGTCATTCTGACCTACTTGTCCACTAATCTGCATTTTTACTAAGGGATTGACTACTTGATGTTATCTATTTTTGAAATGCGAGCTTGTGAGCATCCAGACCACCCAAACTATACACATCATTCTGATCGACATGCCCAACTAATCTTCATTTTTACTAAGGGATTGACTGGTACACAATCCATCAAATCTATTTTTTCTTCGCATATGGATAAATCCGTAGATTTACCGGTCGGAGCGATGCCGTAGTGTTGGCAACCTTTGGCTGCTCTTGTGAAGCGAATGCCGATCGTTTCAGAGTGCTCACGAAAGGAGCCGACCGGCCCAAGTGCTTCATCCCACAGACGGAAGTCTCAACTATCGTTTCAGGAGTAAATCACAGTACTTCACCATTCAGTAGGAGATGCAGAGCGGGAGGTAGAAGTTTCTCAATATAACCGATAGGAAGCGCTGGTATCATGGGACATACCGGATGGGGGCTAGATCCTTTTCAGGGATTGACACCTTTGTGGGTGAGAAAACGATTCACCTCCTCACTTTTAATATATAGGTAGTAATACAGGTGGCAGGAGCCAGAGGAGTAGCACTAGCTAGGCTAGGTAAGCACTGCTTATCCAATTCCAACGGCTAGATAACCCTATGAAAAAGCGTTAAACTCCAGGATTCGTTTCTGAATGCTTCAAAACGGATTTCAATGAAGAAAATTCTCGAGAATGCTGATTTTGAAATTTTTGGAGCCATTACTACAGCTTAATTTTTTACGAAAATATGCTGAAATTCCTGCATAGGGGGGGGGTATATTTTAGTTCATGTATGTTCTTCATAATATCTTATTCAGGCATCTCAAGGGTGGAAGGAATGGAGAAGGAAGAGAAGTAGTTAGAATTGTATGCTTGCTTTTATTTTTTACTCTACCGTGCCTTCCACCTAAATTGGTTGCAAATTGCCTGAAATTGACTAAGCGAAGCGAGCGTGCATTGCTGGAGTACAAATTACATAAATACCGTCACCGTTTTGATAGAGCGACGTACCTGCCGGTTGGAATTGGGCTGGCGGCGGAGCCGTCATGTGGGGGGCGCCCTCTGGCGGACACAGGCCTGCCAACACAAAAAACATCTCTGGATCTTGAAATAGTGGACTGTGCATGACATCCGATATAATTACATCCATTTTTCGCATGGATAGTTTGGAAATTATGTTCTATTAGTTATTCCCTATAAAGCCAAAATTTTCCTTCCTTTTGGTATATTAATGTCAAATAATCCTTAATTTATTTAATCATTTCGAATAATACGGGCCCAATACATACAATATGAAAATGAATGTTTTTCCAGCCGGCCTTATAAATTAAGCTCACTCACAAATTTACAAATAAATCAACAGCATAAATGTACAAATAAACAGCGTTTACAATTCCAACAATCTATGGAGGGATTGTTAAAATTAATGTGATTGTTATGGGATTGATTGTACAAAACCTTGACAGCTTTTTGAATGTATGTGGGGTATCATGGAAAAAGTACACATGTAGGGAAATGTCAAGAAGGTGGTTCACTAAGGAGGGTGGTTGTTTGTGGTAATCTGAGGATTAAGGATTCAAAGGATTAAGGGATCGCGTTTCCTTGTAGACGCCAAAGACCCCAAATCAATTGGACAAGTGGAATCCACAGACAAGGCCTGAGTGTGTGTATTCACTCACACTCACCTAAATGGAGGGTCACCCTCCACTCACCGGTTCAAATTCATAGTTGAGTGGGGTGGTTCACTCAGCAGTTAGGGGCACACTCAGATTACACGTTTGACAGTGCACTCAATGCTTTTTCAACTTAAGTTGGCAGCCCTGACAGTATGTTGTAGGAGAAGTTTCCTTGGTTTGAGGGAAAATTCCCTCTTGAATTCCGCACTGATCAACAACAGTTCTCAAAGGTTACTCTTTTCATTGTGTTTTTGCTTTTCGTGCAGTTGTCCTTGTTCCTTGGGAAGACAGGCCTTATCAGACAAAGATGAAAGTCATTGGTGCTCCCACCTGGATTGGGGCAGCTACAGTTGAATTGAATCCTTGTTGCTTGTTTGTTGAAGTGCTGATAAGTTGTGTTTATGTATAGAGTTGTGATGGAAAAGAAGTGGAAAAATGAGAAAACAATGATTCGCTAGTTAGTTTTGAAGAACACAGATGTAGTTTAAAATGAGAAGAGTTATAGGTATAATGTGTCTGTTGGACACAAAAAAGACGCGAGGTTTTGGGAGAGCTTCAAGCAATCAAATTTTCTTGGAATTTTCAGTGATTGTACCTACATCTTGATGAATGGAAGTTAGGTACCTACCACCAACTCATTCCACAAACCAAGATGAATCGGAAACCACACACTACAAACTTGGTATGTGGGGATCGCATAAAATCAAAGAGCGACCACCACTTTCCGCTGTGATGGTTATAAATCCTTTCCATTTATTTCCGGCTCCTCCAGGTTAGCAGTTGTCCATGACTGTCTCTTCCCCGAATCGGAATAGTTTGCGAAATATTTCGTTGTTGATTGTATAACATTCGAATGGGCTCTATTGGTCACTACTGTTTAGATTCAGCCTACCTACTCTTATGTGCCGCTGTTTTTTAATAAAATCCGAACAAATCAACGATATATGCTCTACTGTATTACCAGTACCTATTATGAATTTTGTTTTTTATGAATCCCGTTGAGTGTGCATTAGGGTTGCACACTCAGTGCACCCTCAGGGTCGCCCTCAAATCACGTCCAAGAATTGCGCTGAGTGGATGAATTCCCTTATCGATACACTTAAGGGCCTACTCGGACTCAATTCCCATTTATGAATTCCGCCCAATCATGATTAGGTATCTAGTGGAGATGAGACACCCTGTTCTTTTTGTTTTATCTCAAACACTGAGAACGGCTATTGATATCAAGCTCCGACTTGAGACAAAACAGATTGAATTGCGCTTCTTCATGGTTATCTGCTCCAATCCGAGAACGGAACAAGATATCACAATTCTGGCTTCACTATTGCATTCAGCACTGAAAAATCTTACAGATTTCAATAATCGACTCAGAAAGTATGCAATATGAATTAAAAACCAGCTGTATGGAAAAAACCTTGAAATGCATTCTTCTGAAGATAAGGTTTCATAAAGACGGCATTGGCAGTACTCTTATTACGCGAGTTTTGCAGTTACACAAATTTTAGGGACGAAAAAGTTAATTAGGTACTTACTTTCGTTTTTATCTATGAAGTACATGAACAAGTAATAATATATGGGAAGTACGTAGGCATACCTTCCCTCTAGGTAGGACTTAAACCTTCTACATGTGATACTTAGGAACATAACCTAATATTCCTGTCTAGCAGAGCTCTCATGGCACGTCCTTTCACATGACCACTTTCACAGCACTCTAAGGGCCGGTTTATCAATTATCTACATTATCTGCAGGATAGCTATACCGAGTATAGCACTATACTTCAGATAAAGAATGTGAGTCGTTTATCAATACCGAAATACCTAGCGGATAAAATTATCCCTCAGATAAATTTTGTCTAGCAGATAGCGCCGTTAGCATCCTCATTGGTGTCCGCAGGTGACAAAATAAAGGCGATTTACACATGGAGCTACCACAGAGTAGAATAGGAGTTACATTTTCATCATGGATCGGCTTTTAGAAAAACCATCTGACGTCCACAAAACAACAGTGTCATCATCGACAGTATTAGCTGGGCAAATAAAGACACCACCACATTTTTGCTATTTGCTTGATTTCTAAAGAGAGAAATACGTGCACGAGTTGCGATCTTGCAACCTGAATCATTATGAATGAATTATTGTGATCAGTAAGTTGTGGAATCAATTTCATCTTCGATCTGTGTTATAAAGTAAAAAATGGTATCTTTGTCCAACCGAAACCTCAATAAAATACGCACTCGTCTCATTTTATTAGGTGATCTACACTTCTTTTCCATTCAACGAATTATGCTACGATAGAATCTTTGCCGTTGCTGCTGTTTGAAGACAAATTACCAAATATATCCATTGGAAGGTACAAAAATAAAGACAATCAAACTTGATTCAAATAAGATTTTTGTAAATAAATAAACTTGTTTGAGGTTAGAAAGCTCTAGATATCTCATTAACCTCCAGTTATAATAGTTATCCAGCCGTCCAGGGACCAGATAAATTAAAACGCCAGATAAGGTTTAACTAGGGATTGATAAACATCCCATATCGTGTTATCTGGAGGATAACGCTATACCTTAGATAAATCCCCCTTATCCATTGGATAAAAGTGATTGATAAACCGGCCCTAAAAGATTTCAAGTTTCTTAATTGAAGTTCTGAAAACTAGATGGGTAATCCACTTGACATCTGCGGCTGATGTCTGGAATTCTAACACTTTCCCTCGGTCGTGTTGTGCCCGATAAACCTGCGCGAAACGGAATAGTGATTTTTGAAGGCTTGTAGGTGTTTTTCGGAGTGTAAAGAATAACTATATGTAGTTCTCTAGAGCTATTAAACAATTGTCAAAACCTGGACCTACGAGTGTACATGAAGGGCTAACAGATGTCTGAATATTTATATTAATAAATATGTGTTGACCGATTTAAAGTTGTCATCACGCTTGGCTAATCATTCCAACTTGCCCTTGTCGTTTGGTCGTCGTTCCAACTTGTTCTTCCTAAAAATAACGCGGAAGGAGGGAAAATATGAAAGCTAATACTCTCTGGTTATGGTCAAGCGTTTCACGAGCCTGACGGTGCGTATTGAGATGAAAACGGGAACTTTTCGATCTCGTTAAAACACAAAGGGATTAAGACATAAACAAATCTTACCCTTACAGTCTATGAGATCTAAAAGCTTCGAAAACTGATAACTTAAGTTAACAATAGTTGAAAATATGGAACAAAAAGGGTATCAGTACGAGGAGGTTATGTTGAAGTAGGTTGAAAGGGCTCTGGAAGGGTCAGTTTCCATAAACAATTCTCGAACAGCTGCCAACCTAACAGCTATCCGAAGCGACTGGTGGATGGCAGAGCCTTCTGGAATGCGGCGAGGCAAACTGCGCAGGCGCTGTTCCATTTCTGTCTTCTAGGTTCGTTCGAAGTCGCAATAATCGACAGTTGCTGACCGTTTCCAAAACTGTTTGTGATTCGTTCAGAGTGTGGCCAAATGCTTTCAAAACGAGTTCTTTCTCTCTTGCTAAGCTTGTGTGAAGGAAACCTACATGTTAAGCACAGCACGCAAGGTATAGTGTGTTGTGATTATATAGGTATAGTGATATTGGGTTCCGTGTAGACTCTGTCACGGAATATAACTTCTCTTTTGCAACAACCCGTGGTTTTAGTAACAATTTGCTCATAACTGTTATGCTGCATGGCTGGAACTTTATTCCTTTTGAACTGATACAGGGTGGCCCCCAAATGGAAATTTTGAATTTCCCTGACCGAAATTCAGATTTCCCTGACAAAATATATCAAATTTCAAATTTCAAAATGCTTCCAAAACAAAAATCGTATGATTTAAAGAAAAAAAAAAACAGACTACTTATATGTAGTCTTCTTATATTTCAAAATTCCATTGCCCTCGAAGTGCTCAAATATCATAACAATTTAACCTAAATGTAATACGATAATTTACGAAAATTCACCCATACGATCATGCTGCATGACTTTCTATTTAATATATATGTATTATGGTCTCTAAATTTGTGATATGAAGCTATTTGTGGAGGTACAAATTTTAATCATTTGAGTTTAATTCTTTTTGTTTTTCTTTATTTGGATCTTAGCTCTGAGGATCTCAAAATTTTTGTCCGACATCAAAAAATGTCACGCTTTTTGCTAATTTTTGGACTCTTACTGGATCAATTCACTACTCTGCTGGGTTTTTTCTCCCTAGTTCAATGCTCTGTTGATTTTTCTCAAAAATGGTTTATTCTAGGTGATGTAGTTACCAGGGAAGCCAATGGCATATCCATTCCTTTTTTATGTGCGTGTAGGGTTGTTACTTTTGAATAGTTTAACCACAACTCTTGATAATTTTATTTGGGTTGAATGACCACACCAGTCTTGGAAGATTTTTCCACATACTCTCTCAACTTGGGCGACTTCCACGCGAATTGCGTCCTTCAATTCGTCCAGAGTTCGGGGCTTGTTCTCATATACGCTAAGCCTTGAGGTGTCCCCATAAGAAAAAATCGCATATGGATAAATCTGGGGACCGAGGAGGCCAATGAACATCGCTAAACCTGGAAATAAGGCGACCAGGGAAGAGAGGGTGAATGACGTCCATTGATGCTCTGTCTGTGTGGGCGGTCGCCCCATCCTGCTGGAACCACACACGTCGGGTTGGAACACGTCGCCGTCATAATTCAGGGAAAAAGAAGTTGGTGATCATTACGACGTAGGGTTATGTTGGAGAGAGTCTACACGAACTTCCAAGAACGCCTCCAGAACTGCATCAACACTTTCGGCCACCACATGCCTGATGTGATTTTTCACACTTGACTGTCTCAAACGCTATTTCCTTGCGAACCTCATTGCATCAATAAATTTGTTTTTGAGTAAAAATTAACTATTTTATGAATTTTTTTAAAACCGTCCGTCCTCACTACCGCACCCTGTACAACATAATAATGGTTTTATTTTTTGTTTGTGTTTTCATCACCCAGGGCTGTCTTTGTGGAACATGAATTGACACATCTAGCTTGTGGGAGGAGTGAACGTCTGCACTGGTTTTGTTGTGGTGGGAGAAAGTATGATGAAGTATTTTTTGGAAAATTTTGGGAGCAATAGCACTTTTACAAATATAGAAAGCTTTGGTGATTGGTGACGACAGGTTACAAACAATCACCAAAGCTTTCTATATTTGTGAAAGTGCTATTGCTCCCAAAATTTTCCGAAAAATACTTCATCATACTTTCTCCCACCACAACAAAACCAGTGCAGACGTTCACTCCTCCCACAAGCTAGATGTGTCAATTCATGTTCCACAAAGACAGCCCTGGGTGATGAAAACACAAAAAAAAACTCGGCGCTTTGCGCCTCGGCGGGGGGCTCCGCCCCCCTGCACCCCCCGGTTTATTTCTTTTTCCATACTCTGTATGAAATCATAGGAACACAGAATGTGTTTTTGCGATGATTCTATTTCCTTACCAACGGCTTGGTTGCACGTGAATAATAACAATATTTGGCAATAATAAAATAAATAATTGTTAGACATTTAATTTGGTCTAAAACCCTATAAATATTATATAAATAAATATGTAACTACAAGAAAAATACTATATAAATTGAGAGCTTTCCAACGAATGGTGAACGATTTCTGTGCGATTAAAATTGCGGAAGTTCCATTTCCCTACCAACGGCTCGGTTGTACGTGAAAATCATAAGAAAATTTACAAGCGGTTGCAATCATGTTAACAATATCAATTATTGAGAATGATCATCTGTGTGTAAACAATTGATTCAAATAACCATGCTCATAACTCAGGTTGATGGCCACGCACTTCGCAGTAGTTAACATAATATGGTTGGATAAATCAGGAGCTTTCCAACGAATGGTGAACGATTTCTGTGCGATTAAAATTGCGGAAGTTCCATTTCCCTACCAACGGCTTGGTTGTACGTGAAAATCATTATAAAAGGCGCATAACGGTTTTTTCTGTCGGTTTTTTTGTGACGATTTTTTTTCGGTAGGTCATCGCAAAAACACATTCTGTGTTAAAAACCATTATTATGTTGTACTATGCCTGATGAGGGCGGCCATCAAGGCGCCGAAATAATGCTAATGAAACAACAATAAAAAGCCAAAACTTCCAAGACTGGTGTGGTCATTCAAACCAAATAAAATTTAACATCGACCGAGTCACAAATCAACAACAAACTCTAGATAAT
Organism: Adelphocoris suturalis; assembly: GCA_030762985.1. Classification (NCBI taxonomy): domain Eukaryota; kingdom Metazoa; phylum Arthropoda; class Insecta; order Hemiptera; family Miridae; genus Adelphocoris; species Adelphocoris suturalis. Next base: position 3,878,826 of record JAUMHS010000014.1, on the reverse strand, counting down.
TATTTTTGTTATTCGTATAACTCACATATGAAATAATATGCACCTAGTATGATAAAGTACGCTATTGAAGTTTGATTGTTTAAGAGTTATAATATTAGTCCAGTCATTCTGGCATAAATAGGGGTAAGTTTTGATCCAGTCATAATTTTTGCACCCTTTATGTTTTTTGGGTCGGTGAACACGAATATGAGGTTTGCTGACAAAAATTTTGCCCGGAACATTTGTTTTTTTGCTATTTTAGTAAAGATTTTGGAATTTTTTTCGGTATTTTGCCCATATCTTGGAAAGTGTTCGTTTTTTCGCAAAAGTCACCATGTTCAAAATTATTGTAGGCAAAATTACCTAGATGTTTCACCCCGGACGATTTTACCTGCGACTAACTGTTTGGCCGCTAGAGCGCGCCGCAAAACGGGCAAAAAGGAGGATCTAGCCCCCGCCCGGTATGTCGCATGATAGCAGCGCTTCCTATCGCTTTCTTCTTCTCGGGTATCACTCCTTCTGTCTCTACTATTTACTGTCATCCCCATCGTGTCATCTTGTACCAGTCAATCCCTTAGTAAAAATGAAGATTAGTGGACATTTAGGTCAGAATAAAGTGTATAGTTTGGTGATCTGGATGCTCGCAAGCTCGCATCTCAAAAATACAAAACATCAAGTAGTCAATCCCTTAGTGAAAATTCTAATTAGTTGGACATGCAGGTCAGATTGACGTTTTAGAAGCACATTTCGGGAGTTGTACGAGCAAAAAATAACATGACTTGTCAACATGATTTGAACCCACGACGTTCATCTCACGAGACCGTTATCATAACCTTTGAACTACGACTCAACTACCGTTTAACGAGAAAATCATAGTACTTCACCATTCAGTAGGAGATGAGGAGCGGGAGGTAGAAGTTTCTCATTATAACCGCTAGGAATCGCTGGTATCATGGGACATACCGGGCGGGGGCTAGATCCTCCTTTTTGCCCGTTTTGCGGCGCGCTCTAGCGGCCGAACGGTTAGTCGTAGGAAAAATCGTCCAAGGTGAAACATCTAGGGAATTTTGTCTACTTTAATTTTGAACATAGTGACACTTGCGAAAAAACTTATGCTTTCCAAGATATGGGCAAAAAACCGGAAAAAATGCCAAAATCTTGACTAAAATTGCAAAAAAACAAATTTTCCGGGGAAAATTTCTGTCAGCAAACCTCATATTCGTGTTCAGCGACCCAAAAAACATGAAGGGTGCAAAAATTACGACTGGATCAAAACTTACCCCTATTTCCCCTTTTTTGAGCCAGAATGACTGGCCTATATACCTAAAAACGCTTTAAATTATTACACCAAGTTTTAATTTTAAAAATTCCATGACATTTGATGGTTTTGGCTGTCACGGTCTCTCGTATTATGGATGGTCATATCCCGTATTTTATTCCGAATAAAACCTTGTGTAATAAAATTGTGCGAAATGAAAGAATTTGTGTTTACCAGTGTTTTTTAGCGCTGAAGTAGAGGATATGATTTTGCACGCAGTAAGGCGTGTATAGTTTTAGGTATACCATATGTCTATTGCCTCCCTGTTTATGTACCTTTTTGGGTTTATCTTAGTTTTTAACATTCGAATTAGTTAATTTAATGTTTAAAAAAATGTTATTGTTATGCTTCAATAATCAATAGATAGGTATGTGAATATGAATACGTAAGTATTAAAATCATGACAAAAAAGCATGTTCCATGCTAAAAACTCTTAAAAAAACTTATTTGAATGTTTTGAGTTTATTATAGGTGCAGTCTTCGTATATGTTACCGTAAATGTGCGTTAATTCGGTTAATTCATGAAATAACTAGTCAGTATTATCCACGGTAAATTATGTGATATGTGATAGTTATGTGATAGTTAGGTGGTCTGGATCCTCGCAAGCTCGCATCTCAAAAATGAAGAACATCAAGTAGTCAATCCCTTAGTAAAAATTCAGATTAGTTGGACTTATAGGTCTGAATGATGCATATATTTTGGAGCCCTTCTGTAGTTATACAACTCTGGAGTTATACATACACCAGTTATTTCATGAATTAACTGATTTCACGCATTAACAGTGACATATACATTAGGGTGGTTCAAAAAAAAAAAAAAATTTCTGGGATTTTTGGTCCCCATTGCGTTTTTGCTTCCTCGGTATGTCAGAATGGCTCTCCTAAATTTTTAGCAAAAAATATTAATCCTAACAACTTTACCTGGGTCGATTTTTGCCAGTTATCGACTGCTATCGTAAACCAACCTCTAAATTGGGGCCGACGTGATGATTTGAAGGACGGATTTCAATTTTTTTAGGTCTATTTATGGGTTTTCGCATGCGCTGAACACGATGAACCTATTTATTTTACGCTCCGTCCACTAGTTATCCGGTAAACTGGCGGAGGGCACTGCTTGAAGATAGTAAAAATCGAAATTTCACCGAAAATGCTGTCGCCTGGTTAAGAATTGTACTAGAAACATGCTATTATGGTCGGATAATATGCTTTGGCATGTTCTGAACATGATTCCGTTTTTTACTATACTTTTTTACTTCGTTTATTGGCCATAAACCTCAAATTACTTGTAGGGTAATAGACAAATTCACCCTAATTTCACCAGAAATTATGTCGCGTTGATAATTTAAGGTCCCAAAATACCTTGTGCCGATAAAATTTGGTATTTTTTTTATGTTTCGATATTTCATCGTGTTTAATTTTTTTTTTTTTTTTTTTGTATATTTTTGTTATGTTATTCTCGTTAAAATGTTATGTTTTGTGAAACTAAAATTATATTACATATTATTTTCAATTATACTACATCATTTTTTATTTAACAATCCAATCACAGTTCAGACAATTCAGAACTATGAATTTGACCCCGGAAAACCGATGGAAACTAAGGAATTTTACAGAAAAATGGGAAAATTTTAGCTATTTTCTCCATTTCGCCGCTATATTTGGCGAATAAGTACAATGCCGGTTCAGGTCCTTGCCAAATTACCTACGGCTTTGTATCGAGTATCCTGGAAAATACCAAATTTTATCGGCACAAGGTATTTTGGGACCTTAAATTATCAACGCGACATAATTTCTGGTGAAATTAGGGTGAATTTGTCTATTACCCTACAAGTAATTTGAGGTTTATGGCCAATAAACGAAGTAAAAAAGTATAGTAAAAAACGGAATCATGTTCAGAACATGCCAAAGCATATTATCCGACCATAATAGCATGTTTCTAGTACAATTCTTAACCAGGCGACAGCATTTTCGGTGAAATTTTCGATTTTTACTATCTTCAAGCAGTGCCCTCCGCCAGTTTACCGGATAACTAGTGGACGGAGCGTAAAATAAATAGGTTCATCGTGTTCAGCGCATGCGAAAACCCATAAATAGACCTAAAAAAATTGAAATCCGTCCTTCAAATCATCACGTCGGCCCCAATTTAGAGGTTGGTTTACGATAGCAGTCGATAACTGGCAAAAATCGACCCAGGTAAAGTGGTTAGGATTAATATTTTTTGCTAAAACTTTAGGAGGGTCATCCTGACATACCGAGGAAGCAAAAACGCAATGGGGACCAAAAATCCCAGAACTTTTTTTTTTTTTTTGAACCACCCTAATATACATCCACAATTACTATAAATGAACGTGAAAATCTTCGGCTCTCACCCCTCCATACAGAAATGACTTAGCCACGCCACTGTATATTGATATTGGGTGCCTTGTTGACTCTTTCACGGGGGGACATAACGTCTCTTTTGTAAAAAACCTGAGTAATTTGTAAAAATTTGCTCATAACTGTTATGCTGCATGGCTGGAACTGCTGGAATGTTGACCATTTGGTTGTCTTATGTTGGCATGAAATTTTGAGTATTTTTCCCCCAAGACCGACCTCTCAAGAGCCCTACACCAAATTTCATATATATCGAATTCTCTGACATTTCCAGGTTTTCCCTGACTTTTCCCGTCTGTGGCCACTCTGGCACACCTCTCGATAGTGGACTTGTTTTCTGGTCCTGTAAGAGTTCACTTTATGGGAGGTTTCACTGCACCAACTTACGGTTAACTTATATTAAAACTAACTAAAATTAAAAATAAAAAACACTCAAACGCATTTGATTTCAAACGAAATTCCAATAAATGTTATAATTGTTAATAGGGCAGTTAGGGAACAGCTCACCATGCTGAGGGGGTGGGTAGTAACCTTGTTGTGGGGGCAAGTAAGCTGGTGGAGCAGGTGCGGGTGGCGCTGGAGGGGCTGTGGTGGGGGGCTGCGCGGCGGCAGCCATTTGCTGGGCGGGCCTCTGCCTTTGCGTCGAGTATCTATTGCGGAAACAAAATACAAGAAAATTATCACATAAATGATAGTTGTTACGTAAGAGATGTCATGGATCCCCTATTCCAGGTGTTCCATGCACTTCCTCCCAACATAGCCTTCTAAATGACGTGGTGGTGCCGTGAATAATATTTTTTTAATGATTTGGTGGTGGTGGTGAACAATAATTTTTAATCGTGGGTTTTGTTAGCGATTTACCAAAAATAGAAAAATGATTACAAATGTGCTTAGTTACTTGTAGTTTGACACTTTGTACCCCCTGGTTTGCGAGGAGTGCACTACAGCCTGCTTTTTGTAGCTTTTAATAGTTTCTGTTGGTTTTAGTCGCAAGGCAAGTGTCGCTGTCACTTTTTATTCATTTCTATAAATTTTCTCATCTCTATCTCACAAAAGAACGGACCATTAACATTACACAAAGTGCCTCTTGCCACATAGCACGCTGGGCCGCTTATACTCTTGTTATACATTATATACTTTGTGTGGGGGTAAACCGTGATACACCACGCTCTGCTACCATGTTACAATGGGTGACCAATTATGAAGAAATTAGGACCCAGTGTCAGAGCAGAGTTCTGCTACCACTGGAGCCATTTCCAAAAAAACATTACCAAATAACCTTAACAACGAGGAAAATAAGTAGGTAGGGAAATAAAAAAAGATAAATAAGGGAAAAACAAACTTTACTTGTTTGAAAAAGCAAAACGCAAAAGCGCAGTTTAAATAAATAAAGGAAAAATCAGAACCTCTGAGATAAAATGGAAATTAACCTAAAATGGAAGGCACAATGCTAAAAAAGAAAAAGAGCACTAAAGGCTGTATAAAAATCAAACTTGGAAAATGGAGGATTTGGCTTACTAGGCACAAAACTATTGGATGGCTTCAGAGAAGAGAATGGGAGAGAAATATTATTCTCTTTACTAAAGAATCCCTTGAAGAGAGAAGGGGACAAAACAATATAGCCAACCGTCTAACAGAAAAAACTATCCACGGCACCACCTTTTGGGAGGAAGTGCATGGAACCTGGAATAGGGGATCCATGTCAGAGATTAAGCTTTGACTCCCTAGGATAGGATCACCAAGGCTGTTATATTAACGATATGACAAATAAAATATTTGTGATTTGTTTCTGTGACAAGCGTGTCTACCATGTGACTCATTGCAGAGTGCAGATTGCACATTCTTGATAATTTAGAAAGGTAATTAATTTAAAGGTCAAAGATTCCACTAAAAATGTGCTCTAACCGGAAAGGTAGATGGTAGAACAAGGTTCAAGGTACCAGTGTCTAGAACTGAGAGCTCCGTAGGAGTAATACAATAGGAAATATCACGGTTTGGAACTCAAAGCTCTGTAGGCCTGATAGGGGAGGAAGTATTACGATCAGCAACTTAGAGCCACTTTCATCAACAACTTATGTAGCGGAGTTTGGCCAAACTCGATTATAATCTCGAGGATCAAACCTTGGCTCCTTTAACCAATGCAAAACTCGTTTAAACCCAGTTTGGAATAATTGGGTTTCCTTAACTGGAGATTCGGCAAACTGTCCAATGAAAACATGGACAATTTGAAAAGACAATTTGAATACCCGCCATGTGTCCGACATATCAAGACAATCAAACAGTGAATCACTAACATGACCAGTTATTAGAGAGTTCCTAGAGATCCGTCGGTCACAATACGGTGTGCGGTAGGTAACGAGGAACATTTACCGCATCTTAAAGTCACGTCAAGTCCTTAGCGGATCTAGTTGTAACGCTAAATCCATGGAAGGAAGAAATTATCCCTAGGAGGTTATTTGAGTCCATGGAAGGTTATTTTGGACAATTATGTTTTTTGCGGATTGCGATCCTTTACCGTATCTGTACGGAAGGATGCGCCACTGTAACTCATTGCGTCAGAGTTACGGCACAGGATTGCCAATACCGCACGACGTATTGTGTTTCACGTATCGACTAGGAACTCTATTACCAGCGCCGTTTTTATCTAGTTACTATCTAGTTTCCATCTAGTGTTCTAGAACTTGTTTGGAGCTTCAAACGAGAAACCTATTATTTATTTAATATCATTCATATTTTGTTCAATATCATTTATAATATTCGTTGATTTTTTGTTGTTATTTTACATAATTGATAATATTCGTTGATTTTTTGTTGTTATTTTACATAATTTATCATATTCGTTGATTTTGATCGAGTCTGAATTCGTATTTGATTCACTTCAACTGTGAATCAAACTGTAGGTATTAGCTGTTGGTACGCAGCCATATTGCTTGATATCATTGTTATCACGGTTAAACGGAGATAGGCAAGTGTAACTGTGTTGGTGAAAGTGGGCATAAGATAGAAAATCCGTGAAACTGTGAAATTTCTAGAAGATAATAATTGTTCAAATCTCCCATCTGACCCAACTTCAAAATTTCAAAGATTAGTTCGAAAAGTAGTTAACCAATCAGAAGATAGTTTACTAAAAAATATGTACATTCCAAGTTTTGTAGAAATGAACCCTCATGCGCCCAGGTTATCTTGTCTCCCTAAAATTCATAAGGAAGGAGCGCCGATGAGACCGGTGGTGTCACATATTGGTGCTCCTGCTTACAAATTGGCTAAAAAACTCTACATTTTATTTAGAAACAAAATCAACTTTCGGCCTCAACATATTGTACGAAATTCTTATGATTTGGTATCCAAAATTAATGACATTCAGATGCCTCCAAATGCTAAACTCGCATCTTTTGACGTGGTAAGTCTGTTCACCAATATCGATGTAGCTACCTGCAAAGATGTGGTATGCAGGCTGATTCACGGCTCTAAACTTGATATTTTCGAAAAAGATGAATTGTTTAATTTGATGTCTGTCTGTATGGATCAGAATTACTTTTTGATCGAGGGGAAATGTTATACAAAGCCAGGGGTTGCTATGGGTTTTCCGTTATCTCCCCTGCTTGCAGATATTTACATGGATTATCTTGAGCAAGACATATTTACAACTTGCACAGGGTGGTCCCCAAATGTACATTTGAAATTTCCCTGACATTTCCCAGACCGAACTTCAGATTTCCCTGACAAAAAATATAAAAACCAAAAATTATTTTTTGTCATTTTTACGAATTAAAAAAAGAAAAATTGAGCTATTTACGACTTCAAAATTTAAAAATTTGAAGGAAGGGGGCGACCCCCGACCTTTTCCGTTAATTCACTACCATTCATTCATTCTGACCTGTATGTCCAACTAATCTGTATTTTTACTAAGGGATTGACTACTTGATGTTAAGTATTTTTGAGATGTGAGCTGGCGAGCATCCAGACCACCAAATTGTACACATCATTCTGACCTACATTTCCATCTAATCTGAATTTTTATTAAGGGATTGAATACTTGTTGTAGTGCATTTTTTAGATGCGAGCTTGCGAGCATCCAGACCACCAAACTATACACAGCATTCTGATCTATTTTTCCACAGTGTACTTGAAAATGATTGGCGAACAGTTTTTAGAACAGCAGAACAAATATCAAGCGGTAGTGAATTAACAGAAACCAATAAAAGGGCTGGTAGTGAATTAACGGAAAAGATCCCGACCCCCTACAAATCCATTTCTTACATCAAAGGATACAATCTACAATTTGTAATTTACAGTGTCTCAACTAATACTAAAAAATCATTTTTTGACAATAGGGCTCGTGGGGTGTCACAGTCGAAGTGTTTTTCAGCGCTGATTCGATTGCGACCACTCCCAGATCTCTAAGATTAACAAATAAGTGAGAATTTGGATTTTTAGGTGAAAAATATCCATAATATTGACCGAATTGCCAAGTTTGGCTGTCGCCTCAGTTTTATTCAAAATTTTCTTTGGAAATTCGCTCAATTAGCCATGCTGCAAGACTGAGTACTTTTAATGTATAACGCGTCACCTTTTTTTTAATGTTTCCCCAAATGCCCCAAATGGACATTTGAAATTTTCCTGATTTTTCCCTGACCGAACTTGAGATTCCTCTGACAAAAAATATCAAAATCAAATAGTTTTTTGTCATTTTTATGAATTAAAAAACCAAAAATTGAGCTATTTACGACTTCAAAATTTAAAAATTTGAAAGAAGGGGGCGGGGACCCCCTACAAATCCATTTCTTACATCAAAGAATACAATCTACAATTTGCAATTTACAGTGTCTCAAAAAATACTAAAAAATCAGTTTTTTGACAATAGGGCATGTGGGGTGTCACAGTCGAAGTGTTTTTCAGCGCTGATTCGATTGCGACCACTCCCAGATCTCTAAGATTAACAAATAAGTGAGAATTTGGATTTTTAGGTGAAAAATATCCATAATATTGACCGAATTGCCAAGTTTGGCTGTCGCCTCAGTTTTATTCAAAATTTTCTTTGGAAATTCGCTCAATTAGCCATGCTGCAAGACTGAGTACTTTTAATGTATAACGCGTCGATTCCCTGTCGATTCCAGGTTTTCCCTGAATTTTCCTGTTGGGGGGCCACCCTACATAGCTTCGAGTCAATCCCGATATAATAAACTTTGAGAACGGATACAGAACTGAAATCACTAACCCAGTTTGTGATTTTTAGGCGGCTTTCATACTGGTTAGCGCCACACATCAGACCAGTAGACATGCGACTTGAAACATAAGACAAGTCCTTTTACACACAAGAGACATGTGCTTTTTGTATTTAGTCAAGTTAGCCATCTTGGTCAATAGTTTTTTCACTCAAAATATATTGATCATCAGAAGGCGTGTTATTAATTACTGTAGTTATAAGGAGGAGAAGAATGCTTCGCAAGACTCGACTGTGGGTTCATCCCTACTGGCAAAATGCGGAGGAACACAGTCCATATGTGTTGTCCGAAGAATTTCTATCTCACCCACGGAAGTTCCGAGCCTACTATAAAATGGAGATACCAACTTTTGAGAAGTTGTTCAATGTAATGGAGGAACCAGCTCTTCGGAAGAATGATACACTTTGTTTATGGAAGCGAAGTGCGGGACACAAACTGAAAAATGAGAGAATCACACAAACCGACTAGAGACGCGTGTTTTGAGAGCTTGGAACCCAGGGACGCCTGCCATTGCAGATAGCACTAACCTACAATGCCATGAGACCTGCCTCGAATTCCAACCTGCCAGATCTCTTCAGACACTAGTTTCATGTTTCAAGAAGACATGAAGCAAGTGACTCCAGTGTGAAAGCTCTCATACATTTCAATGGGTTGGATTTGAAAGAAGCGTGTCGAGTGTCTACTGGTCTGATGTTTGATGTCTCGTGTCTAACCATTGTGAAAGCCACCTTAAAGTGTCTTATGTACGAACCTCTTTGGTTTTGTCGATGGTTGCTCCGGAGGCTGCCCGCCTTGCTGCCGCTCATTCGCGTGGTGTTTATCACTGCCGTGTTTTCCTGACTGGCTGTGGTGTTTCCCTCCATCGTCTTTTTCCCTCCGGACGTCTCTCGTAGGTCGCTCTTCCGCAGGTGGTTCAGATGTACTTCCTGCAGGCAGAAAAAGGCCTTTGAAAGTGGCAAACTGAATAAATTTTATGACAGCATTCCTCACCTTTTGACATTTGAAGTCCGCCATATGCAAAACATTCTAAGTGCTATTTATAAAATTGTCCAGCAGACCCAAAAACCGAGCGAAAAAAAAAATGAATAAAATGTCTTTTGTAGTTTTCCATGTCTGTTATGCATTTTTTATTGTTTAATTAGTAAATAAATCAACAACTAAAATTAATTATTCTATTTTTAGCGAATTCAAACCAAAACAGCCTGAGAGCCCATCCCCAGGCATAACTTATTTTGGTAACCAGGAAGGTCAAATTTCAGTTTATTGAATACATTTCAGCCTGTGTTCTGATTCTTATATCACAAAAATAAGAAGAAAGGGTTGAATATGAAGTAGGTAGGTAATTAAAATTTTTATTGCAGCAACTGTAGGTTTTAAAAGAAGTAATTTAAATGAAAGGAAAGCATGAGACGTAAAACAGTTTTGAAAGATAAAAACACAATTTCCCGCATTTTTGATATAGGTAATCTATACTATTAGGTACCCATATAAAAATCTAATGGTGTCTATGTTCGTGTTACTCAATCACGTAAAAAATACTGGGCCCATTGAGCTGAAATCGTATATGGACATTCATTGGGTCCCTGGATAACGTAAAGACTATAATATTACAATCCTCTAGACTTACTCCTTCATAACTTGGCTTTTCCGGTAAGAACGTAAACAACTTTGTAATTCAGGGAAAAGTTGACATGCGTCAAATTAGGATGGGGCGGGTTCACGGGTAAAGAACTTTCGATATCGAATTCGACAATACCAAAACGATCTTGGTGGGTAGAGCCGAGCAGTTTTTATTCGGAAGATACCTGTTCAAAAACTGATATTCATAACGCCTTATTAAACGCAGCAATGTTGGTCGGGAATAGTTTTAACGTAACTGAGATTATAATGAGTGGGTTAAATTAATGGGACATTTAGTTGAAAAATTAATAAGTTACAACTTGAAACTTGATTGCTAAAATTTGAGTTGAAGCCCCTTGGGGACTGCTGAGTAAAAATGACAAGGTACCTGGTAAAAATTACCCGCAGATGTGGTTCCATGCAATGTACGGGTAACCGGATGATCTAAATAAAAATCTTGATTTTTTTGGGGACAACCATGGAATCATGATTTCAACGCCCTTCATCTTCCCGGCAGTCCATTTTTTGGAGGAAGGTTAGCGGACTGGAGATCCGCTGTCTTTCGCAACGGTCATCCAGTCGTAAAAACTGTTTATCGACTTCAGCACAAACATGACCAAAATTCCCTGTTAGCGAATTTTCTTAGAAAATAAAGCTATTGCAATGGCTCCAAAAATTTTAAAATGAAAATTTTCAAAAATTTTCTTCATCGAAATCTGTTTTGAGGCATTCTGAAATGATTCCTGGATTTTAACGCTTTTTTATATGTATATATATATATATGTATATATATATATATGTATATATATATGTATGTGTCATTCCAGACGATAACTCTCGATAGAATTGAGATAAAAACTTCGTTCTTTCGCCAAAAAATCAAGCATTTCAAAAGAAAGGATGAGTTCGTTGGACAACAATTTTTGAGCACATTAAATTGGTCAAATTTCGAAAAATGTACCCAAAAAATCACTAAAAATGGCTAAAAACGGCCAAAAATCGTTAAATTTCTATTTTTTTGCAGAATTTTAGTCAAAACTAAATTTTCAACGATTAACTAGGACATTAACAATTTTTGCTCAAAATTATGATGAAAAATGTACTTAAATGTCATTAAAATTTGCTAAAATATCGATAAAAACTGCAAAAAAGTTTAAAAATCAAAAATCCCTTTTGAATCAGTGGAATTTTATTTAGAATAAGTTTTTTGCCATAAAATTGGTTTTTAACCATTTCTGTCAACTAAAATTGCTCCAATTTCAATGCAATTTATGAAAATTCGCTCATACGATCATGCTGCATGACTGGAACTTTTTTTATTTCACCCACCATCGTTATCTGACCAGAAAATTGTTTTTGTTTTGGGCGATTTAAGATTTGCTGTATAAGTAGTTATGAATACAGGTGCCGATTTCGTTACAGCCCCGAATTCCTTCTGTCTCGTCCTAAAAATAGAAGAAGTATTCACAGCTAGTCGATATGAATCCCAAGGTTGATACACATCAGTTGTCTACTACAATACATTTGGGATGTGTGCAAAGTTAACTTAAACCGAATGAAGATAATCCTATTTTGACTTGTTTTATTATTAGTTCGTGTAAAAAACATCAATCGGTCATTTTTTACCACTGTAAAACAGTGACTTTTTCAAAATGATGGGGAAACACTTGTAACTTGTCCAAATTCGGCTGTACGCTTGTTAATTTTCACTGTTCATTACAAGTCTACACTTGTACCTTTATGAAACGCTTGCACACTCATTTTCTACAACTAGTACATAAAATCGACTTGTAACTTTTCACTTGTTGCTATAGAATAATATAGGCTATAAAAACTCGGGAGAGATTGCCTTCTAATTTCTCATCATCGACTTTCCCTTTGGGTTGGCCACAGTTAATGACTCTCGCAAGTTGATGACAATGAGCTAAATACGACAAATACTCACTGATAGGCGCTATATTCTTGTCAACATTGATGACAGCGTTTGAAAAATGTTGAGCGAGGGTCGCGATGTCCTCATCAGCGGTGCTGGGACCTGGTGAAGAGACAGTTTGTAGAGATAAGTATTAAATTTTCAATACAATATTTGTAATAGACAAGTGCATACTATATACAGGAATCCTAAGACTACAATAACTCGATTTGTTAAAATATGATCTAATAATTAAAGAGCACGTTTTTTACTATACAGGGCGGTCCACAAGATAGGCTCCCCCCCTTTATTTTCTCCAATGCTGGAGTAAAAAATTCGGAAAAACTAAACTTTAAATACACCTTTTTAAAACTCAATTTCTTCTTTGCAGACACATTAGATAGGTACCTACCTACCTAATGATTCGTTTAATAATATAGACAGGTGTTCTGCGTAGAAGAGCTCTACAATAGAGAAATAATAAACTTCTGTGTAATCATTTGCAGCGTTTTTAGTTCATTTTGATGAAATTCGAGTACATATTTCGGATAAGTTTGCGCTTTAATTTTTGAATGGTCTTATTCACTGTTGATTTACTTTTTATGATTGATATTCTAGTAAAAAATATAAATTCAACAATTTTTAGGCATTTATACTATACTAGCTGGTTCAACCGTGGTTGCACCGGTTGACTTGGACATGATCAAATAGCCTGTGACCCAAGTTGAAGTAATTCTGATAGATTTGCCCACCCAGATCCCCAGTTAGTGATGGCAAAAGAAAATCGATGTTTTCGAAAAATCGATTTTTTAGTTTCAAACATCGATGTTTAGACATCGATTTTTGCTGTACGATATTTATCTAACATCGATGTTTTCATCCCAAACCATCGATTTTTTAACTCGCCGGAATAAAGCTTTTACTTCTGTAGCTTTACCGACAATCTCGAACCGGAAATTCAGATATACAAGCTCTATATTTTGTTTTGAAAGAAATTGTCTATTAAAATATCCAGCTGACTGCATCAAGATACAAATGGGAACGGTCTGCACCATCTCCTCCCCACCCCCTCACCATAGATTATTCCTCTCATCTCATCCTCATACTCAATTGAAAATGGTCGAAAAATGGTCAACTTTGGACATCAATAGAACGTGTTTTATGACCTTTTTTAAAAAAATAAAAAAGCAATCACAGTAGTTTAGACTATGATTTATTTAAATAATATCGTATTGCATTGATATGTTGAAAAATACACGCTCAAAATGGGACCGCGCGAAACCTTACAACGCAAAATACACACTGATTCTACCTCTGTTGCATGGTAATTGTCTGTCTGTCTGCCTGTTATGTTTCAAAACACCCAGGGGTAGAGAGGACTCTTAAATGAAAATTTTGTCTCGAGAATATTTAAGTATCGTAAATTTGAATAATATTATTATTTTTTTTACTATACTAAATTATTGGTTTTTATTTTTTTTATTACATTTTAGGTTTATTATATTACCTTAAACACATAACATAGTGTGTTGGGTCTAAAATAAGTTATTGTACTTATTATCATTATTATATAACTTTGATTAATCTATTACTTTAGTATTTTCAATGCTAACAAATACAGCAACAAAATGAAATGATTGTTTTATTTAAACCCTTAAATGTTCGTTTTCAGAAACTACTATTTTGTAGCCTATTACCTTACTTTCTTTATATTAAATTCAAGTACTTTATATTTCTTTTAACAAAATTTGTCTTCTTCGATGTTAAAACATCGATGTTTTTAAAAATCGATATTTTGGGCTCGATTTTTGTATCCCATCGATTTAATGAGCTCGATACATCGATGTTTCCAAAAATCGATTTTTCATGAAATATTGCTATCACTATCCCCAGTTGGTTCAGTGACGTTCAAAACGCTTCAACATCCTCCCCCCCTCCCCCTCACCACATGGTCAAATTTCAAAACTTTGAAAAAGTAGTCTTTAACTTGAATTAGAGCAATCCAAACATATTCGACAATCAAATCCTCAGTTCGTTCAGTGATGACAAAGATACCCCATTTCCCCCCCCCCCCCCCCCCCTCCTATGGGATAGGTTTGAAAGTTTTCAAGTAGCCTGTGATTTAGGTTAGAATACTCCAAACATTTTCGACAAATCAAATCCCCAGTTGGTTCAGTTATGGCACCCCATTCCCTCCCTCCTCCCCTAAAACATCCCCTGTGGCAGATTTTAAAAATTGCAAGCCTTTTCAACCTTCTTTGGACTTCCACGAATAATTTAAGATCAAAATTAGCCAAATCGGTCGAGCCTTTCTCTAGTTTTAGCAAGACTAACAAACTGCAATTGATTTTTATATATATAGATAGAAGAGAGATATTAAAAAAATTTACGAAACCTAATGGCAGTTAATACGGCCACCCTATCCTGCTAATATTTGTCATCAAGCATTGAAATTCAGATAACCCAAATTTTTATAGCTTCGTCCTTTGACATCTCAGATTCTAATCGAGATAAATTGTTCGTTTTGGCCTAAGAACACTCAGTGAATCATGCCCTCTCATTTGGTTGAGTTTCAACTCAATTGATTGAGTTGGAAAGGATTTATGCGTGGAAAACCTATTGGGAAAGTGTGTCAAAAAAGTGGTTAGATCAAAAAACGAAGGGTGGCCTCCTTCGTTGGAAGAGAGGGATTTCCGCGACATTCTTCGCCCGCCTTCTACTTCCAAGTTGCAGGGGTTTCCTGTCTTTGCCTGTGCTCCCACGTTTACCAAGGAGAAAAAACCATAGTTTATTGTATTATTTGGGCAGTTTGCATTTTCCTCCCGCTGATCAAATCTCAGTAAAAAGTTGTTAACTTCGTGTTCCTTTTTCTCCGGCAATACTCAACCTATCAACGTGATTTTTTTTTTTTTTTTTTAAATATATTGTTGTGCATATTGTCCTCGATACTCTGTGCCATTGGTTTTACAAAATAGTGAATAGGGGAAAAGAGCAAAGGTATGAAGAAAACCTTTCAAATTTAGGCTTGCGGCCCCACATACAGACTGCATTTTTTTATGTTATAAGAAAAAATCCGCAAAATCCATGGCAAAGTTTGTGCCTTTGGTATTGATGTATATTTAAAAAAAAAAGAAAAAAAAAAAGGCTCTAGGTTGACTAAAACTCGAGACAAAAGAACTTGAGTGCTGAAAAACGTGATTTTTCAGGAAACGCATTTTTCTGAAAATGAACGTTGTTCATGTCTTGACGTCATTCCGAGTATCAAAACATCAAAACAAACCACCTCCAACCATTGTTTGGATGAATGTTTGAATTGCCTAACTCCATACAGCATTGTTATTGATAACCTAGTTATACAATCTGTTTCTATTATAAGACGAGCCAGCATACGGAGCAGGTAGGGATGGGTATCATTACAAAAGTATCGATAAAGCTTATCGATACTGTATCGGGATGCAAGTATCGATATACCAAATATCGCTTGAGCAAAGTATCGATATTTATAACTATCGAGTATCAATACCACATCCACATTGTTTCAAAAAGTTGGAAAAAACCACATTGGGAAAAAGTTTTCCCAACAAAAAATGTTTCAAACCGGAGTTTGAATCATTTAACTTAATGGATGGAGGTCATTGTAAAATAAAGTTCATGGTATATTATTTTCATATATTTAAAATTACTGTATTGAAAAATCATGTAAGAAAATGTATTTACTCGAATAGATAAAATCACGTCAAAACGATAAAATCACGTCACGATAAAATAGTCACAGGGATGGAAACGTTAGAGCAAATATACTTGAAATTTCCACGACTCATCATCTAAACTTTTCAAAAATATGAGTTTGGAGACCAACTTTCTTCCTTGCCGGAGTAACTGTGGCTTCATAACAAGTGGCTAATCGCTGATTTGCGAGTCGTTGACAAAGTCAACCAAGAAAAATTGAAATAAGTTTGTCAAAGTTGTTGAGGAAAAAATTCCCGATATTTCAAAATATCGGAATCTCTAATAATATCGGAGGGCACAGTATCGTTACAAAAATATCGATATGAGGTGGAAAATATCGATATTTTGAAATATCGAGTATCAATACCCATCCCTAGGAGCAGGCCTCCATTAGTGGGCGCACAACAGGAGGTTTGCGCGTTTGAACAAATAATCAACCGGCTTATAGTGGTTCGTTTTTTCTCATTTTTGTTTTATTCGATTCCATATATAATGTAGTATTAAAAAGTCCAGTCATGCAGCATGACCATGAGCGAATTTTTGAAGAAATCTTCGACGTTTCAGTCGCTATTGATCGTGTAGAGAAATTTTAGTTTATGATTTTGATAGACAAACATGGAATCAAATTCTATCTATAGCATGGTTCTAGCCTTAAACAGCATGGTTCTAGAATTGGTTATACAGGGATACTTCCATAAGAGTAGTTCAATCTGAATTTGGACAATGTTCCATGCAAATATTACCGATTTTTACAACTAGCGAACGGCTAGTTATTTCGATTTTTGACTGATTTTTCAACCTTGAAATTTTTGAAAACTTGATACATATTCTTATAGGAAATTTTACGCTGATTCCGAATATACCACATGTTAGTATGCTGAAAAAATTATTTCGCACAACAAATCGCAAAAAACAGGCTATTTTGACATTTTTGACTACATTTTTGAAAATTTCAACCCAAAGATGTAATCCGATCATGCTGGTCAACGAACTTGAACTTTCGTTTTGTGTCCTTAACATTTTAAAATTTGTTTGAAGTTTCTAGCACAATTCTACGGACAGTTATCGTCTGGAATGACACATATATACATACATACATACATACATACATACATAAAAAAATGCGTTAAACTTCAGAATATGATTCAGAATACCCTAAAACGGATTTCTGCATAAAAAGTTTTCAAAAATTCACATTCTACAAATTTTGAGGCGAGAGCAATAGCTTAATTTTCTTCAAAAATTCGCTAAAACTATATTTACCGAAAAATGATTTTTTTTTTACCCAAAAAAATGCAAACTGCCCTTAATAATTTACTTTTCAGCAAGTGTCTACTCGATTTATATTTAATGTAGGAAAATATACATTTAACAAATTCAATAAAATTGCTTTACCTTTTCCGTGTTTTTCGGTAGATCTGCTGCCGTGGTGGTGAGGTCCAGGGTGGTTCTTAGACCCGGCGGAGAAGGGCGGTATCTGATCGTGATTGATTCTCCCGCGCCTGGGCATCGACGAGCGGCCGCGCCCAGCTTCGTTCTTCGTTCCGCTGTCGTTCGAACCTTTCAAAGTAGTTGGTTCCTTGTCGTTGAATGGTTTTACACTGCTAGAAGGAGGATAACAACGAAATCCGTTAATATTTCATGAACTTATTAACGTTGGTTATGGAGTTGCTGCCTTAGCCTGGTCCTCCACTGGAAGAGCATTCAAGCGACTTAGCGACAAGGCGACTTCCGCTAGGCGACTGAGCTACTCCACTGGAAGTCGTAATAGACTGGTGTGTAATAGACTGCATTTATTTTTGGTAAAATGGACGACATAGATAGTCATTTTGCTGGATAATGCTCTTGTTAATTTCCTTCGGATGAGAAGGAAACGACGAATGTTCTGGATGAACTCAATATTGACAAGGAGGCAAAGTTTGGGTGAATTCAACCACCTCCACGATGAGCTGAAGGGAGATTCAGAGAAGTTTCGAAATTATTATAGGATGGACCTACAAACGTACGATTACATCTTGAATGCTATACAAGCTTCGATCACCAAATCGTCCAACTTCAGGGACACGAACTCACCAGCAGAACGCGTGTGTGACTCTCAGGTAGTAAAGTATTAAAACCAGATAATTATTACGTTTTTACATGTAATTATTGTTGTTAATCATAATAAGGGAATGTAATGAAAGTAAAAAAACGAAAAATTCAGCGTAACTCCTAAAAAAAATACGTTTTTGATAGTGAGTGTTAATTTTAACAAGGTAATGTAATTGAGGCGCAAAAGTGAAAAGTTCAACGTAACTCCTCTGGAAAATTAACATAATAGTCCTGTAGATGTTGAGGTTCGCCGTTCACAGTCGAAGGGTGCGCCGAGAAAACATGGGAGGGGGAAGGCAGGTCGCTCGAAGACAAGCGACTGATCCCATCCGGATGGGATCAGTCGCTCGTCGCCTCAAAACGAGTCGCGTCGCTCATGTAGCTTGCAGTGGAGGAGCTCTAATAATTTTTAAGCTTATGGGATTAGTCGCTTGTATATGGACGAAAACGGTTAGTCGCATAGTCGCTTCCAGTGGAGGAACACCCTTATCCGTATACGGTATATTTATACAGGGTGATTCCCTCGCAGATGCAAAAAAAGATTTGGGTGAAATTACATCAAAAATGGAGTAAAATGCCGCCAACGGCATATTTTTATCTCAATCCGTTCTCGAGATATGATTTTTTAAAGGTTTTTTCAGGAATACCGTGTTTTTTTCCTTTTAAACTCAGATTTATCCACTTTACTTCATTCAATTTTAACTTATGAGCACATTTTCGGAATCAACATTAAATTTACTATAAGAATAGTGTACTTGGGTTCTAAAAAAGTACCATCCAAAGGCCCTCACATCAGCTCAAACATTGACGATTATGAAAAAAGAATATTTCTGAAAATCTTTAAAACTTTACTACTCTTCCAAAAATAAACCTGGAAACTGGCAAATCTCATGAAAACTGCTTCGTTTAATACTCTTTCCAACGATATAATCAAGTTTACTTTTATTTTGTTATTTAGTGGAGAAAATTATGTTTTAATGTTAAAAAATATGGGTTTTTCATTCAATGAAATTGTTGGTTTTCTCGAAAGATGACCCTCCATGAACCTACGAGTATGGGGTCGGTTTCTATATATTTTTTCACGCTGTATCGAATGTTAACATTTGTAGATCTCTCCAACTCCGTTATAATCGAGTTTTACACTTGAAATCGCAAATGTTTAGTTTGTTTGTTACGATTAAATTTATGTGTGTTATGGGGTAAAACTAGTTAATTAAAGTGTAAAACTCGATTATAACGTAGTTGAGAGATCTGCAAGAGTTTCCATTCGATCCAGCGAGAAAAAATACATAGAAACCGACCCCATACTCGTTGGTTCATGGAGGGTCATCTTTCGAAAAAACCAACAATTTCATTGAAAAACCCACATTTTTTAACATTAAAACATTATTTTCTCCCCTAAATAACAAAATAAGAGGAAAATTGATAATACCGTTGGAAAGCATATTAGATGAAGCAGTTTTCATGAGATTTGCCAGTTTTCAGGATTCTTTTTAAAAGAGTAGTAAAGTTTTAAAGATTTTCAGAAATATTATTTTTTCAAAATCTTCAATGTTTGAGCTAGTGTGAGGGTCTTCGGATGGTACTTTTTAAGAACCCAAGTACACTATTCTTATAGGAAAATTAATGCTGATACCGAAAATGAGGTTGCAAGTTAAAATTAAATGAGGCAAAGTGGAGAAATCCGAGTTTAAAATGAAAAAACATGGTATTCCTGAAAAAACCTTTAAAAAATCATATCTCGAGTACGGATTGAGATAAAAATATGCGGTTGGCGGCGTTTTACTCCATTTTTGATGTAGTTTCACCCAAATTTTTTTTTGCATCTGCGAGGGAATCACCCTATATTTATATCCGTATTTGAGGGTTGAGATTTTTTCAAGGCTTCTCAAATCATATCGTTTATTGCTTACGCTGAGCGCTTTCGCCTTGTAATGGCCTCATCAGAGCTTGTAGTTTATTGTTAGATGCTTAGTGCCTGCTTTTTGGGTCCTCTTCACCATCTTAGGAGATACCTTCACAGTTTGTATAATTCGTCAATTTGTTAGAAGGGATACATCTATGCATCTCTCCAACAATTTTCATTATTTCTCAATTTGGAAGATTAACTACATCCCTGCTTTCCTCAACAACGTGGCAATTTCCTACGCGAATGAAGCCAAATACCTGGGCATGACGCTATACGCCAAGCTCAGGTGGAAGGAACAAGTCAAACCTCAAAAGCCTGAAATTTATTCCTTAAAATTCCTACTACGTACAGGTGCATCCTGCATCTCCCTACCAGTCCTTCCATTCACCATCAAGAAGGGCATCGTTAGAAGAAAAAATGTCGTCAGTTTTGCTGATTTTGGTACTAAGCCCAGAAAAATTCCTCGTTTCAATAATCCATCTCTCTCATTGTGGCCTCTTCATCCTAATTATCGTATCACGAGTACATTTATCTTAAATTGTGGTGCAATTTAGGCACTTTAGGAGCAACAAGGTCGCACAATTTCTTCAAAAACCTCAAGCTTAAAGACAAATCCATGTAAAAAAAATCATAAGAAAATTTCTAATGGGAATTCCAGGTAATCTTCAGATTTGAAGAAATCACTGGAAAGTTCAAAGTGTTTGTTATGTGCCTATCGAGTTTTAAAGAAATGCTTGCATACGAGTCTGCAACACATTGGGACATTTTCATGTGTGTTTTCTTATTGTATTTATTACTAGGCAGATCTCACCCGTGCATTGCACGGCGGGGCGTACAGATCAATTAAATGGGCCATAAGAGAAACCGCCCACCCGTGGGTACTTAATTGAATTCGCGATCAGGTTGACTCGACACCCGTGGGTACTTTATTGAATTCAAGCCAGGCTACATCACCTACCCCCCTGCAGACTCGTATGCAAGCTCTAAGAGCCACTCAGCTGATCCGGACCCTGGGCATCGTCACGTAAATGTCCTAAAGAGGCTACATAAGAAATTACAGCTTCCTAGAGTGTAAAGATAGAAATTACCTATTAAAATGATTTAACCACCGCTTCACAAATCAAACCGTTCTCGCAATATTTGGATCACCTGCTATGAATCAAATCATCGAAACACCAGCTCAACGAAATCATCAGAAATTAACAAGCGGTTGCAATCATGTTCACAATATCAATTATTGAGAATGATCACCTGTGTGTAAACAATTATTCATATAACCATGCTCATAACTCAGCTTGTTGGCCAAGCACTTCGCAGTAGTTAACATAATATGGGATAAATCAAGAGCTTTCGAACGAATGGTCAACGAATTTTGTGGGATGAAAAACGACGAAGTACCATTTCCCTAGCAACGACTCGGTTGTAAGCGGAAATCATCAGAAAACCAACTGTAACGTTACGTGACAGTTTTTTGTGCAATGTGCCAGGCAAAGACATGAAAATGTCAAAAGAAGAGGACAGAGCTCGCATTGAAACTTAGAAGGATGTATTGGCTAATTGGCCGACGATCCACCATGACCAGAGATACAATCTTTACAATCAAGTACTCAAGCCAGTTTGGATGTGTGGAGCGCAGTTGTGGGGCTGCACAGCTCCATCCAATAGACAGATCATTCAACGTTTCCTGAATTCTGTACTACGATGTATCACTGATGCGCCGTGGTACTTCCGAAATGAGGCACTCCACCGTGAACTTCAAGTTGACAGTGTGGATGAGGTGATCAAAAAGCGAGCAACGGCTCATCTTGCCAGACTAAAAGATCGTGTGAATGAGGAAGCTGTAAAGCTGCTGGATGTGCAAGATCTAACCCGATGCCTTAAACGTTTGAAACCGCATGAACTTGTGTAGGAAGTGAATGTGATATGTTCGAGAGACAAGGGACAAAGTTATGCATCTTGTCCTGAATAGTGTATTGTAGTAATGTAAGTCAGATTTGTATTGTTAATGAGATTACTCGGTGCAATAAAAGCTTTTAAAAAAAATTTCTAAATTTAAAAATGCAAATTGACCACAAAGACCGCCTTATACGTATAAGGACACAATAGAGATATCTATCAACCAGACAAAGCGTGATCCAGCCACCAGATTCTCACATATTATCCCCTTCTAACAAACTGACGAAATATACAAACTGTAAAGGTATCTCCTAAGATGATGAAGAGGACCCAAAAAGCAGGCATTAAGCATCTAACAATGAACTACAAGCTCTGATGAGACCATTATAAGGCTGTACGTCCAGTGGACGCGATTTCGCGCGATGAGGCGAACAGGCGAAAAGAGGCGAATTCCGTCCCTAAGGGCCGCCATTCACGACGGAGCCAGATGGCTTGAGGCCGCTCACTCGAGTCCATCTGGCACCGGTCCAAATTAGGGGGGGGGGGTCACACACGGGTACACAGCCAGTAGCGTTTCCTCGTTATTCGGTACTGGTGCTGTGCACTTGAGCATCTGACCTCACCAATTCACTTCATCATCACTTTATCAATTGTACCTCTTCAATTTTACTTCAGTATGAACAACGAGGAACTTGTTAACTTAGCTTCCGCTGCAGTTTGCATTCATATGAAGAAGAAGAAACCAAAAAGGCAGTGGCAGAAAGAATGGTTTTCAGCTCGAAATAAATTAACCCATCTCTGGTTGATTGAACACCTAACATTAGAACCTGCTGACTGGCGATATTACCTCCGCATGGATGAAGCAACGTACCATGTGTGGCTTAAAATGGTGACGCCTATCATCCAAAGGCAGGACACGAACATGAGACAAGCCATCATGCCCCATGAAAGGTTGACTGCAACTTTTCGGTACCTAGCAAGCGGCTGTAGCTATGAGGAACTGAAATTCGCCACAGCTATTTCACCCCAGGCTTTGGGGCCTGTCGTGCGATTCTACATTGGCTCCGAGATTTCATGAAGGTAAAATTCAATCACCTCCAGGACGAAGTCACGGCCACTCCACTTGCCATCGTACACGTACTATCACCTCGACGTCTAGAAGTACACTGAAAGGATTTTGGCCCGGGGGATGACCCACACACGAAAGAGCCAGCCAGTGGAGCCGATCCATTTGGCGTGCCGATCCCCACTCACGGCAAGTCCACTCGACGGCTCCATGGGTTTGGCCCGTCCGAAAATCCAGCAAGGCCACTAGGTGGCACGGGGCCACTTGAAATTTCCCCACACACGGTGGAATATGGATCAGCCCGAGACCGTTTGGCTCGTTGGTTCCGTCGTGAATGGCGCCCTCAAGGCGAAAGCGCTCAGTGTAAGCAATAAACGATATGATTTGAGAAGCCTTGAAAAATTCTCAACCCTCAAATACCATTACCTGAACTTATTAACCATTCTATAGGCCTCATGCTTATTGATTCTAGCGCTGGCAGTGGCGAATGGCCAGAGTGGTCCCCAAATGGAAATATTTAATCTCCCTGACCGAACTTAAGATTTCCCTGACAAAAAATATCAAATTCAAATTTATTTTTGTTTTCTCGTCATTTATTGTACCTTTTAATGCTTCTAAAACAAAAATCGTATAATTTAAAGAAAAAAAAAGAAAAACGCATGCATACGAGTCTGCAACACATTGGGTTCAAAAGCTGGTACCATGGACGTACCCGAAGACAAGGTAATGCCAAAACTGACACTAGTCCCACTGTAAGCGTTAGAATCCCTATAGTGCATGAGGCCTATAGCATCGACCATATCACAACTGTCACCTTATTCAAAGTCAAAATTACATTACGGTGTACATTAATGTAATGTACACCTTAAAAGAATGACCCGATTTTAGCTTGTAATATTATTGAGCCTAGTGCGTTACCGGCACTGATACTGCATTACCGAAAACCGGCGAGGTCTAGGGTTTTAGAAAATCGCCGCTAGATGTCTATACGAGCACTAACCTTGAGCGTAATGTCAGTCTGTAGCAATATGGCGTCCGCTCAGCAGAAGGCTTTTTGCGTTCAGCATTTTCATAAAACCGAATCAGTAATAACAGTGCAGAACCACCACTACCAAAGACCATTCATCGATGGTATAAACAGTTTGTAGATACTGGGTGTTTGTGCAAAGGTAAAAGTTCCGGACGACCACACACATCTGAGGAGACAGTGCAAACAATTCAGGATGTGTACCAGCGGAGCCCGCGAACGTCAACACGACAGTTTGGGATGAATTCGGGTGGATTCAGGGTGGATCGGATGAATTGGGATGGATTCGGGGATGAACCGTTTAGATGTCGTCCGAGCCTCTCAAGGAGGTCACATCGAACATTTATGATACATCAGTATAAACTTGATGCACCTGTGAGTAGTTTGATGCAAAATTTGTTTGTGTGCACAATTTTGTTTAATAAATATACTCATTTGAAATCGGGTCATTCTTTTTAAATCACCCTGTATTGTGAGTGTTCTCAATAGTAAGCTTCATTTTATGTAATACATGAATAGTTAAATCATCAAACATTAACCCTTTTGCTCTGGAATCCGTCTTTGTGCGTAAAACATCGAAATAAAGCCTATATTTTTGGGATTCACCTGTTCATTGTGCAGTAGGGTGCACGCTATTTCGAGAAAGGTGATATTTCCATGACCTCCACCCAAAATTGGGTTTAAAATGTCAAAAAAAGACCCCTGAATTTTTTTCAGATTTTCGCGTAACAAAAACCTACGCCGGTATCTGGATTCTGGTTTTTGAAATGCGCTTTTTTTGCCTATATCAGACTTTTGAATATAATTTTTACAAACTTCTTTGTAAAATTGTGAAACTTCGTATAGGTACGTTTTTGGGGTCGCTGAACTCGAATATGCAGTCAAAACAAGTCGACAGCAACAATTTTTGATAGTTTAGAATCTCAAAATCGTGTCAAAAAATGACAATTTTTCAAAATTCGTCGTAAAATTATGAAGATTCCTATTCTTATGTTTCTTGAGTTGCTGAACTCGAATTCACTGTCAAAAAAGCAATTTTTTGAAAAGAAATGGCTATATACTAGTAACATAAGTCAAATACATAATAAACATGATTTTTATTCTTCATACAAACGATCACCTTACTCAAGAATCAGGTTTAGCTAACTACCAAAGGTTGTTGCTGTCGACTTGTTTTGACTGCATATTCGAGTTCAGCGACTCCAAAAACGTAAGTATACAAAGTTTCACAATTTTACAAAGAAGTTTGTAAAAGTTATATTCAAAAGTCTGATATTGGCAAAAAAAGCGTATTTCAAAAACCAAAATCGAGCTACTGGCGTAGGATTTTGCTATGCAAAAAATCTGAAAAAATTCAGGGGTCGTTTTTTTGACATTTTAAACCAGATTTCGGGTGGAGGTCAAAATTCCAGCTTTCTCAAAATAGCGGGCACCGTATTGTGCAGATTAAAAGTAAGTAAGGGTGGTAATCAGAATGAAAGAAGTGAATCGTATAGGTTTGCTATACTGCGCAAGCGGACTTCCTTCATACGGAATTCATAAATTCGTCACCTTTTAAAGACACTAGATTTTAATGATGATAACAGGGTGAGTCATGAAGGACGGACGGTTTTCAAAAAATCAGTACATCGTTAATTTTGCTTAAAAAAATTTTCATTTGTTATTAATACGTTCTCATAGTGCTACCATTTCGTAAAATTAATGGTGGAAAACAACATCTGGCAGGTGATGGCCGTTTTCATTGATGCACTGCTGTAGTCGCTCACAAAAGTTTTCCTCCACTCTCACCAACATCGCTCTGTCAATTTGAGCAACTTTCGCTCGAATTGCAACCTTCAAATCTTCCAGTGTACGGGGTTTGTGGTCGTATACACGTCCCTTGAAGTGACCCCACAAGAAAAAGTCACACATAGACAAGTGGGGGGAACGAGGAAGCCAAAGAATGTCGCCATAACCGGAAATGACGCGATGTGGGAAAAGTCGGCGAACAACATCCATCGTCGCTCTTGCTGTGTGGGCCGTTGCCCCGTCCTGTTGAAACCACACCCGTCGGATAGGGACCCGTTTTCTGCGTAGAGCAGGGCTTAGAAAGTTATTCATCATGTGTGTATAGCTCTGCATTCACAGCAACAGTATCCCGTTGTCATCTTCAAGAAAGTAAGGACCGATAACAACTAAACTGGCTACCGCACACCGTACAGTCACTGTGCACAGACTGTGCAAGAGTATACGACCACAAACCCCGTACACTTTGAAGGTTGCAATTCGAGCGGAAGTTGCTCAAATTGACAGAGCGATGTTGGTGAGAGTGGAGGAAAACTTTTGAGAGCGACTACAGCAGTGCATCAATGAAAACGGCCATCACCTGCCAGATATTGTTTTCCACCATTAATTTTACGAAATGGTACCACTATGAGAACCTATTAATAACAAATAAAAAATTTTTTTTAAGCAAGCTTCATGAGTCACCCTGTATAACTGTTACCTCCATGCAGCCACCTCTATGCAGGCCACTAGGCATGGAGGAAGGAAGAAGGTAGAATATAGATCTCACCAGTGAAACTTGTAGTTGGTATGTTGTGAGCCCTATTCCCAACCCTGAAGTTTTGGTCCAGGCTGTTGACTTCTTCAAGCATAAGCCCATTAGATATTGGCGCGAGATACTGTCGAGGAGTGCCATAACGCCCAAAATGCTGAAGCCATGCCTGAGCCACTGCTTCAGAAGATTGACTTGTCAATGGGTAAAACTCAATATGCCATGTAGAACAGCTCTGTTCCACACTACAAAGCATATGGCAGAATGTCAAAACGACACAACAGGAGGCAGTACAAAGGCAGAAGAAAACCTATAATCGTGCAGTAGTAAACCGCTGTTTGAATGTTGTTATAGGGTCTACTTGCATAACCCCACCATCAAGCGAGGAAGGGTAAAGAAATTCAGTAGGTCATGGCAAGGGCCTTATACCATTTTGCAAGTCCCTTCCGAACTCAATGTAATCATTCAAGTCAGAGGGAAGCAGAAACGTGTTCATGTCAATATGAAGTGGGCTTATGCTAGGAAGAATGTAATGTAATGTAGGAGGAAATGTGATTGCACCTAGACCGAGATTAACGTTGTCAACTCACAATCCATAATTCATTATTTGCAGGATCCATTTACATGATCCTAGAGGGCCATATGAAAAATGCTCAAAGATTCAGAAGACAAAACTACAAGAAACATATCGCACCCCGGCAAGAAAAGTGACAGTTATCGTCGATGTGTCACTTTTCTTGCCGGAATAGTTCAAAAGGTGCTAGTAAATTGAATTGTAACTAGCTATGCAAAACGACACTTCTATTTTTTTAAATTGATAAAGAAGGTTTGAAACAACAAAAAGCCTGTTGTAACAGCAACATTTTGATAGAACAGAAGGAATAGTGAACCTTAATCACAGCACTTGAAAAAGTTAGGCACTTTTGGGTGGCACTTAGTCTTAAAATTTCCCAGATAAATGTCATTGTTCTTAAACTAAATTAATTATTTGAAGAACTAGAGCACGGAACACAATACTAACTTATACATCCATTTAAGAAACAACTTCAGTCTGCAAAGTAGTGCACACATTTAAGAAAAAATGGTTCATAAAACCAAGGAACATTTAATAAAAAAAGTTTTGTCTGAAGAGAATACAATGGTTTATTAAAGAATAATAAACCAAAAGAGATAGGTAGGACCTAAGGCTATTGGTAATACCTACAGCACCAACAACTGACACTGTAGAAACTAATTAAAAAGAGTTTGGCCCAAAGTAGTGTTGTGCAATTAGAGCTAAGACTAGGAAATTCAGAGTCACATGTAAGTCATGTAAGTTAAATAAGGAGCGACAGTAGGGTTCATGATATTGAGGAATCGAGTTGTCAGCAATCAATTTAATATCTGATTTCTTACCATCTGCTAGTGGTATCTTGCTTGAGTAAGCAGGGGAAAGACTGAGCTCGCAAGGATGGAACGAAGAAGCACGCCTTGAAGAGGCTCGAGTATTTTTGACTTCTGAAAATTCATGTTTGAAACGAGATTTAAGAAATAGAACCTCTTGAGTCGATTTTTGAGCATTCATAACTCTTACTTGTGTGGTTTCAATTGACTTTCCATCAACGGTTTTACTATAATTAGTTCCAGTTTGCTGCGCCAAACCCTTGAGATCCTAAAACTGGGACAAATTTTCTCGAAGTGTCACTTTTCTTGCTGGGAATTGGCCAAAAACAGGTGCGAGGAAAACTGACACTAGCGGCTTCCCACGGCCAGTGTTGTTACTACAGCCAAAACAACTGTTTCCTCTTGTAGATATCAGTCTGGAGCTCGCAATGAAAGTGCTAACCCAAAACCGGATTTTTTGAGAAGTGTCACTTTTCTTGCCGGGGTGCGATATTTTAACCTGGCTTGTAGCAAAGGGGGAAGCGGGATGTGAAACTGTTTTAAGCAGTATTTATGTACAGTGATTATTTAAGAAAACATCTTCTCTTAAAATTATAAGAACATTATACGCATAACATTATATTTTCAACCTACCGATTGTATCATAGAGTAAACAGATTATAAGACATGAGCGATTCACCAAGACCTTCCCCAACAACACGGGCCAAGCCTACCGTTGGGAAAGAAATCGAAAGTGAGTAGCTTAAGTTGTTCAATTTGTACCATATTTATAAAATGCATTTGTATGATTAAATAAATAAATAAGAAGTCAACAGCCTAGACCAAAACTTCAGGGTTGGGAATAGGGTTCACAACAAACAGACCAACTACAAGTTTCACTGGTGAGATCTATATTCTACCTTCTTCCTTCCTCCATGCCTAGTTGCCTGCATGGAGGTAAGATAACTATACAAGAATTTCACACACCAAACAGTTAAAGGAAATCTACAGGTCGATTCTCTCAGAAAACCAGATATTCGCTCTGCACACACTGTTTTTTCGCTTCTCTTGAACGATTGAAGAAATTCATTTTAAATTTGGTGTACCAACTCATTAGTACTTGAAAAATGTGTTTAAATTACACTTTTGTAGCATCAGGGTGTCAAATTTGTTGGTGTCTGAAGTTGAAGTTTAAAAACCCCACTCCTACTGCTCAGATTTCAAAATTCTTGTTGCAAAATGACCGCGAATAGAAGTAGATAGACAAAAACAAATAAGTAAATAATATGAAAATGACCCTCTGACTCAAATATCGACCTGTAGTTCCCTTAAGACATTAGCGTCACAAGTTGAAGGTGAAATATAAAGATAGTAACCGTAAATTCAGGAGCATTGAACAATACACACCTGTGAGGGATTCAGAGCAAAAGGGTTACAATAAAACAAGCAGTTGAAATCAACTCGAAACCAACATGATAAATAAAAACAATTGATATTAAAAAAAAGAGAAATTAACCCGTAGCAATTAAAGTTTTTGGAAGCTTCTGACTGATTGCTTGCCTCAAATTCTATCTTTGCAAAAACAGCTCTGGAAAGGAAAGCAAAAAGCAGGTTATAGAAGCAAATGTAGCAAGTAAAACATGCAGTAGGATTAACAGAAGCAATTCAAAAGAAAGATAGCAAGGGAATGAGATTGGTGATCATTAAATGAGTGTTACTTATTTAGGGTCTGTAATTGACTGGATGGCTAGATGTCATAAGCGCTGACCCGCTGAAGGACAGTGTACGAAAGCGCTAATTTCCGGGAAGCATGGGTTGTACAAAAGCGCAAAAAATAAGGTGCGAAAGCGCAAAAATATGTCCGGTGGAAACCGGCTTTTAGGCCCAATGTAAGTTTTGTACCAGGAGTTCTATGAAGTCGCCAATTCGACTACTGGCAGGGACGTTTCGGCGTCAAAGTAGCTCGAAATACTTTTTCAAGTGTTGCCCTTTCGGAGTGTTGCTGACATAATCGTTAAGAAGACCAATTTGACGAGTGAACTGCATTTTCAAAGTCAAAAATGAACACTTTTGGGGAAAAGTTCACACCGAAAGAATCACAAAGATCCTGCACAAACTCCCACATACGTTGGTAGCACTCGGTTCTTTTGGCTGGCAAGAAACAAAATGCGAGCAGCGTGTACAACTGGGCAACAAATTTCGGCAAAACGTAAAATGTACCCATCATCGGATAGTACAATATCTGCAATATTCTTAACCGTATCTGCATTATTGAGTTAATGGTACCCCCCCACCCCTCACCCGGGTGGGAGGGTGGTTTCTTTCGATTTTGGCAAGTCTCGATGTCGGATCTCAACTGGAAATGCCTCAAAAACGGCAAACAACGGCATACAAAGCCCTCAAACAACAATACAATGCCTCAAAAACGGCTTACAATTATTGCAATACCTACATTTCGGTTTGATTTTTAGAGGAGAGATTGGAGATGTAAGTTCTGGTTCAGTCCCTCTCTCCCATCAAACTGAGAATCCTCTTTATTAGGTCATCTGCTGATACAATCTGCTCTGGGTCGAGGGTGCAAAGTTTCTGATTTGTTTGGCTTCCAGTGGTGGACACTCAAAGGGCAGATGGGAGGCCGTTTCTTCCTCCTCTCCATACAATCAGCAATGGGATGATCTGTGTGGGCTCTAATCCTGTTCAGATGATTCCTGAACCATCCATGCTCAATATCACCATTCCCACCAAGTCTCATTTTCCTCTTGGAGAGAGTGAGGGAGGATGCTCCCGTGATGGCAGAGTGCGCTCATTACCACATTTCCATGTTTCTGTTTGTGGGTGAGTTTTCCAGAGCTTTTTGAGTCCCTTCCTTATCCAATTGCACAAAGCTGTTTTAAAAGAGTACGCCTAAAAGACAGAGGCTAGGGGGATACCTCAAGTCATATCATTGGATTCTTCTGTGCCCAATATGGTGAGCCTGGGAAATCTCAATAAAGACTGAGCTCAAAATCTCAGCTCAAACGTCAATTCTGTTATGGGTGCGAAACATGGCAAGTGACGAGACAAACAACAAGCATGCTCCAAGTATTTGCAAACCTTTGTCTTTGGAAAATCCTCGGCATCTTTTGACCAAATTAGTTTCAAACCGAGGCCTTTAGAGAGGAACTGGCAGGACACCCCCATCCACATTCAAATTAGAGGAGAAAATGGAGATGTAAGTTCTGGTTCAGTCCTCCTCTCCCATCAAACTGAGGATCCTCTTTATTAGGTCATCTGCTGATACAATCTGCTCTGGGTCGAGGGTGCAAAGTTTCTGATTTGTTTGGCTTCCAGTGGTGGACACTCAAAGGGCAGATGGGAGGCCCGTTTCTTCCTCCTCTCCATACAATCAGCAATGGGATGATCTGTGTGGGCTCTAATCCTGTTCAGATGATTCCTGAACCATCCATGCTCAATATCACCATTCCCACCAAGTCTCATTTTCCTCTTGGAGAGAGTGAGGGAGGATGCTCCCGTGATGGCAGAGTGCGCTCATTACCACATTTCCATGTTTCTGTTTGTGGGTGAGTTTTCCAGTGCCGTTTGAGTTCCTTCCTTATCCAATCGCACAAAGCTGTTTTCAAAGAGTACGCCTAAAAGACTGAGGCTAGGGGGATACCTCAAGTCATATCATTGGATTCTTCTGTGCCCAATATGGTGAGTCTGGTAAATCTCAATACAGACCAAGATAAAAATCTTAGCCCAAACGTCAATTCTGTTCTTCTCTATGGGTGAGAAACATGGCAAGTGACGGGACAAACAACAAGCAAGCAAGGTGAAACCTGTTTGTTTTAAATCAACATTGAAACTCTGGTTCCGTAAAACTATGATCTACTTTTAACCATGGTTAGGGATTATTGGAGAAACCGATCCTAAAAGTTGTAGAATTCATTAAAAGAAAACAGTCAATTACAGACTCATCGATAACACTCAGGATTAAAAGAAAGCAAAATCAATCCGCACTGTTTCAATGTTTCCAAATCCTCCAATTGAACGCTCGTCTCATAATCTACCATAGCGAAAAGAGCTCTGGAAAGCAAAACAAAAGCAGGTTATGAAGCGAATTCAGTAAGTACAACGTGCAGGTGTAAAAAAAAAGGTATTTCAAGTAAGTGTGCAATTAGATGGAAGTCTGATAAAACAAAGGAATCACCCCAGGCTCTGGGTGAGACACATTAGAAAGGACACAGTTTTTATAGTCGCAGGTGAAGGGAGATAGAATCCTATTGGTCAAGAGAAAGGGAAGGGGGCAAGAGGTACAACCAATTAAGTGCAAGCAAAGTGAAGGGGATTATCGCTAATCAGATAAAGTGAAAGTGGGGGGAAAATAACAAAATATGGTTTCAACATTGTCTAGGGATAATTCCAAGCTTTATAGAAATAGACCTATCAGTGGTGAAATATATTGAGGTATATTTAAACATTTACCACATCAGTCACTTTTGATAATTTCCAATTTTTCAAGTACATTCAACATACCTCCCTTTGGACAAAATTGAAGAAATTCTACAAACCCCCCGATCAGATCTGCTATAATATAATCCCCCTTCACTTTGTTTGTACTTAATTGGTTGTACCTCCTGCCCCCTTTCCTTTCACTTTATCAATGGGGCAGAGTTTGGCCGGATCGTGGGAGGGTTGCTTTCAACTTGGCGCGTTATCATTACAGTAGTTGTAGTTTGTTGGTTGAACCTGTAACAGTTCTCAGCAACTGTTACCAAGAACCATTATATTCAATGGTGAGAGAGTGAGGCCGTGTCCTACGTGGACGACCAAAGCGCGCGAGCGAGCGACCCGCGCGTACGAGCGAGCGACCAGCTGATTTCAAACAAGGTAAAACAAACGAAGTCCTACGTGCCACCGCCTGACGCCGCGATTCTCGATGAGGTCGCACGCTCGGGTTTAATTTTCAAACCGGTTTGATTTTGGTCGCGCGCTCGCCTGGTCGCGCTGCCGGGAGGTTATATTTGTGTTTTCAAGTTTTGTTTGTGTTCCCGTATTTTTAAAATTCTTTCCCTGGAAATGGCTGGGACAGACAAGAAGACAAAGACACATTTGTTTTTTTAATCGCTTCTCCCATACTTCAAAAAGCTGGGGGAAATTGAAAAACTAAAAGTTAGGAATGAGTTCCAAAGTATTTTGATAAGGGAGCTTTCTCGAAAAGAGAACTTCCTTGACGATTAATAAACTAAATTAAAAATAAAATGTTTTATAATTTATTACGTGCGTACTTATTTATTTATTTACGGGCTAGTTAGCCCAATATACAATAAGGAAACTATACATGGAAAATACAGATAAAATGAAAATATAAATTTATACAGAGTAGAAAAAAATTAAATCAATACACAAAAGATAATAATAGTACCTTTCACTAGGCTGGAAATTTAGAACAATAGGAAATGATGTGGTTTTTAAATACGGAAAAACTATTGAAAAATATATCAAGGCAATTATTCTCAGGTGCTACTAAATTATAATGTCTAGCCATACGATAAAGGGGGTTATTTACTTAACAAATAATTAAACGGGACAAAAGGGACGGAAAATAAATCATTACTTCTAGCCTTGTACTTGCCTGATTGTCAACATCTACTCGTATCTTTCTTCAGCTCCTACGGGCCTTTGAAAATTGGTAACTTGATGGTTAAATTCTCCTTCAATATGTTCAACAATATACTTAATCGAAGGTGGATATTTTCATCCTGGAGTAAGCAAAAAAGGCCGCCCCATCCTTCCTGAGTTGCGGGAACAAATTGTGGAACTCACCGTATTGTTCCCTCATTGAATAAATATTCGAAACGGGCTTCCGTATCGACGAATTGTTTTTCGCCAAGTAGTAAAGCATTGCTGCATTATTTAAAAGAAATAAGTCGTTCATAATATCGCAAAAATAGAAAAAAAATTTACACTTAGAACGAAGCAAAGGTAACCTCGCAAGGATTCTAGACGCGTACTGTGGACGCCTACTGTGGACACTATAGCGGCGCGCGCGAGCGACTCGAGGTCGCTCGCACGCGCTGGTCGCTCGCTCGCGCTCTTTGGTCGTCCACGTAGGACACGGCGTGATACGCCCACTCTCACGGTGTTCAGTATAACGGTTCTTGGTAACAGTCGTTGAGAACTTTGTTACATGTAACAGCTCTCAACAACTGTTACATACCACAGATACCATTAATTGTTATATTAATGGCCCTGAAATGATAAACAATCAAGTAGAAATTTGTGAGAAAACAATTCAGGCGTCATGAGGTAGTGAGCCACCACAGAGCTTGGCCGGACCGTGGGATGGTTGCTTTCAACTTGGCGCAGTCCAGTAGTTGTAGTTAGTTGGTTGACAGTAGTTGTAGTTTGAACCTGTAACAGTTCTCGACAACTGTTACCAAGAACCATTATACTCAAAGGTCTGAAGGGCGGAATCCATAGTCGCACCTTGAGATGGGAAATTTCTTGACTCAAGCCAAGGTCACATCTGGCTTGAGGAGGTGGACTGGTATTCATAGTCAAAAGGTGCAGGCGTTGAGGCCAGCCTCAGCTCTAATTTTTCTCAAGGTGGCTTTGAGGAGACTTGGGGTCTAGAGCGAGCGAAATGAGGTTCTTCCAACTATTTTGGGCGTTCCATGCTTAGTGAATCATGATACTTAGTGATTCTACGCTTGGAATTCCATGGTAATTGTTCGACGCAACCTTGATGAAGCCAGAAAAATGAGACATTAGAGAGTTGTTATTGAAACTTTGACAATGACAGGTTTACCATTTACACGTTCATCATAACAAACTTTCAATTGGGTTTTCCTGGTCCCGGATGTATCTTCTGGGAACCGTGACAGGTTCAACATTTTCATCGTCGAGAATCCAAATCGTCCCACTCAAAAATGAACAAACCCTCCATCGTGAACTAATTAAAAACTAAGAACTCTCAACAAATCTCAAACAAACTAATTACGTACAACAAACTAAGCACAAAATAACATTCCGAGGGAGGTTTCAACCTTCCTTGGCTGGAGGTGGGTTTGAACCTCTCTAGAGTCGAGAAATTTCTCATCTCACCTTCAAAAATTGTCTATAAATAGGGGTTTTTGAGGAGGCTTGGAGGTCAGCCTCGGAATGTAACCACTCTGAATAGGTTAAAGAGACAGGAACCCACTTCAAGGCCGATCTCAGCTCAAATGTGGAGGTCAGCCTTACCTTTGCAATTCTGAATACCGATGGGGTGAAATTCTCCTCAACAACCCACCTTGAGGAGACCTCAGCGTTGAGGAGCGACTATGGATTCCGCCCTGAGTGGTAGGCCCACTCACGGTGTTCAGTATAACGGTTCCTGGTAACAGTTGTTGAGAACCTTGTTACATGTAACAGTTCTCAACACCACAGATACCATTAATTCTTATATTAATGGCCCTAAAATCGATAGAGAACCCCTACCATCCTCTGGAGCGTCAACCATGCCAATTCTAGTCTACTGGTTCAGTCTATCAAAACTACGGGTGCGACAACCAAAATTAATTGTATCTGCATAGCTATCTAGAAATTGAGTGAGAAAAATCTACTTTCGATGATGTGAATTGAAATCGTGAAATCACGATGCAAGCAGAAACTACGGGTATAATGCATCATTTAACACTGGGATAAGCATAGGACCATACCTAATTTCATCTCTGGTGGGCAAATTGTCTTCTTTGGGCGGTTTAGGGATGAACTTGACAGACGGGCGTGGCGTTACTCGACGCTGAGGAGGCGGAGTGGTGTCACCACTTTGCGGGCCTGCTGGCACTCCACCTTCCTTGTTCCGCGAGTCCAACGCTGGGAAATCCTCATCACGTTGGACGAAGTTTCTTGGTGATCGCTTTTGGCCTTTAAAACCTCCCCTGTGAGTGGAATAATAATTACAGGTATTAACTTTAGGCATATAATTAGAAATTAGGACGACGCATCAATATTCTCTAATGGATGATTTCAACATTGATATTTACAATGTTACAAACATAATACATTTCGTTTTATTGTTATAACCAACTTTTATCATTACCATACTTCATTAAGATCTCAAACGCAAACTTAAAAACATAGAAGAAAGGGTGTAGCAAAAGTCGATATCTCTTTGATTTGTACAGCTTTTTTGTCTAGCCGTTGGCAACACTGTTTTATTTGTAATACTATTGTAAAATCACACGAACTTAATTGGTAAGTAATAGAGAGTTTTTGTTCTTCCCGTAAGATTTTCTCCCGTTGACGTGTAGAGCGGCGTCTAGAGCAAGCAGCTGGAGATGCTAGCTCTTCACGTGATTTTTACGCGTATTTCTACACGTATACGTGAAAAACCAAACGCTAACGTCACGTTAACGTCTCTATAAGTGTTTCAGAAGCTGTTTCGTATTCTTTTCGTACAGCCTATTCTTATTTAAATAATTAATTGCTTTATAATTATTTTATAAATACATAAATTATAAATACATTTATTGCTTAGGTACCTTAAATGGCTGAATTTTGTAGCGGAGCACTTCACTATAACCTCTCGACTTGTTGACCTACCAACGTGTTGTTGGCAACCACACTGTGGTTACCTTTGCTGGTAACTGCGTAACTGGGTTACCTTGGTCACACTGTGGTTACCGGCAACTGTTGTTACCTTTGCGTCAGGCTCTGATGACTACCCGTAGGCCGAAATTCCAACGAATGCATTTTCCCGTGCACGTGTAGATAGGCCTTTTTCCCGTACACGCGTAGTTCTACACGTTGACATGAAGATTCGGGTAGAAAATTACGGGAAGAACAAAAACTCTCTATTGTTCAATTGAGATTGCACACAACTCCCAATCCAGCAATGTAAAATAACTAAGGGCTGGTTAATGAGATATTTAGAGCTTTCTAACCTCAAACAAGTTTATTTGTTTACAAAAATCTTACTTCAATCTCAAGTTTGGTTGTCTTGACCATGAATGTATTCAAATTCGGCGATCAAACGTACCTACAAAAGAGAGGAACTGCCATGGGGACTCGAATGGCACCGGCTTACGCTAATCTATTCATGGCCAGCTTGGAAAATAATTTTCTGTCAAACAGGGAGAAGACTCCATTCATATGGAAGCGTTTCATAGACGATATTTTTCTGATATGGATGCATGGTGAAGAGGAACTGCAATTGTTTTTAGGAGAACTCAACTCCCAGTATTCAGTGACTTTTACCTGGTCTTTCTCTTTATTTCGCGATCCCAAGATCTCTGTCAATTAGAGGTCATCGAATATGTAGCAACCGGGAAAAGCTAGATGGGTATATTTCTACAGTGCGAGATAAGCTGGTGGAGAGGGGTTACCCAAGAAAGTTTGTAACAGACAGAATAGTCCCAGCAAATGTTACCTACCAGCAGAGACCAAAAGTTCCGTTGGTTACATTTTTTTTTGGGGCTCAAAAGCTGAATGGTATCCTCTGCGAGTTACAGCCTATCTTGACATCTAGCTCACTAACCCGTGACATCTTTGCTGAGAAACCTCGAGTGACCTTCAGACAAGGAAAAAATATTGGGGAGATCTTGTCTCATCGCCATCCACGATCGCAGCCCTTAGAGCCACACCAACAAGGCTTACATCCATGTCAACGAGCTAGGTGTAAGCTGTGCAATTTGGTTATTGAAGGGTCAAACTTCTCCTCTGCCAATACCAATTACACATACAAGTGTCGAGGTGTGGCAGAGTGCCAGTCCAAAATGTGTGTATACCAGCTTGTTTGCAAAAAGTGCACAAAGTCAACTGCATTCTATGTTGGTAAAGCAACAACCCTAAATTTAAGAATGAACAATCATAGGGCGTCTGTAAACCAATCTCGGCCACTCCCAGTGAAGGTTCACGCATCATCCCATGACGCAACATTTGACCAATGTTTTGGTGTGAAAGTTGTAACAGAGTTACCTCCTGAGAGGTCCATCAAGCTCCCGTCAGAGCTCCAGAGATAGCATTGTCGGCGTCCCGTTGAGGAATCAATGGGAACCACGCGCTGTTCTCGATCGTTTTAGACAGCTGGTTTGGCGTCGGATGGTTTTCTGGTGACAGGAATATCAACCTTCCCCGAACATGGCTCATTAAAAGCTCATTAGTAGGGGTGGTATCTCTCTGACGGGATGCCTCTTTACCTCCTCTACCTTTTTATGAGGATTTAGGCCCCCATTGCACCTCTGGGGGGGGCACCTAAATTCCTTATATGGTAGCAGAGCGTGGTTTGGATTATGCACGGCTGACGCCTAGTAGTCCAATCCATTATTTTTTGGGGC
The DNA here is from genome assembly GCA_030762985.1 of Adelphocoris suturalis. Taxonomy (NCBI): domain Eukaryota; kingdom Metazoa; phylum Arthropoda; class Insecta; order Hemiptera; family Miridae; genus Adelphocoris; species Adelphocoris suturalis. Next base: position 3,840,482 of record JAUMHS010000014.1, on the reverse strand, counting down.
GTTAATGTTTCAGAAGAAACATGGCCCGGGGTTCCAGAAGGAATTCCCATTATCACCCTTTGGTATATAAATAATTTCATTGGTCTTTGACTTATAATTTCTCTTTTATTCCCCTTTTGTATTTTATATACCATATTTTCTTTCAATCTTATGCCACCTGAGTATTGCTAATGTCAATTACAAGGTTAGTGCACAATTTAAGTCCCCTAAGTTGGGCAAATTCATTTTATATTATTTTCTTTCAATTTTTTCGCCACCTGAGTATTGCTATATGTCAATTACCAGGTTAGTGCGCCATTTAAGTCCCCATAGTTGGGCAATTTAATTTAAAAGTCCCCAATGTTGGGCAAATTAATTTCTATATATATATTTTGATTTCCTAAGGTACCTATAAGTCTCCATAGTTGAGCATCCCTTTTGTCCCGATTGTTCAATGAAGATACTTCTTATGAAGCTTCTTTGACAATCCAGTTTTAATTTCTATTCCCCCATCCAAAACGCCAATGCAGCTATTTATGAATGAATGAACATTAGTTCTCAGCTATTCACTATTCCACCCAACTACCATACTTGATCTTCAATCAAGTATGTCTTTAAGGGGAGGAGTGTAACAGAGTTACCTCCTGAGAGGTCCATCAAGCTCCCGTCAGAGCTCCAGAGATAGCGTTGTCGGCGTCCTGTTGAGGAATCAATGGGAAGCACGCGCTGTTCTCGATCGTTTTAGACAGCTGGTTTGGCGTCGGATGGTTTTCTGGTGACAGGAATATCAACCTTCCCCGAACATGGCTTATTAAAAGCTCATTAGTAGGGGTGGTATCTCTCTAACGGGATGCCTCTTTACCTCCTCTACCTTTTTATGAGGATTTAGGCCCCCATTGCACCTCTGGGGGGGGGGGGGGGGCACCTAAATTCCTTATAAAGTTTTGAAGAAGCTCCCTGATACTGCCAATGACAGAATGCTGCAGCAATCAGAAAGAGCGCATAGATGGGTGCTCGGAGTTAATCGACCACCTGGCCTCAACTTGAATGATTAATTGAAAATATATCAAAATTATTATTATTATCTCGGCCATGGATACGATTGTCCCGAAGAACGCAAGTTAAATCATTTCTTTCTCTACCTACTTTTCTGTGATCAAGAATACAATTCGAAATATCAGATTTACTTACTTTCGTTCTTTTATTTGTGAAATTTCTCTTCTAAATCAATTTATCATATAGTTCAGTAGAACCAAACACTCAATAAGTGCAATTATATATATATATATAATTATTATTATTAAAGTTATGAAAACGTCTAAAAAGACACCAACTTTTGCCACACCCCATAAAACAAGATATTTTTTAAAAGTAATCTAACACAAGTTTCTCACCTTGTAGGGGTCTTGTTATACGCTTGCTCGTCCTCCCAGCTGCGCTGGTATTTGTTAGGACCTTTCCTGGAACATCAATATTGATTTCAAACATTTGGTTTTGAACAGAACCAACTTTCGGAGTAAAGCAGCAAACACGTTTAGGAACAAATAGAAAATGAGTAGAACTAAACGAGAACAAATAGAAATAAATGAAATTAGTAACTGTTACTAATATAGAATAATACAAGCCGCGTGCAAATTGATTCTAGTGCTGGTGGTGGTGTCTGGGGTAAAGTTTGGACATACCAGGGTACAGTGGCGCCTGGTGGCAAGGAGTGGTACCTCTTCCTTTTTACATACCCATTGGTCAAGAGAAAGGAAAGGGGCAGGAGGTACAACCGGGAGTTTGATCGTTTACTCCCGTAGGATCCGAACTGCCGGGGTAAACAGCAATGCTTGTAAACAAGCGATTGCGGTTCACTACCGACTGGTCAAGAAGCGACCTCGTTAATAGATTTCTCCCGCTCACATGTTATCGCTGCCCCTTGATAGATCCTAGTCAGTTTTATTGCGTAATGGCTACAGTTCAGGTCACGGGTGGCTCGAAACCACTCACCCTCATCCAAACATCTATGCTGTTGTTCAAGTTCTCAAGGAAGTGCAAGTGGACGACTATGCGAGGCTGCGATCCATCGAAAATGGAGACGTTCATCAAACAAGAAAAGAACTCAACAAGGGCAAAATTGGCTTGAAAAACGTATTAGACGGCAGCTGAATAGAGAGATTTCGACAAAAATTCTTAAAAAAGGTCTCCAAGCTGTGACCTCACTTCGAGGATGAAGGTATAAATGAGGCTGAACTGGCAGTACAATTATCAGGGTTTCTTGGTGGTTTATATTTTGACAGCTCTCTCCTCGAGACGCTGGTTTCAGGTTTTATTCTTTATTTTTTGCATGTTGACCACTTCCCAAATCGGAAGGCTTTTTAGACGATTGTCGAATGACATGATGCGGCCCACAAATTGTTAACCACACCTCCCCTATTTGAAGACAGTCCTAAGTCTGTTAAAGTGGGAAGGGGAATTCGTGGGGCTTTCACTTTAGGCAGGAGTAAACAGCAACTATCACACTTCTGGAACGGAGTAAACAGCGACGCACGCTGATACCTCGCTTTGCACGCAGCGAAAAACTGGGAGTAAACGATCAACTTTTTTTGGGCATGGGAGTAAACGCTCATACTCCCGGTACAACCAATTAAGTAGCTAATCAGATGAAGTGAAAGGGGGGGAAAATAACCAAATATGGTTTCAACAATGTGAAGGAATAATTCCAAGCTTTATAGAAATGGAACTATTAGTGGTGAAATATATTGAAGTATATCCTCGTTTAAACATTTACCAGATCTGTCACTCTTGATAATTTCGAATTTTTCAAGTACATTCAACATACCTCCCTTCGGACAAAAATGAAGATATTCTACAAACTGACTATCTGTCAAATCAAAATTGTAGGGTAGAAGCACCAGTAGTAGCCACCCTTAAGCAGCCCAGTTTCGGTATTTACATCGTAATTTCTTCATTTCTCCGTTCTTTCTTCCAATCCCGTGTTTTTCCTCTCCCCCAATGTCTGCTCTATCGAATGGCTATTTTTAAAAATCGAATGCGTTGATTAGTTTTACGAAAATCGAAGAAAAGGAAATCTGTCGCTTGTAGTAGCCACCAAAATCGTTAGTAGTAGCCACTGTAAGGGACCAGTGGTTGCCACCCCCTGGCTACTACTGGAAATACTCATTTTTCAGGAAAACCAATTATATCACTGTGATACTGATGAACATCTAGCTTATTTTTATGTTGAATATGAAAAAACACGAAAACTCAGTAGTGGCCACGTCATGGCTACTATAGAAATTTGCTAGGTTTTCAAGAACTGGTAGTAGCCACCAAAATCTTTATTAGTAGCCACTGTTAGGGACCAGCAGTAGCCACCTCCTGGCTACTACTGGAACCTCTCGTTTTTCAGAAAAACTAATTACATCACTGTGATCCTGATGAAAATCTAGCTTATTTTCATGTTTATTGTGGGGGAAAAAAAACTCAGTAGTGGCCACATCATGGCTACTACAGAAATTTGCTAGGTTTTCAAGAACTGGTAGTAGCCACCCCACAAATATGACCCTAATTGTCTAAAATCCTACGTGAAACAACTTGAAATACATCAAGAAATCACCAAAGAACGTGAATAAAACGAAACTATCTCAAAAAGTCCTAGAATGAAGTGAAATATTGAGGTAAACAAGGACTACGTCCTTAAACGAAACCGTTGGTGAGGAGCTCATCTGATCAACTGGCAGTCCATCTGGGTTATAAGGCGTGTTGTTAATCACACTGGTTCCTTGATTATGGCGAGAACGGTTGGAATGCGCAGCTGAAATCTCCTGCTTAAAATGGTGCTAATGTCAAATATCTTGATGGTGCCAAATCCTTATTTTTCAAATCTAAAGTTCATGGGTGGCTACTACTGGCAGGGGTGGCTACTATCGGTCCCTCCACCCTAACTATAATTTGAGATGTTTCGCAAATGTAGACCTACCCTTATTTTTCCTGAAATCCTCCTGATGCTCGTCTATTCTTTCCCCGAATTTCCTACCAGTTTGACCGCAATATTCGTAGCCACAAGAACATTTTAGTTTATAAACCCCACTTTTATTCCAAACATTGATTTTGTCCTTATCGGATCCTAGTAATGCTCTAAGACTATTTCTAGTTTTAAAACCCACTTTGTAACCACTCGATGATAGAATTTTGCTGATTTCATCAGAAATTTTCCCATAATAAGGTATACTTATCCATTGCTTTTTTTCTAAATGTACATCTTCCCTAGCCAAATTGGAAACTTTTCCCAACTATTTTTCCTAATAACCTTATCCCATGTGGGTCATTCTCATTTCATTTGCCGCTTTGGGTCGTTTGAGAACCTCAGTGACGTGAAATATGAAAGTGCTTAAAAATGAGGTTAGACCAGCAAATACTACTCATTGTACATTGCAGATTTGTGTTTCATAGATAAACAGTGAGTTTTTCATTGATGTTGTATTTTATATATTTTTTACCCATCCTTGGTCACACTCCTGAGAGGTAACACTCATGAGAATTTCCAGTAAAAATGGCGTCACACAGGATGATGAAGTGGCAAAACTCGGGGATGGCTACTGTTTGAAACCTGTCACCAAGCAGTATGGTTCTTGATATCGGATTATTTTGTTTAAGCACTAACAACATTCGTAATTAGTGTAACACTCGTGGTTGAAAACGGAATTTAGTGAAAAAACATTGTCTATTTCCACGAAAAATAAAGAGTTACAATGTTAAATCGATTTCGACGGTTAGGCCATCATTAGTAACAAACAATAACCTATTATTAATAATTATTATATAACTTATTGTTTGTTACTGATGATGGCCTAACCGTCGAAATCGATTTAACATTGTAACTCTTTATTTTTCGTGGAAATAGACAACGTTTTTCACTAACTTCCGTTTTATAATGGGTTTCCACAACTTCGTCGCGAGTGATTTAGTTCGTCTCATGATTGAAAATAAAAATACTCCTCATGTTTTTAGGCTTCTTTCACTGTAAAAACTGCTGCAACTCCAAGCACTCCACTGCAGTGTCACATCTTCAACTGGACAATATAACCTTCACATCTGACAGTTTTCCACCATTTTCCATCGGTTTTTTTGATCGTAAAAATGATAACACTCCTGTGGTCCCATTGAGAAGAGATATGGGGGACCGACTGAAAAACTAGTTTTTCACGGGTCGGGAAAAATCTTAAAAATGTAAATCCTTACTCTAAATAAAGAGGAACCAACCTACTGCAGCTAGTAACCCTGGCCAGTTCTAGATTGTTATTGTTTTGTAACTACCTATCTTCTACTTAGGTGTTAGGTATGAGGGGACAGTAACACTCATGAGTTACCAGGATTTCAGGTTTCATTCGTCATTACTGTGTATTGGTTAAAGGGGATTTTGGGCAGTCAAATTATTTCTTCGTTGATCTCCCAACTTATACTACCCTTTTTCCCCCCAAAATCGCTAGTTTTGGTCAAGAATTGTGAGAATTCGTCGTCAGGGACATGAAAGCGTCAAATGAAATGAGAATGACCCATGTGGTATCAACGATATGGAGGAGATCTCTTCTCAATTTAACATTGTAACTCTTTATTTTTCGTGGAAATAGACAACGTTTTTTCACCATTTTCCGTCTAATGACAAGCTTTATACAATACTAGAATAAAGTATAATAGCCTTACCCGTAACGCCTTCGCCTTCTAGCTTTAGGAGGAGCTTCTTCCTTGCGAATGTCATACCCGTAGATGTCTATTAGCTCTTCTGTCGTTTTGGGACTTTGCTCATCTTCATTATACATATCATGGCCCCACCTAAATAGCAATTAAAAACCAAAAGTACATAGTAACGTGCAATACTTCTTTCTTAATATTGGTAAGTTGTTTTTCATATGACATTTTCAAACATTATACAGGGTGATTCCCTCGCAGATGCAAAAAACATTTTGTGTGAAACTACATCAAAAATGGAGTAAAATGCCGCCAACCGCATATTTTTATCTCAATCCGTACTCGAGATATGATTTTTTAAAGGTTTTTTCAGGAATACCGTGTTTTTTTCATTTTAAACTCGGATTTCTCCACTTTGCCTCATTTAATTTTAACTTTCAACCTCATTTTCGGTATCAGCATTAAATTTCCTATAAGAATAGTGTACTTGGGTTCTTAAAAAGTACCATCCAAAGGCCCTCACATCAGCTCAAACATTGACGATTTTGAAAAAATAATATTTCTGAAAATCTTTAAAACTTTACTACTCTTTTAAAAAAAATCCTGGAAACTGGCAAATCTCATGAAAACTGCTTCATCTAATTTGCTTTCCAACGGTATTATCAATTTTACTTTTATTTTGTTATTTAGGGGAGAAAATAATGTTTTAATGTTAAAAAATGTGGGTTTTTCAATGAAATTGTTGGTTTTCTCGAAAAATGACCCTCCATGAACCAACGAGTATGGGGTCGGTTTCTATGTATTTTTTCTCGCTGGATCGAATGGAAACTCATGCAGATCTCTCAACTACGTTATAATCGAGTTTTACACTTTAATTAACTAGTTTTACCCCATAACACACATACATTTAATCGTAACAAACAAACTAAACATTTGCGATTTTAAGTGTAAAACTCGGTTATAACGGAGTTGGAGAGATCTACAATGATACAGCGTGAAAAAATACATAGAAACCGACCCCGTACTCGTAGGTTCATGGAGGGTCATCTTTCGAGAAAACCAACAATTTCATTGAAAAACCCACATTTTTTAACATTAAAACATAATTTTCTCCACTAAATAACAAAATAAAAGTAAAATTGATTATACCGTTGGAAGAGTAGTAAAGTTTTAAAGATTTTCAGAAATATTCTTTTTTCAAAATCGTCAATGTTTGAGCTGATGTGAGGGCCTTTAGATGGTACTTTTTAAGAACCCAAGTACACTATTCTTATAGTTAATTTAATGCTGATTCCGAATATGTGGTCAAAAGTTAAAATTGAATGAAGTAAAGTGGAGAAATTTGAGTTTAAAAGGAAAAAAACACGGTTTTCCTGAAAAAACCTTTAAAAAATCATATCTCGAGAACGGATTGAGATAAAAATATGCAGTTGGCGGCATTTTACTCCATTTTTGATGTAGTTTCACCCAAATTTTTTTTTGCACCTACGAGGGAATCACCCTGTATAGGTTAGCTCTTAGATAAATATCCATAAATTTCATTACCTTTTAAATTACCAATTTAAAATTAAATTAAAAATTTACTTCATTACCATTTAATTACATTATTCTATAAATTTCATTGTTGTCGGATGAAGTATGGTGTGTGTGTGCAAGCATGCGCAATCTTGAATTACGTATGAGTCGATTTCTGAAAATCTAAAGGTCCGAAATAGTACAAACTCGTAAGGTAGAAGAGTATCGGATTCAAGAAAGTGCCCTATGAATTTTGTAACAATTGGATAAGTAATGACTATTGCGTATGCGCGAAACTAAAATTGGTTATGTGCAAAACTCCGAGACTAGTTAGCTGATTTTGTTGACATTTTCAGACGTTTTATAGGTTAGCTCCAAGAACTTATATGGTTCTCCATAAATTTCGTTGCTGTCAGATTAATAATGGCTTGTGCGCACTGCGCATGCGCAAACTTGGGATTCTTATAAATCAATTTTTCCCGATCCAACGATCCAATTTCACAAAAACTGTGAAAGTTGGGTATCGGTTTCAAGAGAGTGCCCTATGAATTTCATCGAGGTTGGTTGATTAATAACTATTACGCACACACAAGACTAAATTTGGTTGACACAAATGAAACTCCGACACTAATGTACCGATTTTGATTAAGTTTTCAGGAATCGTGCGGATTAACTTCTACATGGTCTCCTTTAAATTTCAATGTCATTGGATCATTAGTAATGTGTGCAATCATGTATTTCTGATGACGTCAATTTGGTCATAATTGGTTCATTCAACTAATTTTTATACATTCTTATTATAAGTGAGAAAGCTATAAGCTGTAAGTTTTCACAGCTGAAACCTCACCTTTCAACTGCTTCGAAAGCTTTGCTTTTTCTTGGCTCCCTGACGGGCTCTTTCTTCACCTCAGAATCATCACTGGAACAAATCGGGTATTGGAAATTAAGTAGGTACATAAATAACATCCAATCATTGTTCAAGTTCATTTAAAATGTACTCGAAAACATAAAATCACTTTGTATTGATGCTCAAAATAAGTGTTGAAATTTCATTTACTTGATGTGTTTGGGAAAAGTTCCAGACATGACCTTAATCTGCAATTTTGTATAATATAATACATGCTACTATATACAATCAGCAAAGTGAAATAAAACTAGATGTGTATAAATTATCACAGATCAGATATCACAGTTCGTAGTAGAGCTCAGTGGCTCTCAGATACAACAGCAGGGATCGGACCTTGTCTGGTCCGGATAATACACCAAATCACTGAGGTGGCTGATGCTGGACTCTGAGGTCCACAAGGGGTGGACAGTCATCTAGAAAGTGGCAGATGGACAGATCACCCCCACACCTCCCACATACAACATCTTGAGCTTCTGCACTAAGCAGGTGTCTGTAAGACGGGTATGGCCAGTGGCAACCCAGTTGACCACTATTCGATCCCTCCTTCAAAGTGGGGTTACAAAAGGGCCCACCGGGCTCAAGTCCTGAAGGACACCACGCAGACCAGTGACCTCACCATGCCATTGCTCATGCCAGATGGAATTTGCTTTATGGTGCATGTAAGAGATTTGATCCTCTATGCAAATAGGCAACATATCAATGGCGTTATCACCAATGACTCTTCTTGGAAGGGCATCTGCACACTCATTGCCATGAACACCCACATGGCTCGGTGCCCACATAAAAGTTATGGTTGAGCCCAATGTCACGGCTTGGTGTAGCGATCCACGTAGGCTTTGTATTAAGGGATCATCAGAATATGAGTCCCTAATCGCCTCAATAGTACTTAGTGAATCGCTACAAATCACATAATTTCCAACTCTAAATAGCTGGCAGTGTCGAACAGCCAGCGTCACTGCCCACAGCTCTGCTGTGAACAAAGATGCACTGGTGGTAGGCGTCTAGTGACTTGGGGCTCCATAGAGCAAGGCCAACAGCCATCAGTGAATAGAAGAGTGTGTACAGCATATCGCTGGATTGCCTCAGTGCACAGTACTTTGAGTATGTATCAAAAATCGAAAAAACGATCAGTCAAAATTCTTGAACCTGATTGCAATAATCTATCCTTGGATAGTCCCTGGGCACAATTCAAAAGGTTTCCCGTCTCCGCAAGCCTCGCACAGAACACTAGAGGGCAGGTTCAGCGGTCCAACTGTCAACAACTCATTTCACCCAAACACTAACGATGAACTACCTGTTCATTACGAGTGCAGAAATCGTTCGAGCTACTTCTGAGATCACTTAGCTCTTCATGACGACTTACGACAAAGGTATGGGCTACATTTATGTGGTTCAATCATTTTTCGAGTATGAATTTCCCTCAATTACGCCGTAAAATCTGTACCATAATACTACCAAAAATTTTCGACTAAACCTCTACCTTAGGAACTGAATTTTTCAAAAAGAGGAAAAAAGCGGAGTTAGATCATTTGATATATGTTTTTTGACACTATTCCTTCACTCAATCCCGTTGGAATTTCCTGCGACTAGCCGCGACTTTTTTTAAAATGATTTTTTTCAATCTTTTCAGCCAGAGTTCCTACGAATCGGACACTGTTCGGAAAATGGAAGTCCGGGAAGAGCATGGAAAGCAAAAAAGGCTTAAGTATGTGGAGGCTTAAGTGCAGGCATCGAAGGAGCAATACACTCAATGAACGCCCTTTTCGATGAGAGAGCCATTGCACATTCGAAATGGGGATTATTGCTTGTAGATGCAAAAAATGCTTTTAATTCGGTGAATCGAATCGTGGCCCTTTGGTATGCTCGGCTACACTGGCCGAGCTGTGCTCGATTCCTATATAATTCCTATAAAGGACATGCCGAATTAGTGATGAAAGGAGGAAGACACGAACTATATAGCAAAGAAGGCGTGACACAAGGCGATCCCCTAGCAATGTTATTGTATGGCATCTCAACCCTACCTCTGATTGACCTTTTGCAAGATCAATGTACAGATGTCAAACAATGCTGGTACGCAGATGATTCGGCGGCGCAAGGGGGTTTTGACGGGTTTGAAGAGATGGTGGGAGAAATTCAGGAGTTCGGTCCTAATATTGGATACCATGTTCAAGGTCATAAATCCATTTTCGTAGTCCATCCTGAAGACTTAGAGGATGCAAACAGGGTCTTTCATGTAACAGGAATTCATATAGTGACCGGACAATGCTACCTTGGAGGACATATAGGAGAGGGAAAGCAAAAGTACTTGAAAAGCGAAATCGAGAGTTGGGTAAAAAATGTGAATCAATTAGCCACTGCAGGAAAAACTCAGCCTCAAGATGCGCATACTGCCTTCATCAAATCATTTCAATTCGAATGGCAGTTCGTTCAGCGAGTTGTTGTATATGCCCTTGCGAAATGCAATAAGATCAACCTTCATGCCATCGATTCTAGGAGGAAATGTGTCATCTGAAGAAAGCGACCTCTTCTCTCTGCCAGTCAACAAAGGGGGTTTGGCATGGACGGATCCAGTGCGTTCAGTCAATCAGTGTTACATGACTTCAAAAGCAGGCACGATAGTTTTAGAACAAGCTGTACGACAGGGACAACCGTTTGTTGTCAGCGAACACTTAGCGAACTAAGGCAGGTTAAGGAAGAAGTAAGAAGACAGAAACACCAGGTAGAAGACGAATCGCTGAACACCACATTGGAAAAGCTCCCAATTCAACGGCAAAGAGCAATAGGACGAGCAGTGCTGAAGACAACGAAGGTAAAAACCGTCAAGTTGGCTCTCCACCCTTCCATTAAAAAAGCATAATTACGACATGTCTGCTTGCGAATTTCGAGACGCCTTAGCCATCCGCTACAAGAGAAAGCCAGTAGAGATGCCAGTTGCATGTGATGGGTGTGGCAATCATGATTTCAATCTCGAACATGCCCTGAACTGTAAAACGGGAGGACTAATTACACGAAGGCATAATGAGATAAGAGACCTTGTAGGTGAGCTCATGTCATCCGCATGGGGCAACGTCATTAAAGAGCCAATAATTCTTGAACCATCTCCAACCACACCAGGCCTCAGAGGGGACCTCGCATGCCGTGGCGTGTGGGATCGACAGAGGGAAGCGTTGTTCGATGTCCGTGTCTCTGACACTGACGCTCCCTCATACGTCGATCGCACAGTTGCGGCGGTCCTGTACGCTGGGGCTGAGGAGGAAAAAAAACGAAAATATCTGGTAGCATGTGAGCAAAGACACGCATCATTTACTCCCCTAGTCTGCTCGGTCGACGGTCTCTTTGCCCTCAAATGGTGGCCTTTACCAAAGTCCTCGCCGAAAAATTGGCTGAAAAATGGTTCAGACCACAAGGGCAAATAAGAGGATGGCTGAGGGTGAGAATTGGATTCGCGATAGTAAGAGCAGCATCCATGTGCATCAGAGGATCGCGCAAGAAATGGATCTCCGCCGAAGATTTGATAGCGTTTGGCGATGGGCCGCCCTGTCCTTGGGCATGAATTAGGGATTACAAAATCACATTTGACGTTAATCAAAGAAAAACAAAGTAAAGAAAAACCCTGGAAAACCCCACTCCCAGCTACATGAACAGTTCCCCCTTAATTCAAATAGCCTAAATAAATACAATATTTACTAAAAAGGCAACACCCTCTCATTCTTGCTGTCTGGTTTTGGTCTTCAATCGCCAGGTGGCTGAATCTGCCGAGTTCGTTTTTTGAACCATTTTTCCCTTCGGGTGCGACAAGAACCCGTTCAGGATCGAGTCGTAGGCGGACACTGAAAAAATATCACCAGAACAGAGATGATGATGAAGTAATCAACCAGTACCTAGTCAGGGATACCTATATTGAAAACCCCACCGACCACGAAATTACTAATCCGAGCACATCTATAAATGCTTTGAGACTGAGTTGTGGGGGAGCCATAAACTCAGATGACAGTGGCGATTTAGATTTTACACATTGGTTGAAATAATTTATTCAATAAATTTTCTATGAAGGTTTCCTAATCGTGCATTTTTTCCCTCTCTCGCAGGTACCTATATTACGGATTAGTACGTCAAAGCAGAATGCTTGGTGAAAGAAAAGTCTTCTTCTTTTAGTTGTTCTTGGTGATCTTTTAGTAGGCAGGTAGTTGATATGGTGATGAAAAAAAATTTATGATCACTTGATAAGATGAAATTTGTAGAATTATTTCGAGAAAAAGGTGAATAGCGCGTTTGCTTGACTTGTTTTTCAGTTTTACCTATTAAGGGCTTATTTACGGCCCCCACATCAGTATATATTCGTGATCAGCATAACATTCCCTACCAGAATCCAGGATGTGTGGGGGTGTATTGCCCTTGTTCTGTGTGTGCCAACCACCTCCCACCCAACATTCCTAATACAGGTCGGATTTCTGGCGTGGTTATTGACTAATTGCCACACTCAGAGTATTTTCCAGGTATGAATGGTATGGGATATCATTCCTACCCAGAAGAAGAATAACTGTTGAAAATTTCATCAAAATCCCTCTAGCCCAGGGGTGCTCAAACGGTCGCTTTTTGAGTAGATCTCGAGAAGAAAAAAATGTTTAATAAGTAGGTCACTAAACTACAAAAATTTATTACGTAATAACACCATTAACCACTAACTTGGAGCTTCAAGGTAAAGGAAAAACTATTATTGAGATGATAAACGCATTCAAAAGTAAATTGCAACTTATGATAGATCAACTGAAAAGAAAGGATCTGAAACATTTTCCGTCTTTGAAAGCAAGGATTCCTCACTTGAATTATGATACGTATGAGGCTGAATTATCAAATATTATGGGACAATTCGAAATGCGTTTTTATGATTGCAGTAAATTGGCAAATATAGCATCATTTATGAGTTATCCTTTTTCATGTAAAAAACATTGAGGAATTAGCTAGTGAAGTAGCAAGTCAGTTTAATATGAACTCATGTTCTGTTGAAAATGAGTTGGTGCAGATTATATTAGATATACATCTCAAAGCTACAGCATCTGATACAGATTTCTGGTGTTTTATATCTGAAGATAAATATCCGAATCTAAGGCAAATCGCCCTTCAACTGACGGCAATGTTTGGGTCAACTTACTTGTGTGAGTCTGCATTTTCTGAAATGAAGATAATTAAGTCAAAATATCGCAATCGACTAACTGACGATCATATGTCATCATGCTTGCGATTGGCACTCAGTGGTTACGCACCATCTTATGAAAAGTATGCTGAGGACATGCAGTGCCACGCTTCAACATCCAAAGTCACTCCTTAGTTGAGTTTAACACCTTATGTAACTCTTTTGTTTTGTAACAACGAATAAACTCGCAATTTTGAATAACTAGGAGTTTTTTCATTGATATTGTAGAGAAGAACTTAAGTAAACCTAACCCAAACCTTGACTAAAATAATGTAAATTGTGCGGAGAGCTAATATCTATATATGCTACGGTAGGGTGTATCGTGTATGTACGACAACCCTGCATCACACATACTTGCAGCCCCTCAGAGTCGATCGTAAGTAGTCTAAAAATATTGAGGTAGATCGCCAGCAGTTCAAGTTTGAGCACCCCTGCTCTAGCCATTATTGAGAAACGACAACAAAAAGTGCTAAACACGGCGTTTTTTTTTCAAGTAAGGTAAGGTGGGCCAAGTGCATAAGAGAAAAACATTAGTTTGACTTTGCCTGCCAGTTACCAACTACCCTTAAACAAATGTTTTCTATCTATGTGTACACAGCTGATAAAAGAAAACTGAGGGTTGTAATAATTATTAGATGAAGCAAATCAGAAAAGAGATGTGAAAAACGATAACAGAACAAGCATCAAGCAGGCTAATGACAAGGCATTTAGCATGAAGGTTTGCGGTGAAATGAATTTTCGGAAGGTTCAGAAAGGTTTCCTTCAGTTCAAGCTCTGAACCCTATCCCCGAGTAGGTCTGACAAAGTTCATGAACTCGCGGTGCTTGGAACACAGCTAATATCATCTCAGAATAATACTCACTCCATAGTCCGGTCGTCATGTTCATAGAACACGCCGCGCTTGGGGATGTACTGCGGGTCCCTTCTGTCTTCGTCATGATCCAACTTCTTATCTTTTTTCTCTTCCTAAAAATGAAATTCAATAATTTAAAACGACCATTTCATGAAAAAAAGCAACTACCTAACGTATAGCTGGCGTTTCATACTTCTTTGATATTAATGCGAAACGAACTTGCGCACAATGATCCCATCACCTACAAACTCGTCAATGGGGGGCGGACGGTGGAGGTTATGCGAGTGAACATTCTTTTTCCGGAGTGGCTTGTGGCCGTTTTTTTGAACAATGTTGAACATGTTGATGTTTAAAATCATTAAATCTTTTATATATAATGCCGAACGGTCTTTGAAATTGTGAAGAACTTCGCTATCTGATTTTAGTGTTAAGACTGCTCATTCGAATCAGCATTCGAATCGGCCTCAAGTTTGTTGCAAAAGTGTCGCCGTTCGTCTCTATACCCGCCTTGATCGTGTTCTAGGCGGTCCTTATCAACGAGAGTTGTTTATTAGGCTGTGACGGTAACAAACAGTTGCCATCGATTCACGGTCAGTAAGAAACGAAGTGTAGTTACTAAAATCTAGGAGAGTTATTTCTGAGACTTTAAAATTCCGAACGGTCTTTATATATAATTCCTAATCAGCACGGCCCCAAGTTTGTTGCAAAAGTGTCGGTAAGAAACGTAGTGATGGGGTCTTTTCTGATCAGCTGAGTGAGCTAAATTCTTTACTGTTCACTGGAGGAAGTTGAAATTTGATAGGGAGACTCTCTGGGACATTAAGAGACGAGTGAAGTGATGGGGTCATTTCTGATCAGCTGAGTGGCGAGGACCACCACAACTGGTGGTATTTATTTTATTAAATTACTTACATTCCTCTTACTTCCTTTTTTGTAATCATTTAATTACCTCGCCTTAGCTTTGCACCAGGTCACATAACGCCGCAAATAGGTAGGACTTATATCGTTACTATAATGTGCTGGGTTCCTGTTAGATACTACTGTTATGCGGACTAGATTAGGGCTCTCCAAGCCCTAACAGGCCTCTAGTATTATTATATTTTAGGTAATTAAAAAGTGGAAATTGAAGGCTCCGTACACTCACAACTTAAAGTTAAATCATCCGTTAACCTCTTAATTCCTCGAGGGTCAGGTAATTAGTTAATCAGATCGTTAAGTTTTGACGGACGAGTTAAACAACGACGTGTGTTGGTGAAAGAAAAATCGCTCTAACGTCTGATTAAGCTCAAATATAATGCCCATTAACGCTAATTCTTGATTAACTTAAATGGAAATGCTCGCCCTGAACCCACTATTTTCTTTTCTTCCATTATAATACTATCTAAGACTATCAAGACTAGAAAGATAGTCTATAAGACTATATTCTATTTTACCTCTTCTTCACCATCGCCTTCCTGCCTTTCTGTGTCCGGAACGGGACTGTCAGCGCTGGAGCCACCAACAGAGCTGGAGTTCGACCTTTCATCATCACTGAGTCTCCCGTCCTTGTCCTAAAAAAAATTAAATAAAATGAAAACAAATCATGACAGATCCAATATTCAGGAAACTGACAGAGTAGAAAGATATTTCTGTGTTTGAACTCAGTAGAAATCAATTGTACTAAAACTTTTTTATTTTAGAATGACATAGTTAAATTTATTTATTTATTTACATTCCCATGACGGTCCTAGGGACTTATAGTGGTGGTGAGGGGAGGGGTTGATTCATTAGGGAAGGCAGCCTCGAGGCCAGTTAAGCATTTTCTTTTTAGCCTCTTCCGGTATGTCGTTGGTCTTGATATGGCCTGTACCTCTGGGTTGGCGTGTCCGTCAGTTCTGTTTTGAAGGGTGGTATATAATTTTCGGATTGTTTCTGGAACAGTTTCTAATTGGAGGTCGGAATGGAGAACATCGTTTCTTACAAAATATGGAGCATTTCTGATTATTCTTAAAATTTTGTTTTGGAGGACTAGTATTTTGTTCAGTGAAGTCAAACAGGCTGATCCCCAAACCTCACATCTATACATCCAAACTGGTTTGATGAGTGTTAGGTATACTAATCGCTTGTTGTTCAAACTCAGTTTGGATCACCGGTTCAGCATGGGCCACAACACATGGAGTCTGCGTTTTAGCTCCGTTGTAGTGCGGTTGACATGCTGTTTCCATGTTAGTCTCCTGTCCAGAATCAGTCCTAAATATTTTACCTGAGTGGCTTGAGGGATCATGCGTCCATTTAGTTGGAGTGCTGCCAGTGAACCTTTTCTAAGCGTGAATGTAACAAGGGATGATTTAGTTGGATTGATTTGAACCTTCCACGTCACTTGCCACTTGACTTGTCACTTGTCTTTGACTGTTGTCCCTCCATGAGAAATGTCTTAGCTACACCACTGAGAAATTTGGGAAATTTTCACCAGTAACACAGAAAAAAATCGTGTCTTTGAAACGAGTTTAAAAAAACACTGGAGGAATGGATGGCCAGGGGCCTATTTCATAAAACAACAAGTTACAAGTGTACAAGTTAACAAGTACAGGTACTTGTAATGCACGGTAAACTAGAACAAGTGTTTCACCAAAACCAAGAGTACAAGTGTAGAAAAGTTACACTTGTAGAAGCTAAGTTTACAAGTGTAGCCAGAAAAGAAAGATGGCGTGTGGGGACAAACGAAATGAACAGCTCACTCACACTTGTTTATTCTCGTATTCGCAGATTCGTGTACGCAAGTTGTTATTGTTTTCCTTTAGTTTTAAGAATAATAAATACAAAAAAAGAGGCGAAGCTCGAGGTACTACGGGCGGTAAGGGATGAGAAGTCCGTGCTGTTTGGTGCCTTTTCGGACAGTTTAACTAAGGCTGACAAGGTGAAAAAATGGGGCGAAATACATGCCAGAGTGCGTACAATTGGCTTAGTGCCGGCTTCCAAGGATGTTTCCTACTCCCGGGACGTATTTTGACAAAATACGAAGAAAAATACCATGGTAAGTAAACTGTATTTCACGTATTCTTGATCGATTTTGCTTTTCGGGCGTTCTCTATTACTTCCCCTCCATCGTGATGGAAATTAAACTCCCCCGACTATGTACACAAATACGAATGTTTCGCCTAGTTTTTTAAAATCCAAACCAAATTCATTGACCTTGGTACGTACCTAATGTACGCACGATAGAAAATAGCCACAACTCACGGAATCTAATTGAGATTGAAAGGTGCGAGTCAGATTCGAGTTTCAAGTTTCTTGTCATCTCTTCCTTACACTGTTGGTCAGTCTATAGTATGTACCTATTAGAAAACTAAGCACGACTTCAATAGGTAATTGATTCTTTCAAGAAAATTTGAAAAATGAAAAACGAATCGCTGCACAGAATCTGGAAAAAGATAGAAAACATCCGCCATCGATCCTTTTACGAACATCTTCAGAGTATTCCTAAATCCTTTTCACCGCCTTTTGAGTCTTTTTCATGGGTGTGAGGGGTATTGGAAGTCATTCGTACCCATAGGAAGAGCAACTCTTGCAAATTTTCTCAAAATTCCCAGAGCCAGTTTGAAAAAAGTTCCAGTCATGCAGCATGATCGTATGAGCGAATTTTCGGAAATTACCTATCATTTTGTATAATGTTAAATTGTTTCGAAATTTGAGCTTTTTGAGAGCAAAGAAATTTTGAACTATTATTTTCATGGCAAAAATGTATTATAAATAATAATCTGCTATTCAAAAAGGGATTTTGGATTTTTAGCTTTTTTTGCAGTTTTTATAGCAAATTTTTATGAAATTTAAGTACATTTTCAGCATAATTTTGTACATAAATTTTTAAATATTCTATTTTATAGTTAATAAACTTCATTTGAGCAATATTCTGCTAAAAAATAAAAATGTAACCATTTTCAGCTGTTTTTAGCAATTTTTTCAGCACATTTTAAAATTTGGCCAATGTTTTGCGCTCAAGAAGTGCTGACTAATGAACTCATACTTTCATTTGAAAAGCTTGATTTTTTGGCGAAAGAACAGAATTTTTATCTTAATCCTAAGGAGAGTTATCGTCTGGAATGACACATATATACACACATATATAAATAAATATGTATACACCTATATGAAAAAGCGTTAAAATGTGGGATTCGTTTCAGAATCCCTCAAAACCGATTTCAGTGTAGAAAATTTTTATTTTAAAAATTTTGGAGCCATTCTTACAGCTTCATTGTCTACAAAAATTCGCTAAACGGAAAATAATAATAATAAGTCCACCTATTTTGACCCCCCCCCCCCCCTCTAAAAATGGCAAATAAAAGCTGATTTTTCTATAGTAGATTTAGTTAGTCATTGAGAAAATGGAAACATTTTTGATTAGTGAGTTAATAGCAGATGGGGAAAATGTTATTAATATCTGAATTCTTTCTCTTTGCAGAAGAAGGTGGATAATAGGCTGCGAAGAACTGGGACAGGCGGCGAACTGGGACTGGAATTTAAAAAAAATCTCATGTTGAATATGTGTTTTATATATTTTAGTTGAATATTTTTTTAATATGAGTCCTCTTGTACCTGATTATGCATAATCCACATTCTGTTAAAAAATAAATAAATAAACCTGATTTTTTCGCAAAATGATGTTATGTTGATAGTACTGAATGTTATATGTAAACCAGTTGAAGTTCGTATTGAAAATTCGACGAAGATGTTTATTTATGAAATGAAAACTCTTTGGCGTCTTCTACGCTGAATTCTTCTTTGTGGACTGTATTCCTCATCAGAAGATGATTCCCACATATTATTAAACATTTCAAGCACCGAAAAATCGTCAACTCATAACACTGTCAATACTAGAAAATTACAAGTTTACAGGAGAACGGACGTAGGTTAAAAATCGGCCACTTTTTACAACTGTAGAACAGTGACTTGTACAAAAAGATGGGGAAACACTTGTAACTTGTCCGAATTCGCCTGTACACTTGTTCGTTTTCACAGTGCATTACAAGTCTACACTTGTACCTTTATGAAACGCTTGCACACTCATTTTTCAACACTTGTACATAAAATCGACTTGTAACTTGTCACTTGTTGTTTTATGAAATAGGCCCCAGGTGGCGATACTCGCTTCGACGACAACCCGATGAGTGTCTTTACGTTTTGGAATCCAGAGCAATTTGCCCCAATCGCATCGCTCGCTGAATCGTGTCGCTTGCATCTGTTTTCTACATAAGACACGGCCTAATTGAAATTAAACTCTACCCTGACATCAAAGGCACATTCTCGTTATGTCTGTAATAGGGTTTATGGAGCGCTCCACTCCCTGAAACGTATGGCGTTTTTCACCCCATCCATTCTGAAGAGAAACCTAGTTGTGGCTCTAACTATCTCTATTTTGCTCTACTATGACTCTGTTTATACCGTTAAACTTGACAGTGTCTCAAGGCGAAAATTGGAGGTTGCCTTCAATTCGTGTATTCGATACGCTTTTGAATTAAAGTTAAGGGACCATATCTCTGACCACAAGCACAAATTTTTAGGTTTGGACTTATTTAATTACTTTAAATTGCGGCAGTTACTAACTGTTCATAAAATTATGAGTGGTGCTTTGCCTGGCTACCTTAGAGGCATGTTTGTTGGTTCGCTTTCCCAAAGAACAGGGGTCATTACGATAGGGGGGATACGTCCCAGGCCATGCTACCAGAGCTTTTGGTCAATCGTTTGGCGTCTGTGGAACTCTCTGCCTGTCCGCATTCGCTCTCTCTCTATACAGGGTGATTCCCTCGCAGATGCAAAAAAAAATTTGGGTAAAACTACATCAAAAATGGAATAAAATGCCGCCAACTGCATATTTTTATCTCAATCCGTTCTCGAGATATGATTTTTTAAAGGTTTTTTCAGGAAAACCGTGTTTTATTCCTTTTAAACTCAACTTTCTTCACTTTACTTCATTTAATTTTAATTTTTGACCACATTTTCGAAATCAGCACTAAATTTACTATAAGAATAGTGTACTTGGGTTTTTGAAAAGTACCATCCAAAGGCCCTCACATCAGCTCAAACATTGACGATTTTGAAAAAATAATATTTCTGAAAATCTTTAAAACTTTACTACTCTTTTAAAAAGAATCCTGGAAACTGGCAAATCTCATGAAAACTGCTTCATCTAATATGCTTTCCAACGGTATTATAAATTTTACTTTTATTTTGTTATTTAGGGGAGAAAATAATATTTTAATGTTAAAAAATGTGGGTTTTTCAATGAAATTGTTGGTTTTCTCGAAAGATGACCCTCCATGAACCAACGAGTATGGGGTCGGTTTCTATGTATTTTTTCTCGCTGGATCGAATGGAAACTCTTGCAGATCTCTCAACTACGTTATAATCGAGTTTTACACTTTAATTAACTAGTTTTACCCCATAACACACATACATTTAATCGTAACAAACAAACTAAACATTTGCGATTTTAAGTGTAAAACTCGGTTATAACAGAGTTGGAGAGATCTACAAATGTTACCACTCGATACAGCGTGAAAAAATACATAGAAACCGACCCCATACTCGTAGGTTCATTGAGGGTCATCTTTCGAGAAAACCAACGATTTCATTGAAAAACCCACATTTTTTAACATCAAAACATCATTTTCTCCACTAAATAACAAAATAAAAGTAAACTTGATTATACCCTTGGAAAGAGTATTAGACGAAGCAGTTTTCATGAGATTTTCCAGTTCCCAGGATTCGTTTTGGAAGAGTAGTAAAGTTTTAAAGATTTTCAGAAATATTCTTTTTTCAAAATCGTCAATGTTTGAGCTGATGTGAGGGCCTTTGGATGGTACTTTTCAAAAACCCAAGTACACTATTCTTATAGTAAATTTAGTGCTGATTTCGAAAATGTGGTCAAAAATTAAAATTAAATGAAGTAAAGTGAAGAAAGTTTAGTTTAAAAGGAAAAAAAAACGGTTTTCTTCAAAAAACCTTTAAAAAATCATATCTTGAGAACGGATTGAGATAAAAATATGCAGTTGGCGGCATTTTACTCCATTTGTGATGTAGTTTCACCCAAATTTTTTTTTGCATCTGCGAGGGAATCACCCTGTATAATCAAATTTAGGAACTCCTGCAAGAAATTTTTATCCACCTTATAATAAGCCTTCCTCTGCCCCTACTTAATTTTTTCATAGTTTCATTTTACTTTGCATTTGCTTGTACAATTATTTTTTTTTTTTAATTAATTTTTTCTCTTCTATTAGATCTCGAGCGGCTGGAATTATTGTTAAGTTATTACTTGTACATAATGGAAATAATATTTCTCTGTACAATAAAGTTTATTTGATTTGATTTGATTAATGGTGTTCATGTTCATTAGTCAAGATAGCCGATAATGCCTATGATGGGACACAAGTAATATACCTATTCGATGAACAGCTGTCGCACAGTTAACAGCTTAAATTCATTATAGAGCTTATCACTGGAATAAGTACATTCGGCTATCTTAGTTTAATTAGTGAATTTTCGTTACTTCGTTGACTAAGGGAAGAGTGATTTTGAACTCTCAGTTTTTGTTTGTGTTTAGTGGTATATTGTGAAAATTTGTTGAAAATAGGTTGTTACAAGTAATATTGGGTAGTCGATTCTTCTTTTTGATCGTTCGGTTTACATGGGATGCACCCATTAAAAGCAATATTTTGAAAATCCAAAATGAAAATATTTTTTTGAGTTTTAGAAAATTGTTGTCATGTAACGAAGAGTGACGGATCACTACGGAGACTTGTTGACGACGATGGACGAGTCTATCAACACAAGTGGAGTGGCTATAGATCGAGTCAAATCCCCGTTCTGTTCAAGAAATTACGGGAGAAGAGGTAACCTTCGGTGGTTAATCAACCATATCCAAGTAAATTGACCCATCGAGATCACCCATTGCCGAGGGTTTCAGATCTCTTAAACACTGAAACAATTTAAATTTACCCAATGAAAACGTTGCAAACTCTCGAATAAAAAACGTATATATTATTTTAAAAAAAATCTATAAAAAAAAAAAAAAAAAAAAAAAAAAATCGTAGAAAATGAAGCTATTGCAATGGCTCCAAAAATTTTAAAATCAAAATTTTCGAAAATTTTCTTCACTGAAATCAGTTTTGAGACATTCTGAAAGGATTCCTGAAGCTTGCACTTTATCATATATGAATGTGTGTGTGTGTATAGGGAGGGGAGGGGAGGTTGAAAAATGCGATATTTTTGAAATATTTACATTTTAGCGAAAAACGTTGTAAGATCTATTATAGTCCAGTCATCAGGTGTCTAAAATATATGTTTCTTAGAGTGCTAAACACGATCCGAAGCTTTCCAACAAAATTTAAGGGTCAAACTCCGTCAAAAATTTGGGGGTGGAGGGGGGGCATGAAATTTGGGCAATTTTTTTGGTTTTTTGCAAATAACTTATGCGAATAACGCGTTGCTCGTAAGACACGGCCTAAGGCTCATGATTAGCTTGTCGACCTGAAAGCCTGTTTTTAAGAATACTCAGTTCTTGGACATGAAATAAAACTCTGTCCTAAAGCGCTGAGAGTGATGTAGAGGTACCTCGTCGTGATCAGTGTCGCTGGAATCGTGATGATATTTAAGTTTTAGCGAAAAAGTCGCTATTAGTCGTTTCTTAGGGTGCTGAACACGATTTGAAGCTTCCCCACAAAATTAAAGGGCCAAATTTGGGGGGAGGGGGGGGGGGGGTGTCATGAGCAATTTTGGTTTATTATTTCCAATAATAAGCCTATGTGATCGTGTAGCAAAAAATTTTTATAACCCCCCCTCAAACTTTGTCACTTTACGTTTCAAGGTGCGTAGAATCCAAATTTGAAATGTCCGTCCGCCGTTCGCCGTCCGCCGTCCGGGCCATAAAAGGCCTAAGAATTGACTTAAAAAAACCCGTTCTTTTGCACATAGACTCCATTTGGGGTCTAGTTGGTCCTAACGTTTAACCATCCCGATCGCTTTACTCGCATAGATGCTATGGGCCAAAAACGGGCAAAAAAGTGTGTTTTTCTACGCGCGCACGCCTGGCACGCTTGGCAGGGGGTCACGGTGGGTGGTGAGGGGGGATGAGCGGGCGGTGGAGTGAGAGGAGGCGCCGGCGCCGCGGCACCTTGTGGTGGGTACGGCGGGCGCCGGCGTTCTTTCGAGGCATGAATATATGTTTTTTCAAGGTCATATTTGTGTGTTAATACCAAAGCTTTTCCTACGCATATTTAATAACATATCCTCTCGACTTTTCTTACGTGCTTAGATAATGATATTATTAAGGCAATAACTATTTGAATAGATTGGAGCTCAAATCGAGAAATATAAACATGCGTATATAATTATAGAAGTATAGGTTGTGGTAACTCCAAATAGGATACGGCGAGGAGTCTGGACGGGCCTTATGACGTACGCTAGCCAACTAAAACTATGATCATACTCAATTGAAAAATAATAAACCTTTGTGAAATAATTTGCAGCGTTTTTGTTGTTTTTTTTGCGAATAACTTCGACGAATAATTCGTCGATCGCGTGTGTTTTCCACATGCTCATGATTAGATTTTCTTTACGCCTGTTTTAACCCTTTCACGACCAGTGACGAGTATACTCGCGAAATCCAATCACCTACGGTGGCCCAGCGACGTGTATACTCGCACCGTGTTTCTCACTACATTTCCGCAATTCCCGTCTTCCCCTGCGATCCAGTGGCATATGTAGATACATTTTTTAAGCTATTGCTCTCGCTCAAAATTTGTAGAATGTGAATTTTTGAAAAACTTTTATGCAGAAATCCGTTTCAGGCTATTCTGAATCATATTCTGAAGTTTAACGCATTTTTTAATGTATGTATGTATGTATGTATATATGTATGTATGTATATATGTATGTATGTATGTATGTGTCATTCCAGACGATAACTGTCCGTAGAATTGTGCTAGAAACTTCAAACAAATTTTAAAATGTTAAGGACACAAAACGAAAGTTCAAGTTCGTTGGCCAGCATGATCGGATTACATCTTCGGGTTAAAATTTTCAAAAATGTAGTCAAAAATTTCAAAATACCCTGTTTTTTGCAATTTTTTGTGCGAAATAATTTTTTCAGCATACTAACATGTGGTATATTCGGAATCAGCGTAAAATTTCCTATAAGAATATGTATCAAGTTTTCAAAAATTTCAAAGTTGAAAAATCAGTCAAAAATCGAAATAATGCCGTTCGCTGGTTGTAAAAATCGGTAATATTCTTCAAAAATTCGCTCATGGGGTCATGCTGCATGACTGGACTTTTTTAGACACCAAGGGGTCCATAGACTGCAGTAAACCATATTTTGGTGTTAGAGAAGTTGGGGAATTTTTTTTCTTACCTTTGAAATTGAGGGGGAAATTGCGACAAGCGTTCTAGTGTTTTTGCATGTTTATTCTGATGTATTGCGTGTTTTCTTTCAAAAATATGTTGAATAAACGAGTTTCAACGGAAGAAAAGTTTCGAAAAAGTTAGCAACGATTTGAGTGATGAAGAGGGAGACTGGAACTTTTATAATACATTATTATCATTATTCTGTTTTAAATGATTTTTTTTTCATGACCCAAAACTCAATTTAAAAACTTCTAACGTGGTTATTTTAATATAGCAGTTGGATCTTCACATATTCAAGAGTATCTCTTCAAAATTTGAGCGTGGTTGGACACATTTGAGCATTTTTTAGTGGGGCGCAGCCAATCTCACGAGAAGGCTGAAAAATTCGGTACACTGAGACAGCCAGGGCTACGTAAAGTTGGGCTGGGAGAGTGGACAGCCTCACGACCACTCGATCGTGAAAGGGTTAAAGAAAACTCAATTCTTGGACATGAAATAAACCTCAAAGTCCTAAAGCGCTGAGAGTGATGTAGAGGTACCTCGTCGTGATTAGTGTCACTGGAATCATGATGATATTTAACCCTTCAGTACTCGCGTGGTTTCCACTCACGTTAGTACTCGCGTCGGGTCAATGGTGACCCATAATGAAAATTATCGAAAAATAAATTAATAAAGGAGTAAAATAATGAAGCAAGCACATTTCAAGCCACAGGAATCGATTATCTTTAATAAAAAAATACAAAACTTCACATAAGTACTTCAATCATACTTTTTTCTTTGATCAGAAAAAGTCCCCCTCGATTTTGCCAATTCTCCAAGTTTACCTATTTTCAATTTAATGTCGAGAACCACCAGAAGATTATTCAAAGACGAGTCAATTAAAATATTGAACCCCTACATCTAGTTTACTAATGAATTCTTCCAACATGAAGAATAAAATTATTTATAACAGCAAAACAAGTCCCTGAAGTAAGCCATTTTTCACGTTATTACGAATACAAAATAAATCGAACAGCCAGTTAGGAACTGCAAAGCACTTAGCTTTTGTGCAAATAATATTGTCTTGGGTTACGAGTATATCTATTTCCAAACGTAATTTTTCAGTAAAGTATTAGTATAGGTATAGAGGCTTTATAGCTTACGAGCTCAATTTCAGTAGATTATAGTGGTTTCACACGAAATTATATTCTACCTGTCTTATATACATAGGCCTTGTTTCAAATTTCAGCTTCAGAGATTAAATACCATAGAAATCAGCTTTATAGCCAAGCATTGTCTAGTACTTACTGCTTACAAGTACCTACAACTCAATAGTACCTACCATGTACTAGTGCCATCTTTTCGCATCATTCTTATTTAGCAATATTAGTTTATATCGTAGAATAATAAATCAGCTTTCCTTCACACTACAGTGGCTTAGGGATCATGCGGTGTTGTGATAAAATGAGAGCATTCCAAAAAGTGGCGAACGATTCTCCTGCTATAAAAACTAAGGGAGTTACACTTCCCTAGCAACGCATTGGTTATTGGTAATAATCAATAGAAAACATGTCGGCTCGCGCTGAATTTTGCTCAATTTCAAACAAAAAACCCAGTTTGGTAAAACATGATACTTGCTAATATCTTCATTCGTAGCAAATACCGGGATAGACTTTATAAACGTGAGGAAATTGAATGAAAGATGAATTACCTAGTTCATATGAGGTGAGGTACGGTTGTACTCGCCTCGGGTCAACACCTGGTAAAAACTACGGACGTTACCACTCGCGTCGGGTCAGATTAGTGATTGTGAGTAACGTGTGCCCTGTTCAAAGTTCGAAAGGTGACTAAACTCATCATTTCCATGAGCTAGGAGAATACAAAGAGGGTCGGGGGCAAAAACCGATAGGAAGACGTTGAAATCAGAACTTGAAAGTTGACCGGGTCATCAGGGACCCGACGCGAGTACTGAAGGGTTAAGTTCTAGCGAAAAAATCGGAAGAGCTATATAATTAAGAGCTATATAATTTGGGCAATTTTTTTGGTTTTTTGCGAATAACGTGTTGCTCGTGTTTGTTTTCCAACGTAAAACACGGCGTTAGGCTCATGATTAGCTTGTCGACCTGTAAGCCTATTTTAAAGAAAACTCTTCAATTTTTGGACATGAAATAAATCTCAAAGTCTTAAAGCACTGAGAGTGATGTAGAGCTACCTCGTCGTGATTAGTGTCGCTGGAGTCATGATGGCCATTTTTGATTTCTTCGCCGGACGCGTGAACGGCCGTTTCATTTGCAACTTCCTCCGACTTTTCTACACTAGCGCTGTCATCGGGGGCGGACTCAACCACAACTTCGACTTCGGCAGGTGCCGCAACTTCGTCACTGTCTCCATTTATAGCCGTATCGTACGTTGAGGTCGACTGTGAAAACAAAGTTGCGAATTAACGAATAATAATAATAAAAACCATTTATTATGCTTAAGACCAAAAGTGGTCTATATACAGCATACAGCTTTACAAGGATTTTGCATACATATTATAGTACGGCACGACAAGGGATTAATAGATATTGAAAATCAGACAAAAAAGGTTAAAATATTTTGAAAAAAATGTAGGAAGAAATCAAGGAATTATATACCTAAGGATGGTTCAAGTAGTTAAATTAAAATAGATTTTAAAAAAAAGTCAAGTCATGCAGCATGACCCCATGAGCGAATTTTTGAAGAAATCTTCGACATTTCAGTCGCTATTGATCGTGTAGAGAAATTTTAGTTTATGATTTTGATAGACAAACATGGAATCAAATTATTAAAAATAATTAGGAGGTACTCATACTTTATTATTATTAAACTAATCTTGTAGATTTAAAGACAAATGTAGGTAAATATTCATAGATTTTGATGTCCAATGTGGTCAGTATTGAAGGCAGTTGTTTCGATTTTTGACTGATTTTTCAACTTTGAAATTTTTGAAAACTTGATAGATATTCTTATAGAATATTTTACTCTTATTCCGAATATACCACATGTTAGTATGCTGGAAAAATTATTTCGCACAACAAATCGCAAAAAACAGGCTATTTTGAAATTTTTGACTACATTTTTGAAAATTTCAACCCGAAGATGTAATCCGATCATGCTGGCCAACGAACTTGAACTTTCGTTTTGTGTCCTTAACATTTTAAAATTTGTTTGAAGTTTCTAGCACAATTCTACGGACAGTTATCGTCTGGAATGACACATACATACATACATACATACATACATACATCAAAAAATGCGTTAAACTTCAGAATATGATTCAGAATAGCCTGAAACGGATTTCTGCATAAATTTTTTTCAAAAATTCACATTCTACAAATTTTGAGGCGAGAGCAATAGCTTAATTTTCTTCAAAAATTCGCTAAAATTAAGTAATAATATGAAAAATAAATAAAATAAATTTTGAAAAATCAGTTGTCCACAAAATGCCTCCTTACTGCCGCCACGAATCGACCAATGGTGGGCAATGAGCGGATCGAGTTGGGTAGAGAGTTTCACAACAATAACAACTGACTTGGATTTGATTACAGTTCTATGGCAAGGAATCATCAAAGCACTGGATCTGTTGGAGGTTGCAAGTGTTAAGGCCCTTTTACATGAGCGTTTCTTTCCGGCAATAATTGCAGAAAAAAGTATTGCACAACTATTTCAAAAAAGTTGGACAACTATTCTCTCCTCGAAAAAGTTGCCGAAGATTGCAGGCAATTAATTGACGGGAGTTGTACAACATTTCCGGCCCACGAGCCCTCTCGGCAACTGTTGCATCGTGTTGAAATGAAGTCCAAAGGGTTTGGAAAATTATTGCACTATTGTGGCAATTTTTCGGCCTTGGGTCGGGAGAGGGAACGAAACAGCCAATCACATTGAGAGTTTATTTGTGCAGCATGGCTTTATGAGCAAATATTGACGTGAAACTGCACTGATGGGGTGCAGCAGTGCCTCATGAGAGAATTTTAACATAGGAAAGATAGGAGTTTGTGTGCAGCATGGCCTTATGAGCAAATATTGACGTGAAACTGCACTGATGGGGTGCAGCAGTGCCTCATGAGAGAATTTTAACATAGGAAAGATAGGAGTTTATATGTGCAGCATGGCCTTATGAGGAAATATTGACGTGAAACTGCACTGGTGGGGTGCAGCATTGCCCCATGAGAGAATTTTAATGTAGCAAAGATAGGAGTTTATTTGTGCAGCATGGCCTTATGAGCAAATATTGACGTGAAAGAATTTCAGAGGTGAGAGCCAACCCACATTCTCTCTGGCTCAGAAACTGGCGCTGCCAAATTCCCCACTTTTTCCTTTGGTTGGCAGCAGCAGCGACGACCACCTCTTCACCGTCCATGGCGCAAACTGTAGTCGCCCGTGTAAACGAAACAAATGAGCAATTTCTATTGCTCAACTTTATTGGTGCAACACAGTGCAATTAATTCCTTGCAACATATTGACGCAACACGAGGCAATTTTATTGCTTTGTGTTGCGTACAACTTTTCTAGTGCAGTTTTTTTGGAGTTGCGCAACTTTTGTTGCTCGTGTAATCGGCCCTTTAATAGGGAAGTCGGGTAGGATGGAACATTACCTCAGGTGAATATGAGGGTAAGTTACGCCAAGTTATAAACTAATATTGATAAGTAACCATAATGAACTAATAATGTGATAAGAAGGCACTAGGTACAAGGTAAATATACTGTTGAGTAGTTGGTACTTGTAAGTAGCAGGTACTAGACTATGGGTGATATTCTCGAGACTTGGACACTAGCGCATCCTTACATCGAGGCAAGGCGAAATCGAAGTTATTTCACCTTGTTGTCATGGTGACGAGTAAACATATGCGAAAATGCCCCATTTGTAGTCACAGCTGGACAACAGCATAACATAGTCTCACCTAGTTCCGAGTCAATATTTTCATTATTTGTAATATGCAAGGTGATAAATTGTACGCAAATTACATCAAGTTATTATCAGGTGTTGACCTCAAACGCTACGAATGCAAGATTTAATCTGTGGGGTAGAGATCCATCCATATGAAATGTGTGTTGGAGAGTTGACATACAAGTGTTCTAGATGATCCAGACATCAGCCGCAAAAATGTTGTGGATTACCTATCTAGTTTTAGAACTGTTCTTTGGATCAATTGAAACTAAAAATCTTTAGAGTACTGTGAAAGTGGTCTTGTGAAAGGATGTGTCATGAGAGCTCTGCTAGATGGGAATACTAAGTATCGCATGTGGAAAGGTAAGTACCTAGAGGAAAGGTATAGACAAAAACGAAATTAGGTACCTAATTAACTTTTTTGTCCTTAACATTTGTTTAACTGCAAAACTCGCGTAATAATTGCACTGCCAATGCCGTCTTTATGAAATCTTACCTTCAGAAGAATGCACTTCAAGGTTTTTTCCTTGCAGCTGGTTTTTAATTCATGTTGCATATTCCCTGATTCGATATTTGACAAACTTGCTTATCAGCGGTTGTATTCGTCGGCAAAGCAACGCCCCACCTACTTTGTTTAGGCACTTTAAACCATCAGCAAATCTGGTAGGAAGTACATAACTGCCTAAGCAGTTTCGTTTCTTGGTGTTGCAACAACCTGCCTTGTTTACTTTGACAAACTATCAAAGCTCTCCTTTTATTCATTCAATATAACAAGCAAAGCTTCCTCAGTTAAGCATAGTACTACGAACTTATAATAAAACGCTGATGAAGCTACCTGAGCAATGGCTAGGTACCTACAGAGCAGTACAGACACCTGAGGAATTTTCAATCATCTTTTCTATACTAATTATTATTATTATTAATTATTCTCAAAGCCTAAACGAATGAAGTTCTTTAGTTTTCTGACACTGATTAACTACTATAGTTAGTAGGCTCCTAGTCCAAATAAAAACTGAAGTAATTTCATTTATTTTCCTTGGGCCGCATCCCGACAAATTCCAAAAAACAACAAATAAAAACTCGTTTACGTTAGATTGGTATTGTTGACAGCAATCTACAATCAATTATTGCGCTGGCAGGCGCGATTATTATAGCATTTAGTTTAATTGAAACTTTGTATTGCTACAATATTATACTTTTTCAAACAGAACTGTTGAAAAATGGCCTTATAACCTCGAATTATGTTGACGTTAGACGGCAAACTTCTTGTGAGAAATTGGTTGAGTAGCGAATCATTGACGTAGGGCAGTCATGGCCGACTTTGGCTGAAACGCGAACCTACTCCAGGCATGACGTCATGAGAATATGGGCCATTGCAATCATTGGGTCCTTTCTGATCAGCTGAGTGAGCTAAAATCTCTCCTGTTCATCCTAGAAAGTTATGATTTGATAGGGAGACTTCCTGGGACATTAGGAATCGATTGAAAAGATTCAATCAATTGAGCTTGTATCAATAAATTCAATCAACGAGCTTGAATCAAGAGACGATTGCAGTTATTGGCACTTTCCTAATAGGCTGAGTGAGCTAAAATCTCTCCTGTCCATCCAAGGGAGTTGAGATTTGATAGGGAGACCCCCTGGAACAATAGGAATCGATTGAAAACATTCAATCAATTGAGCTTGAATCCATCAATTCACTCAACGAGCTTGAATCAAGATTCAGTTACAGTAAGCTGAATTGTCTCCTGTGTATCCTAAAGGCCCCCAT
The DNA here is from genome assembly GCA_030762985.1 of Adelphocoris suturalis. NCBI lineage: Eukaryota > Metazoa > Arthropoda > Insecta > Hemiptera > Miridae > Adelphocoris > Adelphocoris suturalis. The sequence continues at coordinate 3,809,328 of JAUMHS010000014.1, read as the reverse complement.
TCACGACGGAGCCAACGAGCCAAACGGCCTCGGGCTGATTCATATTCCACCGTGTGTGGGGAAATTTCAAGTGGCCCCAGCCATCTCAAGGAAATTTCAAGTGGCCATCTAGCAGCCTTGCTGGATTTTTGGATGGGCCAAAATCCATGGAGCCGAGCCACGGAGCCGTCGAGTGGACTTGCCGTGCGTGGGGATCGGCGCCACGGACCGGCGCCACTGACTGGCTCTTCCGTGTGTGGGTCATCCCCCGGGCCAAAATCCTTTCAGTGTACTTCTAGACGTCGAGGAGATAGTATGTGTACGATGGATTGTGTGAGTGGTACGTTGCTTCATCCATGCGGAGGTAATTACGCCAGTCAGCAGGTTCTAATGTTAGGTGTTCAATCAACCTGACATGGGTTAATTTATTTCGAGCTGAAAACCATTCTTTCTGCCACTGCCTTTTTGGTTTCTTCTTCTTCTTCTTCATATAAATGCAAACTGCAGCTGCAGCTAAGTTAAGAAGTTCCTCGTTGTTCATTCTGAAGTAAAATTGAAGAGGTTCAATTGATAAAGTGATGAATTGGTGAGGTCAGATGCTCAAGCGCACAGCACCAGGACTGAAGAACGAGGAAACGCTACTGGCTCCTCGTAGCCCGCCCGTGTGTGACCCCCTAATTTGGACCGGGGCCAAATGGACTCGAGCGAGCGGCCTCAGGCCATCTGGCTCCGTCGTGAATGGCGGCCTTAAGATGATGAGATTTGATAAGAAAACTCTCTCAGACACTAAGAAACTATTGCAATAATTGGCTCTTCCCCAATCAGCTGACTGAGCAAAATTCTATCCTGTTACCCCTAGGAAGTTGAAATTTGATAGGGATACTCTCTGGGACACATGATTGCAGTCATTGGCTCTTTTCTAATAAGCTGAGTGAGCTAAAATCTCTCCTGTTCATCCTAGGAAGTTATGATTTGATAGGGAGACTTCCTGGGACATTAGGAATGGATTGAAAAGATTCAATCAATTGAGCTTGAATCAATCAATTCAATCAACGAGCTTGAATCAAGATTCAAGCTCGTTCTTACTTAGCTGAGTGAGCTGAACTGTCTCCTGTTAATCCCAAGATGTTGAGATTTGATGGGGAGACTCTCTGGGGCACAAAGAAACGATTGCAGTTATTGGCTCTTTCTCAATCGGCTGAGTGAGCAAAATTCTCCCCTGTTACCCCTAGGAAGTTGAAATTTGATAGGGAGACTCTCTGGGACACACGATTGCAGTCATTGGCTATTTCCTAATCGGCTGAGTGGGCTAAAAACTCTCCTGTTCATCCTAGGAAGTTATGATTTGATAGGGAGACTTCGTGGGACATTAGGAATGGATTGAAAAGATTCAATCAATTGAGCTTGAATCAATCAATTCAATCAACGAGCTTGAATCAAGATTCAAGCTCGTTCTTACTTAGCTGAGTGAGCTGAACTGTCTCCTGTTAATCCCAAGATGTTGAGATTTGATGGGGAGACTCTCTGGGGCACAAAGAAACGATTGCAGTTATTGGCTCTTTCAAAATCAGCTGACTGAGCAAAATTCTATCCTGTTACCCCTAGGAAGTTGAAATTTGATAGGGATACTCTCTGGGACACACGATTGCAGTCATTGGCTATTTCCTAATCGACTGAGTGAGCAAAAATCTGTCCTGTTCATCCTAGGAAGTTGAGATTTGATAGGGAGACTTCGTGGGACATTAGGAATCGATTGAAAAGATTCAATCAATTGAGCTTGAATCAGTCAATTCAATCAAAGAGCTTGAATCAAGATTCAAGCTCGTTCTTACTTAGCTGAGTGAGCTGAACTGTCTCCTGTTAATCCCAAGATGTTGAGATTTGATGGGGAGACTCTCTGGGGCACAAAGAAACGATTGCAGTTATTGGCTCTTTCCCATTCTTCTGAGTGAGCCAAATTCTATCCTGTTACCCCTTGGAAGTTGAAATTTGATAGGGATACTCTCTGGGACACACTATTGAAATTATTGGATCTTTTCTAACCGGCTGAGTGAGCCAAAATCTGTCCTGTTCATCCTAGCAAGTTATGATTTGATAGGGAGACTTCCTGGGACATTAGGAATCGATTGAAAAGATTCAATCAATTGAGCTTGAATCAATCAATTCAATCAACGAGCTTGAATCAAGATTCAAGCTCGTTCTTACTTAGCTGAGTGAGCTGAACTGTCTCCTGTTAATCCCAAGAAGATGAGATTTGATAAGAAAACTCTCTCAGACACTAAGGAACTATTGCAATAATTGGCTCTTCCCCAATCAGCTGACTGAGCAAAATTCTATCCTGTTACCCCTAGGAAGTTGAAATTTGATGGGAATACTCTCTGGGACACTAAGTGACGATTGCAGCTATTGGCACTTTTTTTTTAAATTAATTTTATTGGCATTACATTTTTGTATAAATCCACAAGATTGAAGGGTAATAGATTATTTAAATATTTATACTACAATTCTTAATAAATTTAAACAGTTCTTTATACACAAAAATGTCTCTTGCTGATAAAATTTGGCAGTATTCTAGGTCTGTCTTTCCTAAAATTGACTGAAGAACACTAATCTCGGTCCATCGTGATCCGGGTACTTCATGATCCAAAAAAAAATGGCCTCCTTCGAGAATATAGGAAGGCAATCAACAACCCAAAACTTCCTATACATCGTGATACTCCCGACTTGGAGGAAAAAAGACTTCGATCCAGACATCCAACAATGGTAACAGCCAAGGAACTTCATAATGCAAACTTTAACATGATAGAGACATGGAAGGAACAATGGCAAGAAGTATGCCCTGAACACTGTCAAGCCCTGCCCTGCATCACCGAGAGACCGCCCGGATATGAACTTCCCCGTAAAATCTGGTCATCCCTTAACAGAATACGCACAAACCATGGAAGATCTGCGGACTCTCTTCACAAATGGGGTAAAGTACCTTCTGCCAGATGTGACTGCGGAGCCGATAAACAAAATATCCGACACATAGTAGAGGAGTGCGAGATAAGGGCTTATGGCGGGAACTTCTCAGACTTCCTGACGGCTACGGACGCCGTAAAAGACTATATATGTAATCTTGATGTTTGTCTATGACTGTGGTTTTTCTGTATGTTTGCCATGTAGTACCATTTTAAATATTTAAATTTTTAAATTGTAAATTATCTACATATTCATTGACTATTATTCTGTAAATGTTTTTTTTTTTCTATAAATGATGTGCAATGCCATACGATAAATAAATAAAAATAACTTCATGATCATATGCTCCAGTGATCCGCTTGGTGTTCCACAATTTCGACATTGTGCAGTTTCCCTTTGGTTTATGCGGTTCAGGAATGAGTCACATATGCCACAGTTATTGGCACTTTCCTAATCGGCTGAGTGAGCTAAAATCTCTACTGTTCATCCTAGGAAGTCAAGATTTGATAGGAAGACTCCCTGGGACATTGGAAATCGATTGAAAAGATTGGTTCAATCTTACTCAGCTGAGTGAGCTGAATTGTTTCCTGTTTATCCCAAGATGTTGAGATTTGATGGGGAGACTCTCTGGGGCACAAAGAAACGATTGCAGTTATTGGCTCTTTCCCAATCAGCTGACTGAGCAAAATTCTATCCTGTTACCCCTAGGAAGTTGAAATTTGATGGGAATACTCTCTGGGACACACGATTGCAGTCATTGGCTCTTTTCTAATAAGCTGAGTGAGCTAAAATCTCTCCTGTTCATCCTAGGAAGTTATGATTTGATAGGGAGACTTCGTGGGACATTAGGAATCGATTGAAAAGATTCAATCAATTGAGCTTGAATCAATCAATTCAATCAACGAGCTTGAATCAAGATTCAAGCTCGTTCTTACTTAGCTGAGTGAGCTGAACTGTCTCCTGTTAATCCCAAGAAGATGAGATTTGATAAGAAAACTCTCTCAGACACTAAGAAACTATTGCAATAATTGGCTCTTCCCCAATCAGCTGACTGAGCAAAATTCTATCCTGTTACCCCTAGGAAGTTGAAATTTGATGGGAATACTCTCTGGGACACTAAGTGACGATTGCAGCTATTGGCACTTTTTTTTTTAAATTAATTTTATTGGCATTACATTTTTGTATAAATCCACAAGATTGAAGGGTAATAGATTATTTAAATATTTATACTACAATTCTTAATAAATTTAAACGTTCTTTATACACAAAAATGTCTCTTGCTGATAAAATTTGGCAGTATTCTAGGTCTGTCTTACCTAAAATTGACTGAAGAACACTAATCTCGGTCCATCGTGATCCGGGTACTTCATGATCATATGCTCCAGTGATCCGCTTGGTGTTCCACAATTTCGACATTGTGCAGTTTCCCTTTGGTTTATGCGGTTCAGGAATGAGTCACATATGCCACAGTTATTGGCACTTTCCTAACCGGCTGAGTGAGCTAAAATCTCTCCTTTTCATTCTAGGAAGTTGAGATTTGATAGGGACACTTTTCTAATAAGCTTAGTGAGCTAAAATCTCTCCTGTTCATCCTAGAAAGTTATGATTTGATAGGGAGACTTCGTGGGACATTGAGAATCTATTGAAAAGATTCAATCAATTGAGCTTGAATCAATCAATTCAATCAACGGTTCTTACTTAGCTGAGTGAGCTGAACTGTCTCCTGTTAATCCCAAGATGTTGAGATTTGATGGGAGACTCTCTGGGGCACAAAGAAACGATTGCAGTTATTGGCTCTTTCCCAATCAGCTGACTGAGCAAAATTCTATCCTGTTACCTCTAGGAAGTTGAAATTTGATAGGGAGACTCTCTGGGACACACGGATTGCAGTCATTGGCTATTTCCTAATCGACTGAGTGAGCAAAAATCTGTCCTGTTCATCCTAGGAAGTTGAGATTTGATAGGACTCCCTGGGACATTGAGAATCGATTGAAAAGATTAGCTCGTTCTTACTTAGCTGAGTGAGCTGAATTGTCTCCTGTTTATCCTGTAATGAACTTAGACGGGGCGGAAGTGCAATGGGGGCCTAAATCCACACTCATAGATAGAGAGGAGAGTGACAGTACCATAAGAGATACAACTCGTACTAATCGAATATATGCTATGTTCGGAGAAGATAGGTTTTCCAGTTCTTGTATCACCCATCCATCGCCAAACGCAGGCTTTCGAAACCATGGGAAGAAACGCCCGACGCCCGTTGGGAAACAACGGAGCTACGGTAGTGCATTCCCTTGGATCTCGTGGGAACTGTCACACTCCCCCCCTTTAAAAAACATACTTGATTGAAGAGTATTGAATTTATTTAAACTAGGTGGAATAGTTTACTGGTTGAGAACTGATGCTCACTAATAAATAGCTGCATTGGCGATTGAGGCTGAAAAGGTGAAATTAAAACAGGATGGATTGTCAATGAATCTTCATATGAAGTATTCATTAGGTAGTTAACCCCCAATCAAAGATTGGAACAATCGGGAATAATATAACTTGCTCAACTAGGAGACAACCCCCATCAAAGATTGGAACAATCGGGAATAATATAACTTGCTCAACCAGGAGACTTACAGTAAGGAGCTGCCCACTTGGGGGACTTACGAAAATGGGAAATATGCCCTGGGGAATTCACTTGCTCAACTTTGGAGACTTACAGTGGAAGGTGCCCACTATGGGGACTTATGAAATAGGGAACGATGCCCTGGGTTTGGGACCAATGCCCTTGAAAATTAAGTATGATAAATAGAAATAATGTGAGGGTAAAAATTGAGAAGTGAATAATCAAGAACCAATGAAAGTATTTATGTATCCAAGGGAGTATAATGGGTATTCCTTCTGGAAACCCGGGCCATGTTTCTTCTGAAACATTAACGCCCCAAAAATAGTGGATCGGATTACTAGGCGTCAGCCGTGCATAATCTTAACCACGCTCTGCCACCATGTAATAATAGACTTAAGCCGCCCCAGAGGTGTAATGGGGGCCTAAATCCACAATCATAGAGAGAGAAGGGTGTGACAGTACCATAAGAGATACAACACGTACTAATAGAATATATGCTACGTTCGGAGAACATTGGTTTTCCAGTTCTAGGATCACCCATCCATCGCCAAACGCGGCCTTTTGAAAACACGGAAGAAGCGCCCGACGCCCGTTGGGAAACAACAGAGCGACTGCAGTGCATTCCCTTGGATCTCGCGGGAACTGTCACACTGAAATTAAAACAGGATGGATTGTCAAAGAATCTTTATATGAAGTATTCATTAGGTAGTTAACCCCCAATCAAAGATTGGAACAATCGGGAATAATATAACTTGCTCAACCAGGAGACTTACAGTAGGGAGCTGCCCACTTTGGAGACTTACGAAAATGGGAACTATGCCCTGGGGAATTAACTTGCTCAACTTTGGAGACTTACAGTGGAAGGTGCCCACTATGGGGACTTATGAAATAGGGAACGATGCCCTGGGTTTGGGAACAATGCCCTTGGAAATTGAGTATGTTAAATAGAAATAATGTGAGGGGAAAAATTGAGAAATTAATAATGAAGAACCAGTGAAAGTATTTATGTATCCAAGGGAGTGTAATAGGTATTCCTTCAGGAGACCCCGGCCATGTTTCTTCTGAAACATTAACGCCCCAAAAATAGTGGATCGGAGGCGTCAGCCGTGCATAATCTTAACCACGCTCTGCTACCATGTAATAGACTTATGCCGCCCCAGAGGTGCAATGGGGGCCTAAATCCACACTCATAGATAGAGAGAGGTGTGACAGTATGATAAGAGATACAACTCGCACAAATAGCATATATGGTATGTTCGGAGAAGATTGGTTTTCCAGTTCTTGAATCACCCATCCATCGCCAAATGCGGCCTTTCGAAAACATGGAAAGAAACGCCCGACGCCCGTTGGGAAACAACGGAGCGACGGCAGCGCATTCCCTTGGATCTCGCGGGAACTGTCACACCCACTTTGGGGACTTACGAAAATGGGAACTATGCCCTGGGGAATTAACTTGCACAACTTTGGAGACTCACAGTGGAAGGTGCCCACTATGGGGACTTATGCAATAGGGAACGATGCCCTGGGTTTGGGAACAATGCCCTTGGAAATTAAGTATGTTAAATAGAAATAATGTGAGATCGAAAATTGAGAAATTAATAATCAAGAACCAATGAAAGTATTTATGTATCCAAGGGAGTATAATGGGTATTCCTTCTGGAAACCCGGACCATGTTTCTTCTGAAACATTAACGGCCCAAAAATAGTGAATAGGATTACTAGGCGTCAGCCCTACATAATCCTAACCACGCTCTGCTACCATGTAATAGACTTAAGCCGCAACAGAAGGTGCAATGGGGGCCTAAATCCACACTCATAGATAGAGAGGGGTGTGACAGTACCATAAGAGATACAACTTGTACTAATAGCATATATGGGTGATTCTCACAGAAAAGGTCAGTTTTGAGTTTGACTTTTGAAAAAAGAAAAAGTGATCGAATCGAGCTGAAAAAAATCACAGATGCTCTCTATATCGTATGTATCGAAATTCGAAGCAAATCCAAACAGTAGCGCTTTTATTAATTCAGAAAAAAAATATTTAAAAATTTAGGCGGACAGGTCGATGATGCGACCCGTTGATTCTCACCATTTGCATCACCACCCTGTCCTGGCATCATAAAAGGAAAATTTGCTATAACTGCCAAGAAACGTTAACCCTCAACATTTCAAGTCAAAAGACCGAAAAACGTGACCACTGTAGGGCGAATCCAACAAACGAAGAATGACAGAAATTCTCGAATTAGTCCTAGTAGACCTTCACAACGTTCGGCTAAGTAGATATGTGTTTTGAATGGTCAATACGAGAATATTGGATTACTAAATGCGAGAATACGGGAATACTAGAAAATCCAAAAAACATAATAGATTTGCCTTTTTCCTCATCGTCCTGTCCTTTTCGTCATCGTCCTGTCCTCGAATTTTCAGGAGAGGACAGGTTGATGATGGACAGGTCGATGATGATTCTTCAGTTCTTCTCAAATGTTTCACCTTGTGGCAAGCTTTTTCCCAAATTCGGCATATAACATGAAACTAGACCGTTCGGTGCACAATAAAAATACCGTAAGAAAAAATTGAGTTCAAGTACTCACTTAGAAAAAGTGGACAGGTTTCTGACGATTGTGATTGACCAACCCATGGTCCAGCACACATCTGCTCCCGCTGACGACCACGAGTTGACTGAATTAAAACGAATGGCGGTTTTTCTGGTAACTGAGAAGTGCGCGAAAAAAAAGCGGCAAAAAAAAGCCGCTAAAATACAACCGCGAATGTGACCGCAAAAATTCGAAAACCAATATTGGACAGGTCGATGACGGCGATGCTCCGGACACACATATTTCCATCCAAATACACTTTTCTAGCGGTTCTACATTAATTTTATCGATCAGAAACGCATCTCAGAAATCACACTGATGTAGAAAAATTGAATAAAATCCAAACTCAAAAGCGGAAAGACCTTTAATTAAAGCTTGAAGTTGGGAAGGTCGCATTGGGACAGGACAGGTCGATGACGATTTGACTATATTTAGTTAATTTTCTATTTAAAGGAATAAACATAACCTAAAAATGGAAAAAAAGGGTTCTAGATAAAAACCTATACTACAATTTAAGACCTTCGCCAGCTCCCAAATCCTTATTGGGTCGCCGCAACTGGTCCAGACATCACTTCTGCCCCTTTCTGTGAGAATCACCCATATATGCTATGTTCGGAGAAGATTGGTTTTCCAGTTCCCATCCATCGCCAAACGCAGCCTTTCGAAAACATGGGAAGAAATGCCCGACGCCCGTTGGGAAACAACGAAGCGACGGCAGCACATTCCCTTGGATCTCGCGGGAACCGTCACAATCCCAAGACGTTGAGATTGGATGGGGATACTCTCTGGGACACTAAGAGAAGATTGAAATGATTGGTCCATCCCTAATCAGCTAAATAAGCTACATTATCTCCTGTTTATAACCATAATTTCACCCCAAAGATGTGTTCCATAATGCAGGGAAGTCCTTTTGAAGGAGATATTCCCCTACCATATTTGTAGAACAGCAATGATGTTTATTGTGCAATTGACGAAAATTACCTTGACAATGGGATTTTTTAACATTTTGAAATGAAGAGTAATATAGTTATACCTGAATACTGGGAAATAGGAGCTTATACTTGACAGCACCATATCAACAGTGTCTTGCAAGGCACTAATGTGTTTGACCCATAAGTACCTACTTACGTACCTAACAAATTCTGGGATATATCTGAAATATGCATTACCAAACTGAATTTAGCGTTTTAATTTATTTTATAGGTATCTATGTGATGTTTACCTAAAATCAACTAAGGCTAAAGCAGTTTTTCGTTTGTTTTACATTATATCTCTTACTTTGCTTTCAATGTCGTCATTCATGCTTGTATTAATTTCGTTTACCGAGCTTTTTAATGTTCTCTGAACTCTTGGTTTTGAAGAACTTTTCACTTTGGATGATCCCCAAAAATGTCAAGCGTATTTCTTCCTTCAACCCTTGATAAATTGCACAATTATTATATTTATATTAATTATTCATTCTAGAACAAGTGGTGTGCGAAATGAAGTGGGGGTAATTCACCTCCCCTACCGCCACTTCCCCTACTTTTCCCCAACCCCTCACCCAATTAGAGGTTCCATTGAGTAGTTCCCTGGTCTCACTCCCAAACCAGCATCATTCTGTTAGGATCAGAGATTACATTCCGGAGAAAAGTTTGAAGAGAAGTATTGAAAACGATACCAAACTCGATTTTTGATGATTTGACAATGACTGACGTCTGACGACGACGATATGCAATATAGGCTATATATGACCTGACGAAGTGCATTTTGGGGCATTGGAACCGCAACGACCAAGTACTGATCAGCTGAGTGAATTAAAGTCTCTGCAGATCACTCTAGGGAGTTGAAATTTGATAGCGAGACAGTGGGATATCAAGTTCACATTTGGTAGGGAGACCCTCTGGGTTATGAAACTAAGTAATTTATGGTCTCTATTCTGATCAGCTGAGTTAGCTAAATCATCTCCTATTCACTCTAGTACAAGAAATATAGATTGGTGGGACATACACGTCAGAATGAATGAATAGTAGAGAATTAATTTCAATTCAATTCAATTCAAATAATTTATTGTGCAGGAAACAATATGTTTATATAAGCACACATGAACAACAAAGATAAAAGACAAAATTAGACATGAGATGGCGTAGAAAAGAAACATCTAGTACAAATTATAAATATTTAGGTAAATAAAGGAAATAATAATTAATGGAGGGGGACGCACGCACAGACAAGGGAAGAGAGTTCCAGATCCTTGCTCCTGCCACCCCAAAGGACTTGGACATAGTTCGACTGGTATGCCTGATGACAGAGAGAGAGTGGGATCTAAAAGAAGAGGCTCTATTAACTAAGTTGGACAAATACATTGGCATTGAACCATTAATTATTTCTGCAATTAATTTTAAATGCCTGAAAATGAAATAATCCTCCAGGGGAAGGCAAAGAAGGGTGAGATGGGATACTGATTGACGTACTTTAACATTATATGCATATCTCAAGCAAGCATTATAGGCAACCACGAGTCTCGATTTCAAAGAAGCGGAAATAGCATAGGAGTAAACTGAACAACAATAAAAGAAGTGAGGAGTTACTAAAGCAATGGCAAGTCGTATTTTGAAATTATTAGGAGTAAATTTAGATAAACGTCGGAGACTGTGGAGAGATCCATAAACTCTCCTGCACACCTGAACCACATGGTAGTCCCAAGACATGGCCTTGTCAAAATAGAGTCCCAGATTTCTTACATGTGGTGAGTAAGGCACCACCATCCCTTCAACTAAAATGGGGGGCAGACAATTAGTAGGTAAATCTTGTTTGTACAATACAATAACTTGAGATTTGCTAGGATTAATAAGTATGCCATTTTTGATTGCCCACCTAGATATTGACACTACTATTAAGTAAGCTGATGGCTTCTATCATTAACGGAAATATGCGTGGATATAACAGAAAAAGCCCAAGCTGCTAACTAGTCATTTAAGCGTAGGCGTATACTTTATTGGTATCCCTCTTCTTTGCAAAATTCACGCATGTATATTGAGATGCATATTATTTTATAGGTTGGGATTGTCGAGGGTAGAGAAATTTTATAGGCTTCTCTGATAATATGGTTTAATGCATATGCTGAGCGCTTTCTGCCATATATGGCATCTTCAGAGCTTATTATATTATTGATTGGTGAAATTCAATTCAATTTTTAAAATGCTTTATTTTGTGGAAAAACAAAAATAAAGAACAAAAAAAGCAATAAATCTAAAAGGAATTATTGACAAGAGTAGTTCACATGTAACAAGAAATGCAATCAATAAAAAACAATTTGAATAATACCACAAAACCCTCAAAGGAAAACCTGTGCGTGGGCATTTCTAAATACTAAAGTAGGTTTAATACATTCAGTTGTCTATTTTATGTTACATGATGATAAATAGTTCATAGTGCGTTAATATCCAAGTAATCCAAGTAATAGAGACAGAGACTATTTCATTGTATATTTTCCATTATCCATATTTTGAGCTCGATTTTCTTATTTGTAGTGAAGAGTTTGCAGTGTTCTTATGCAAGTTTAAGGAGTTCTAGTATCGTGTGTGGATACCTGTTTATCAAGCAAAAATGGTTTTTTAATGGAAAATTTAGCTATTTGAAAATTAAAGAATTGGGAAATGTATTATGTTTAGGTATAAATTTTTTGGGTCTCCCCTTGAACATCCCAGTCATAACCAGTTATATTTGGATATGTTACTTGACTGAAATCAGTTCAGACAATGTGCACATCCCCACAAAATTTAAATATTTCTCAATATAAGTTCAAAATTGAACCCAGTAAACAACTCCTAACATAAAAGGTCAAGACCAAGAGGTTCAGCCATCAGACTACGTGTGTCTCTCCACACAAATTTCGCATTTCCCTCGATTTTAACATAATTGACTCTAGTAACATCACCAAATATGATTGGTCATGACCAGGATGTTCATGGAGGACCCCAAAATTGACGACCCGGCACTTTAGATTATCATTAACTCGAAAAGTGAAGGCTAGGTAGAATTTCTATTGATTTTTCGCGTACAACCAACGAGTTACTAGGGAAGAGTAACTCCCATAGTTTTCATGGTAGGGAAATCGTTCGCCACTTTTTGGAATGCTGATTTATTACTCTAAGTTACATACTAATATTGTTTTGTTACCATAATGGAATAATCTTGTGAAAAGAAGGCACTACATGGTTGGTATACAATTGAGTAGTAGGTACCTACCTACTGGTAAGCAGTAGGTACTAGACATATCCATGATCTGTTGTTTTTCCCATCAAGGGAGAAATTAAAATGCTTGAAATTTGTTTACCATTTTCATCCCATATGTCTATAAATTCTCCCATATACATACTTCTGGAACTTTATGACTTATCTTCCTTCAAACTAAGTTGCCCTTCAGGCTTCAAATTTAGATGCCCATCTGGCTTTAGTTGTAACTTACTTTATTCCTAGCTTTGTTTACTTTGTTATCGCCAATTCTGTGAAACTTGACATGCGAGGTGGGACATACAGGGCGTATGTCAATAAATTACATTACATTACAACCTATTAAGGACAAGACAACATTCCATAACCAATATTGTTTAATATATTAAGACCTGAACTCATTGTAATAATCACCCTGTGGTTTCATACAATAAACGAATTACTACGGTACATCTATACTATTATTACTATTACATTATTACGAATTATTACTATACATACATCATATCTCTTACCTTGCTTTCAATGTCGTCATTGCTTGAATTCTTTTCCTCCTCATTCACGACCGTAACTGGTTCCGACATGATTCTATAATTCGATAACGAACGGAAATTGATACGGAAAATATATAAAACAGATTGGATTCCCAAACTCTACGACAAAATAAACTGGAAGATGTCACCTCCAACCAAGAAACTTCTTGACACTTGACAAGAATGACGTATCTAAGAAAACGTCATTCCATCGTAAAAAGGAGAAACGTATGAGAATATAAAATTTATAAACAAAATCTATGGGGAACGAATAGGAAATCACGATTCAATCAGGGAAGATTACGATAGGTAAAGGGTAAGCGCCACACGTTCTCGACACTTCGGCCGATTTACGATTTCACTATCGGAAATCCGAATTGTTTCGTAATTATTACTTATTCAGCGGTTCAGAACATATCAAATACAACCGTCAGAACCGGAAATATCGGAATTCACGGGATAATTCTACTTCTTAGAATGAAATTCATCACAAAATATAAACTTTTGAGAGAAAAAAAGGAATACAGGAGATGGTTTCTGCAGTGTCGCCAACATAACCAAAATCCAGCTGGATATGGAAGGATCAAAAAGCTAGAGAATATTTATTGGTAACCTGCTTGTCAAAATTTAATATAGAAATTGATATTAATCGATATTTTATTAAAAATTTTATCACATAAATTCAAAGAGCGTATAATAGGATCCACAACTTGGTTCAAACTGGTTTGGTGGTCACTGCGAACGGAACACTATGGATACTGTACATAAAGAGATTTCCCCAAATGGACACTGTGAACGCCCCAAACGTGTTTCCGACCGTTTCTTACCGGTTTGATGGTCAGCGAACAAACCTTATATGGTAATATATCTCTCTTAAATCTCTCTAATTCAATTTCTAGTGAGATACGTAGGTAAGATCTCGTTTCTTTTAGGCATTTCATTTTGTCCAATGTGCATTATTTCCAATCAATTATTTGGAGCTGGTTATATGGATTGTAGAGGTCCACATGTCACAGGATTGGCGATTTCAATTAAGCATGCGAAGTCTAGCGACAAAAAAATGAAACCTCGTAAGCGGGGTCACGCAGAATACCAGCTTTACAGGTTACCGGCGCTTGGTTGTCAATTTTCCTTCAGTCACTGCTGAAAAGTCTAGGCAGTGTCCTACGTGGATCCGCCGCGCGCGTTTAAGACGAGCGTCAGTGCGTTGCCGCGTCATGCCGTGCGGCGGAAAAAAAAAGGTGTCCTACGTGGAAACGCAAAAACGCTTCGTAGTTTAGCAAGTTAACCTGTTCTGTTCTCATCACTTGTGTTTTCAAGTTCATTTTTTCAATTTGATTTTGCATTCATGCCGTCGATCAACAAGTTTGAGCTGCTGACCAGCTCAACGGCTCTTTCCTATTGTTCAGCTGTAAATAATAGAAAAAAAGGAGACTGGCCGAGGAAATACATGAAAGCCGGAACGAGTTCGGTGAATTTCATCACTAATACCCCAATAATCTTAGAAGAGTTTCTGAAGAATTAATTTCATAATCTTCTATAATGAGGTTTTATCATACATATGAAAAATACCTTTCAATTAACACTGATTTCAGTGATTAATTTAGATCAGTGATAATTTAAAGGTCTTTTTTGTATGCTAAAACCTAGTTATAATCCAAATTGTGGGAAAGTGAATAACACTTTAAATCATATGCAAGAATGACAGTAAAAACCTTCGATTACATCGTGAACAAAATTAAGCAAGAATTTTACCATTTATATTCAACAAGAATTTTAATTCGTTAAGTACAATGATTTTAAAAAAGGATAACAACAAATATTTGGTAGAATCCGAAAGTTTATTTGTATGGCAGAATATTTAATAGGAACTACCTACAAGAAAGATTTACAGAAAAATTGCAATAGGTAAATATTACTCTGAATAATTAATAAAATTTACTCACATGAGCATGACTCAAACCTTTTTACGATTGTCTTGGAACACTAGACAATATATTGTAATTTTCTTCGAAACTGGGCATCTCCCGATACAGGTGTATAATAAATGTAACAAATGTAGAACGCCGTTTCTATGTCAGCTAACGTTATCATTGAAGGAAACGTGCGGAAAAAGTACGAAAACAAGTTCAAAATGTCGAAAGAGGTTAGAAAAACATCATATAATTGCGTTTGACGCGCGGCGATTGCGATAAAAATCAAACTTGTTTGAAAATCAAACAAAGCGTTCAACGCCGTCGCGTCGCCGCGCGGGCAGGGTCACATGACAAATTTCGCAAATTTCATTGGTCCGCCATTTAAACGCGTAAACGCCTGAACGCATTGACGCGTGCGGCAAATCCACGTAGGACACTGCGTAATAAATCGTGATGTTTTCAGATAAATTGAGAGCTTTCGAACGAGAGATGAACGACTTTCGTGGGATTAAAACTAACAGAGTTACACGAAATGCAACTAACGAAGAGGTTATATACATGAAATGGGTGTTACACTTTTTGGTGTGAAAGCAATGCAAATTATTTCAATAAGGTTTTTTAAATCTCTTCCTGGGATAATCACACATAACACTAGACAAGGACGTTATCTAAATATAACTGCTCAGGCGTAGATGCGAACCAAAGCTTATTATAATTTATTAAAATAGGTACCTATTACAATACATTAGAAAATTATAGCAGTAAAATAAATTACCCTATGGGTGATATTTTCGAGACTTGGACACTAGCGCATCCTTACATCGAGGAAAGGCGAAATCGAAGTTATTCCACCTTGTTTCCATGGTGACGAGTAAACATATGCGAAAATGCCCCATTTGTAGCCACAGCTGGACAACAGTTTTAAGGTAGTCTCACCTAGTTCCGAGTCAATATTTTCATTATTTGTAATATGCAAGGTGATAAATTGTATGCAAATTACATCAAGTTATTATCAGGTGTTGACCTCAAACGCTACGAACGTAAGATTTAATCTGTGGGGTAGAGATCCATATTGGTATCGCAACGTCCCTATTTACACGTAAAAAAAGAATCGAAAGTATCGATACTTTACTTTCGATAATATCGGGTATCGATACTGCTAGAAAAATATTGGATCGTATCGAGTATCGATACTTAGTAGGGACGTTGCGATACTTCCGATATATCGTGGTATCGATACTTCTCTTCCGATACCACCGATATTTGTATCGATACTTTGCATCCGATATTATCGTGGTATCGATACTTTTCATCCCGATATTATCGGAAGTATCGATACTTGGTGACCAATACCACCGATATTTTCCTTGATTTTTTGTCTTTTTTCAATCTAATTTTCTCACCACAAATCCAGGAGACGACCAGCCTGCCCCAGGTCCTGAGCGTATTGTAATGGTTTCAATTTGTTGAGAACTTTGAGAATATTGGCTTGCAATTAAATTATTTTATATTCAAATCCATTCATATTGGATTGCAATAGTTAATATAGGCTCAATCTGAACTTGTCAAACTAAAATCATAATAGTTTCTAATAGTGTTTATTTAATTTCCACCAAAATACCTACGTCTTCTCAAATCAAGAAATGTGATTTATTTATCCTTTCGTAGTTTTTCATAGTAAACTATAATCTCTTATTAATTTCGAATGTTCTATAGATAAATCACTTTTAGTAAAATATTCTTATAATTTTCTCCAGATTCTATTATCTACCTATCAAATTTAGTTAAATTTAATCCTAAAAGGGGGCATAGCCACTCCACCACCTACCCTTTGCTATGGAGGCAGGAAACTACTCAGTGATAAAGCTACTCAGTTTAATTATAATTCCAAAGGGAACCATATTTCACCAATTAAGTCTCAGTACCACCTTTTCATAATTAAAATTTCTTCATAAATGTTTATTTTAAAATGAATTCATGTCCCTGTTAAATTTGAAAGTTTTGACCTGCCACATTCGTCTCAAGTTCATTAAACCATAGAGTTACTCGCATGAACTTAATATCCTTTTAATGTAAGATGTAGATGTATTTTATGATTCCATTTATTTTAATGATTATAATTACTCTGAAAACCATAACATGTTGTGAAGTGAAATAGGCAAGTCAATAACCTTCAATGGTCTAGCTAATTCTCATTTAAAATATGAAACTTTGTTCTCATTCAAAATCTTGTGTTACCTTTTGAAATATTCTTCAATTAAATAAATTTCTTTTCTTATAAAAAAATTAAATTTATTTAAAATATTGTTTCTAGCAAAATTTAACACCTCACTGGAGAACTCACCTTAAAATGTTTTCTGTGAAAGGAAACTGCTCTGAAAATCCCTAAATGAATTCCTAAATTATTCAGCCCTACCAGAATGAAATTCCTAACGTTCACCTACGTAATAACAACAAAATTTGATTAAAGATTAGTGAAACTATTTAGTGCTAGTCATGAGTAAGTGGATAGATAGTCATGGAAACATTGAGAATTGAAGATGTGAAACTGAAAACTATGGTTCAAATTGAAATACTCAACTTAGTAAATTAAGTATTTGAATAAATAAGTTCACTTTCCTATTTTCAACAAAAAGAGAGATTGGAATCAACAATGGGACAAGTTTGAGAATTCAAAATTGGAAATCTACTTGGTGATATATCTATTAATTTAAAACATAAATTAAGAATCCTATCATCAGTTCCTTTCGACAGAGTTCTGGATGCATCCTCCGAAGCCTACCTATTACGTGAGATGTGAGAAAATTCCAATAAAAAAATTATTAACCAAATGGCATTCCCCCCACCTATTTTTTACACGTAAAAAAAGAATCGATACTTTTCAGCCAATAATATCGGGTATCGATACACGATATTTCAAATTATCGATATTTTCACCTATCGATATTTTTGTATCGATACTGTGCCTTCCGATATTATTGAGTATCGATACTTGCATTCCGATATTTTGAAATATCGGGAATTTTTTTACAACAACTATTTTTTTACAACAACTACATGGATATTGTTCCATGTTGCATAACTTCTTGATGCAAGTAGAGTTTATGATGAGCAGGTTATGTTTTTCATGTGTAATTCAGTTTGTAAACAAGTGATGAATAAAGCATAGTTGTTCGCAGTGTATATTGTGTGTTCCTGACATTACATATTGGCGACGAGGATTTGTTAGATTTGTTCTGTGAAGTTATCGTATGAATCTACGTGATAGAGTTCGGTCGTTTGTACCCGTCAACATGGAAGATAACGTTGGCATGGCTATTGTAGGCAGACTGCGTGAGTTTTCTCTTGAAAATAATTGGTCCATTTATAAGCCACGTATGGACAGTTTCTTCAAAATGAATAGACATTTTTTTGTAGATGAGGAACTAAAACGAGATGCTTTTCTTAATGCTCTCGACGAAAAAGCTTACAAGTTGTTGACTAGTCTGTCAGTTCCCAGGTTACCTGATACTATAAGTTATGCGGATCTTGTGACATTATTTGATACTCATTTCTCCCCTACTAAGTCCATCTTTGCAAATCGATTCAAGTTTTATAATGCTGAAAGAGAGTCGACGGAAGGACTCAATGAGTGGGCGGCTAGAGTGCGAGATTTAGCCCAAGATTGCAAGTTTGATGCCTATCTGGACCGAATGTTAGTAGACAGATTCGTTTTAGGCATTGGTAAAGGGCCGATTCGGGATAGGTTGTTTGAAGAGGAGGCAAGTACATTAACGATGGATAAAGCTTTGACGTTAGCTTCTGCAAAAGATGCTAGTTGTAACCATTACAATCTTGGGAATAGTGTGCAAGTAAAAGCGGAGCCTGTCGAACATATTCGTTCTAGGGGCGCAACACATTCATTTATGGGACGCAAACAGATGTCTGCTCGAGAAGGGAAGAGATGTCCTGTTTGTGGTTGGAATCATGATGCTGATTTATGTAAATTTAAAAATTTCACGTGTAAAATATGTCTTTGTAAGGGCCACTTAGCCAAAGTTTGTCCAAATAAAATGGATAAGAATCAGTCGTCTGAAATGAAAATGATTCAAGGTAAGACTGACCAGTCTCCGAAGAATCGCACTAGTTCAGACGAGAAAGCTCATTTTGTCAAAGACTTATCAGATGATTTTGAATCCATGTATCGTATTGAGGGTTTTGAGGACACAGAATCTGGTTACCATGTAAGTTTGAAGGTTGTTCAAGGGCCTGAAATCAGATTTCAAATTGACACTGGTTGTTTAAGTACCATAGTACCGCTGCGTATTTTTGACAAAACATTTGTTAAGGCAGTTGTGTTACCAACTAATAAGACATTTGTTTCCTATTTTGATGAACAGGCAAAACCTGTAGGAATGGTTTTTGTTGACGTGGAACACAATGGAGTCCGATATGATAACCTTCAATTTTATGTAGTGGACTCTACAGGGCCCCCCTTGCTTGGGCGCTCTTGGTTTGACAAGTTGGGTTTTCGAATTGTAGGAGCTGATTCGAAGTTGCTTAGCCCAGTTTATTTTTGTGATTCATCAAATATGCTACAGGAGGCAATGGCAAAGTTTCCAGAGGTTTTTAGTGATACACTCGGAAAATTTAACCAAGGCAAGGTCAAACTTGATTTGATTGAAGATGCAAAGCCTAAATTTATCAAAGCTAGACGAGTTCCTTTTGCCTTGCAAGCTGCTGTTAATAAGGAAATTGATCGTCTTGTAGCTGAAGGTATCCTCATACCAGTGGATTTCAGTCCCTGGGGTTCACCCATTGTACCCGTTTTAAAAAAAGATGGTTCTGTCCGAATTTGTGGAGATTATAAGCTCACACTAAACCCTCAGTTAAAAATAGATCAACACCCTTTGCCCAGACCAGAGGATTTGTTTCAACACATGCAGGGGTGCAAGCATTTTGCGAAACTGGATTTTTCTAGTGCATTCCAGCAGTGTGAAGTGGAGGAGTCCTCACGTGATCTTCTGACTATAACTACGAATAAAGGCTTATTTCAATATTCTCGTCTTCCATTTGGGGTAGCATGTGCTCCGAGTAAATTTCAGAAGATCATTGATTCATTGACCAATGGCATGGAGGGGGTGGTGGCACTATTGGATGACGTTTTGATTGGAGGAACTACAAAGGAAGAACTTGAACAGCGTTTGTATAAATTTTTAGAAAAAATGAAAAGGTTTGGCCTTACAGTGTCCACAACAAAATGTGAAGTAGGAAAGGATTCCTTAGAATATCTTGGTTGCCGCATTGACGCGCAGGGTATTCACACCACAGATTCAAAAGTTCGTGCAGTTGTAGAGGCACCAAAACCCAATAATGTGAAGGAGTTACAAAGTTTTTTGGGATTTATAAACTTTTTAGCTAAGTTTATTCCAAGTTTGGCCAAAACTCTTAGTCCAATGTATAGACTCCTGCAGAAAGGTGTTCCCTGGAAATGGGACAATGACTGCCAGAATGCCTTTAACGAAATCAAGGCAAAAGTAAAAAATCATCGCTCACTTGCACATTATGATCCTAAATTACCAATTCGACTACTTGTTGATGGATCAGAACATGGACTTGGAGCAGTAATTTCTCAGCGACTTCCTGGAGGAGAAGAGCTTCCACTTGCATTTGCTAGCCGGAGTTTGAGCCAGGCTGAAAGGTCATATTCACAGTTACACATTGAGGCGGCTGGATTGATTTTTGGTGTTACCAAGTTTCACACATACCTTTACGGTCGTGAGTTTATTCTTGTCAATGACAATCGACCACTTTTGGCAATCTTTGGTCCCAAACATGGAATACCTGCATGTGCTGCCAATAGACTTCAACGATGGGCTTTGATTATGTCTAATTACAAATATAACGTGGAATGGGTGAAGTCTAAGGACAATGTTGCTGATTGGCTTTCTCGTGCACCTTTACCTGACTGCCCTCAGAATTCTGGAGACGATTTGCAGATTCATTATGTGTTTGACATGAATGATAAATTACCGTTGAACTACAATAAGATTCTATCAGCAACAAAGAAAGATTCATTACTGATGCAAGTGATATCATATTTAAAATTCGGATGGCCATCTGTGATAGACTCTGAGCTTTTGCCATATTTCCAGAGGAAGGATGAGTTATTTGTTGCCAAGGATATCATATTATGGGGATATAGAATTGTTGTACCCAAGTCACTGCAGAATGAAGTTCTGTTCGAGCTACACTCATCTCATATGGGCATTGTGAAGATCAAAGCACTGGCCCGTTCTTACGTTTGGTGGCCAAAGTTAAATGACCATATTGAGTCTCATATAAAATCTTGTTATTCTTGCAATTCGACGAAGGATAATCCTTCAAAGAAAAGCCTGATACCATGGGAATGGCCTACCAACCCATGGCAGCGCTTACATATTGATTTTTTGGGGCCATTTCTTAACAAGTATTACCTTGTAATTATTGATAGCCACTCCAAGTGGTTAGAGGTTTTCCCAACTACATCCATGTCGACTACTACAGTAATCAGCTGCCTGCGACAGATCTTTGCTCGATTTGGGTTACCGAAGAAGTCGTTTCAGATAATTATTCGTCCTTCAGTTCAGACGAATTTAAAAAATTCATGCAGCACAATGGTATTACTTTAAAACATGGAGCACCATTTAATCCTAAATCGAATGGTGCTGCTGAGAATGCTGTTAGGAGTGTCAAGAGAAGTTTGAAGTGTGCACTGGCTGATTCATCAACATCGGATTTCAATGTTACTCTCAACCGTTTTCTTCTAGATTACAGAAACACTCCTCACTGTTCTACGGGGGTCTCTCCAGCCCATGCTTTGATGGGTAGGCATTTGAGATCTCGGTTGGATCTGCTTAGACCTCCTAAAACTTCGGCGAAGGTGGAACAATCTCAAAAGGCGCAGATAAAGAACTATAGAGGTACTGCCGTAACAGACGCAGATTTTGAACTGGGTAGCCCAGTTTGGGCACTCAATTTTTGTGGAGGTGCTAAGTGGTTGGCTGCAACTGTGGTCCAACATTTGGGGCCTCGACGTCGTAGAGTTTATGTGCCATCGCTGAACCTAAATTGGATTCGCCATCTGGATCAGTTGAGAATGCGTGACCCTGCTGGTCAATTGGATGGGCATGCAGACATTCCCTCAGGTGCCAATAATGAAGCTGTAAGCATTGTTGAAAGTGATGACCCTACCAATTCTGTAAACACTCAATACTCAGATTCATCAGACAAAGTTGATGATGCTGTTTCTTCGTCTGATCAGCCTTCTCCTGCTATTCAGGAGGAACACTTGAACAACCAACGTCCGGCTCGGATGAAGAAACCCGTACATAGGTTGATTGAGGAAGTGTGAACTACGTACGAGGGGCTCGCCAAAAGTAAGGTTCCCTACGCTAGAAAAAATAGTAGACAAATTTTTTTTTAATTTTTTATATTTTTTTCCGATTCTACAGATTGTTTTCTATTTTTCAACATAATCACCATTTCTCTCAATACATTTTTGAAAGCGTGGCACGAGTTTTTGAATGCCGTCCTGGTAGTGCTGCGTGCCCACCTTCCTCAGGTAGTTGTTGACTTCCGCCTTCAGCTCTTCGTCGTCGCGGAAGTGTTTCCCTCCCAGGTGCCCCTTCAACTTCGGGAAAAGATGAAAATCTGAGGGAGCAAGATCCGGGGAGTAGGGAGGATGTGGGAAAATGTCCCAGTTGAATTGTCCCAGCAGATCCTGAGTTTGGCGAGCCGAATGGGGGCGTGCATTATCGTGCATGAGAAGCACCCCTTTTGACAGCAAATGCGGCCTTTTGCGTTTTATGGCCGATCTCAACTTTTGTAGGACTTCACAATACCTCTGAGCATTGATTGTGTTCCCACGTTCAAGGTAGTCAACCAACAGCACACGTCAACAATGTCTCCTTCCCGAGCGGTAGAGGACCTCCCGGAACGCGGTTCGTCTTCAACATTTTCTCGGCCGTTCAGAAAACTTTCTCTCCATTTCCGGACTTTTTGAACACTCATGCACTTTTCACTATACACTGACGAAAGTTCCTTGTGAATTTCAGTCCCGGATTTACCTTTTAACGTGAAAAAACGAATTATTGCTCTCAGTTCAGAGGCGGACACGGATGGGGTTGCACTCGACATGTTTACAAGACTGATACGGTCGACCAGGTTATCGGATCACTTCCCTCCAAAAATCAGTGTGGCCACCACATCCTAGCGGAATATCCCGCCAAGTTTCAAATTTTTCCCGCGCTCCGAAGCCGAATTACAAAATAGGGAACCTTACTTTTGGCGAGCCCCTCGTACATAGATCTTATTTTGCTTTTTTTTTCAGTTCTTGTTCAGTGAGTTTTTTCCTATTTTTTTGTTATTCAAAAAATTGAGGGGGGAGATATGTAGGATATTGTTCCATGTTGCATGACTTCTTGATGCAAGTAGAGTTTATGATGAGCAGGTTATGTTTTTCATGTGTAATTCAGTTTGTAAACAAGTGAGGAATAAAGCATAGTTGTTCGCAGTGTATATTGTGTGTTCCTGACATTACAGTATAAATTATATTGAACAAAATATTAACGATATTAAATAGGTTTTACGTTCGAAGCTCCAAACACGTTCTAGAACATTAGATGGAAACTAGAAGTAACTAGGTAGATGCTAACTAGGTAACTAGATAAAAACTCAATAAAGTACCTAATTTTTAATATGAAAATAATATAATTTTTTCCAGATAATATATCTTCAACCATGAACTTTATTGTACAATGACCTCCATCCATCAAGATAAAAAATTCAAACTCCGGTTTGAAATTTTTTGTTGGGAAAGACTATATCGATACTGCTAGAAAAATATTCGATCGTATCGATATCGATACTTAGGTGGTATCGCAACGTCCCTACTTAGAGGACATTCACCTTAGGGTCTATAGTAGGTATCCTTTCACCTACCACGAAATTGACAGATACTCGATCATTTCGAAGTATCTAGCGCCTATATGACAGCCAACATAGGTACCTAATGGGTGTTTCTTGGTGAAAGGAGCAGAAGTAGTGTCCGGTGCAATTTTGACGTTCCCATTGACACTTTGGAGTTTCTGAAAATTTTTTTTGGTAGTATTTATCTAATTTTAGTCTGGAGAACAGTGACAAGCCGGCCAAGGAATTTTTTCCTATTTAAAAAACCCGCCGCGCCAAGACACTTACAGAAAGGGTCAGAGCTGACGTAGTGTCTTTTTATTAGGTAAGTAATTGAAAAAAATTGAAGAAACTGATGTTCCTGTATTCAGAAGGGTGAAAGTTACTCGAACTAATGTTTGGGAGGGGTTGAATTTTAATGAGAAAGTTCTTGGTGTTGACAATATTAAAAAGTTAAGAAACATTCATCTGGTTTGCTAAAAACCTTGAAAGCGTCCTCATTAGCTTTAAAGTGAAATATTCGTGACATCCATTCGTGTAATACCGATAAATATTTAAGAATGAGGAAAAAATACTCGAAAAACGAGACAAGTGTGAAGTGGTTCATTTGCAGTACCTACTTGGTTGAACATTGAACTATGTTTCTTGT
This sequence comes from Adelphocoris suturalis, assembly GCA_030762985.1. Taxonomy (NCBI): domain Eukaryota; kingdom Metazoa; phylum Arthropoda; class Insecta; order Hemiptera; family Miridae; genus Adelphocoris; species Adelphocoris suturalis. The sequence continues at coordinate 3,784,945 of JAUMHS010000014.1, read as the reverse complement.
GCGGAAGATCTGTCAGGGGTCAGGGGCCTGTCCACTGCGTCAGGGGCCTGTCCTAGTGCTTTTTAATAATTGATTTTATTGCTTAATGAAGCCACCTACTGTTTGGTTGGGCTTGGAGATTCAATCGAGAAGTTGAAGAGATCATCCTAAATTGTTTTCCTGCTCATTTTTAAAAGTTCTAAAATTCAGAAAACTCAGATCCGAAAGTGTCCACTTTACCAAGAATCACCCTAATACAAGTCGAGTTTTTGGCGTGGGAATGAGTGATGAAACGATGCCAGAATGCCCTAGTGGAGCTTCGGAGAAGGTGGATCAGCTGTTTTGTGTGTTAAAATTAAAGGCTGAAGAATTATTTGTTGAATTATAGTCCCCTCTGAAGCCCAGATGAATTTTGTTATGCTGATCGAAGCATCGATTTGGCCGTATTACCTACGTATATAAAATCTCAGGAGCACCAGTGTTTGATTGCTATTATTGCTTATGATACTTACTTGAAATGTTGATGGTAGGTATGATAGTGTGCTATATATCATTGAATTTTGTAGAAAATAAAGCTATTGCGTTGGATCCAAAATTTTTAAAATACATACTTTCTACAATTTTCTTCGAAAAACTTCAACTTTGTAAGTACCTGGTGCATTTTCTACACGTTACACACAACTTACCTCCAGGATAAATCGCTAACTGAGGGAGATGAGTCTCTTTTAAGTATACGAAGCAGATAGCGGTATCTTGCAGGTAAATGTCAATGAGAAGTTAACCGATGCCGCTAGTTACCTCGAGTTTGCCTGGGTTTTACCTGAGATTGATAAACAGCCTCTTAATAAAAAGTATTCCGCCAGAATGCGCTGTTTTTGCACTTATTCCTTTTCAACATTCACAGCTGACCTTGGAAAAACGCTCCAAATTATTTCACAAAGGTTTATTATTTTTTCAATTGAGTATGATCGTAGTTTTAGTTGGCTTGCCTACGTCATAAGCAGGTGCGCACCCACGGGGGGGGGGGGGGGGCTAAAGGGGCTATAGCCCACCCCTCAAGAAAAAAATTACATTCTGTTTTTAAATCCGCCAATAGTGGACACATCGCATACTGAATACTGGTTTGCGGGAGTTACATTTCACTACAGCTACGAAAAAAATAGCTGCATTGCTGCATTTCTATTCCTAAGAAATGCACTAAAAAATAAATAAAACGTATTTCATATTTTAGCCCAGTCAAATGGTGTTAAAAAGTGCCTGTTTCAAGAAAAAATTAGGGTAGAAGGTTTCTCGGCGGATTCTTATGTTTTTGGTGTGCTGAATCCGAATCTGAAGTTTGCCAACAAAAAAAATGACGGCTTCACAGTGAAAATCGCAAAAAACCATGAAATTTTCCGACATTTTTCAGTTTTCTTGTAATTGCTCAAAAACTAAGCATCTGAGGGAAATAATTATTCTTACCAATATGAAAGAGCATTAAATTGTGTACAAATAACCCTTTGGTTTTTGAATTTCGGACATTAAATGTAGAAGATATGATGGATCGAAAATCGATAATTTTTATCAAAAAATTTTTTTTCCGACTAACAATGAAATTCATCTAACAACAGCTAATTAACGAATAAAAATATGGAAAAATGTTTCAAACAAAAGTTGTAGCAAATCTAATTTTCTTTTGAAAAAGTACAACAGTTTTGAAAATCGGTAATATACACCTACTCAGTGGCAGCTTGTTTCACCGTGTACCCATATGTATAACTGACTGATGCACGTTTACCGAATCTAAAGTACTTCTAGACGAGTTAGAAACTTGAAATTTGGTACACTTATAGCTTATATGGCTTAACTCACCAGTCCACTTAACATGTAAAAACTGTCTTATTTTGCCAAAACACACACATTTACCGTGCTGTTGTGATAGTTTCACGGTATTTAATCGAAGTTTTATATATTGGGTCTGTTAGTAAATTTTACAAGCTTTAAGATGACGACGAGTAAGTTTTTTGATCAAACGTTTGGTCAAGAAATCGAAGGTATAAAGCACTTCGTTTTCCGTTGGTTGGCCCAGGGACCCTCAGTCAGCCCCCCCCCCCATAATTATTTTCTGAGTGCACCACTGGTCATAAGGCCCGTCCAGACTCCTAGGCGTGTCCTATTTCGAGTTGCCACAACCTATACTTCTATAATTATATACGCATGTTTATATTTATCGATTTGAGCTCCTATCTATTCAAATAGTTATTGCCTTAATAATATCATTATCTAAGTACGTACGAAAAGTCGAGAGGATATGTTATTAAATATGCTTCGGAAAAGCATTGGTATTAACACACAAATATGACCTAGAAAAAAACATATATTCATGCCTCGAAGGAACGCCGTACCCACCTCATGGTGCCGCGGTGTATTATATGGGTATAACACGTAAAAGTAATAAATATCCATTCTCCTACACCTCTCTGCTCACTGGTCACCCCAGACTCCAAAAGGTGCCGCGGCGCCTCCTCTCACTCCATCCCCCACTCACCCCCCTCACCACCAACCGTGACCCCCTGCCAAGCGTGCCAAGCGTGCGTAAGTCTAACACTCAAAGCCTCGAAAAAGACACTTTTTCGCCCGTTTTTGGCCCATAGCATCTATGCGAGTAAAGCGATCGGGATGGTTAAACGTTAGGACCAACTAGACCCCAAATGGAGTCTATGTGCGAAAGAACGGGTTTTTCAAGTCAATTCAAATTGGACGGACATTTCAAATTTGGATTCTACGCACCTTGAAACGTAAAGTGACAAAGTTTGGGGGGGGGTTATACAATTTTTTTGCTACACGACCACATAAGCTTATTATTGGAAATAATAAACCAAAAGCACTTGGCCTTCACTTTTGAGCATTAAAAATGCGAGAAAAAACTGAAAAAATACAAGTGTGATACGGCCTTCATAATAATAATGAACACTCCATGATAAAGGTTTAAAAAACATACTCAATAAAACACAACTGCTTCCAGCCAATAACTCATTTATTAGTTATTCTTCAACATCGACACAATGATATTGTTATAGTCTTGTCTAATATTCCTATAAACATTAAGGATTCACAATTAATCGATTAAATATCTATTTGATTTAAATAATTTCATTCAATATATTATAGTTTTTTATGCCTCTTTGCTGGGGGGGTATTGATTATTTTAATATTCCCACACTTTCTTTTTTAATTTAAAGTTTTCAAATTTGAGTTGCATTCAAAAACTATACGTTAAAAAATACGCTAAACACCATTTCTATAACCACCTCTACTTAATGAAAAACGGAAATTTGGTAGATTTATCTATTTTTTGGAGAGAATGATTACAATTCTCACGAACAGATAATGAAGGAATTTTATATGTATTTCGAGAAATCAAAATCGAAATTCTGACGCCTAAATTTTGTAACCTACTCTATTCATCAACTTTGTAATTTTTTGGAGAAGGGGGGGGGGGGGTGCTTTGAATTCTAGTTTTTACTGCAAGGAAAAAAATATACTGGCAATTTTCTTATTAAAATGTACGTAAAACATCAATTTTATGATAAGTATTTAAGTATTTGTGTGTCAATAAGCCCAGGGAAAACTATGGAAAAATGTGATTGATAAATTTAGCCTTTTTTCAAAATAATTTTGTGGCATTTGTTTTTCAAGTTGTATTTTTTGGACGAGTTTGTTTGATTTTTGTTTTGGGGGGAGGTTGATGAAAGAATGGAGGAAATGATGGATTTTCCGTCTGGCCCGATGGTAGAATTTCTCGTTTCATTCGTCGCGAGTGACGCAGGAGGGGCAGATTTTTTTGAGTTGATCCCTGAAAACAAAAAAAAAATATCAAATTAATAGGGGGTGGAGGGGAAATAATGCAATAAATTATTATTTCTTTATTATTCCTCTCTGTCTGCAAATCCATGTAACAAACAGGGTAGAATTAGTAGACAAAGCATGTGTGTGTGTGTTCACTCGCACTCACCTAAATGGAGGGTCACCCTCCACTCACCATTTCGAATTCATAGTCGAATCAATCAAATCAAATCAAATCGTTTTTATTTGTAGCGGCCAAAACTGGCATTACAAAAGTCAACAGAAATACAATCATAGAAGAAAAGTAGACGAAGGTAGGTAAAAACATATTTAGCATTAATGAGCAATGTTGGTGTGACGAATGTGGTAAGTCACCCCAACCGCCGGCCAGGACAACTTTCTCGGTAACCAAGACCAAAGATAATTCTAACAGCTGCCTTTGCAGTCTGAATATAGAGAGAACACCACCAGAACTGCCCCACAGGATCACACTATATGACACTCGGCTCATGAATAGTGCGTAGAACACAGCACGCAGAACCGGCAACGACACTGAACCAGAAAGGCGACGGAGGGCGAAATTGCAAGAAGCCAAACGCGATGAAAGATGATGTGTCCAGGAGAGTCGATTATCGATTCCGAAACCCAGGAAACTTACAGGATTCTCCAGCCTGCCATTCAAACAAAATTTTATTTCTTGCGTCTTGTCAACATTCAATTTCAGCGAGTTTGAAGAGCACCAGGATCCGATCAAGACCCACGAAGACTGCAAACCAGCTGCAAGATTCACCTCGTCAGAACCAGATTCCAACACCGTCATATCATCCGCAAACAAAAATATTTCTCCCCGTCTATTTTGAAATCGGTAAGCAAGATCATTTATGAATAGCAGGAACAAAGAAGGCCCTAGGACCGAACCCTGCTTAACTCCACAAGGGATTAAGACCCATAGAAAAAAAACTGATTGCCTCCATCCAACCAAATAGTCATTGAAAAATTTCAGGGTGCCTTGTCCAAAACCATAATGGGCCAGCTTTAGCAGCAATTTGTCATGCGGTACAAGGTCAAACGCCTTACTTAGGTCATATAGACGAATAGCTGAATGCTTTCGGTCCTCAAGATGATTCAGAACACCTGATACCAAGGAGACAGCAGCCGAACCTTACTCTTGCCACGGCGAAACCCAAACTGTTGATCACGGATAATTGAGGATGAATCCAAGTATTCATCAATTTGACGAAGGACCAAGTGTTCAATAATCTTAACCAGGATCGGCAATTTCGAGATAGGTCGGTGATCATCGTAATTCGAGCATTTACCTTTCTTAGGGATAGGGGTAACGGCTGAAAACTTCAAACAATTAGGGAAGTATCCTGCCCTGAAATACAAATTAGTGAGATGGCTCAGAGGCTCTATTAAGTAATTTGCAGAATACTTGATCATTGAGGTTGTGATTCCAAAAATATCTGCAGAACTGGTATTTTTCAATTTTACTATAACATCATAAACTTCCTCTACTGAGACGTCACGGAGATTGAAGCCATTCGAAACGGAGGGAGCGGCAGCAAGAAACTCAAGCATGGAAGCATGGGACTCAGCATCTGGCCGGAAAAGCTTATACACCTCAGAGAAAACATCACTGAAACCCTGTGCATCAAGCTCAGAAGACTGCGAAGAAGTAGATTTGGAATTCAAGTTTAACTTGGAGTTAACAAGTTGCCAAGTAGTACTTTGTTGGCTGCAGAAGTGATAACATCATCATTATGATCCTTATGTAATTCCAACAAGGCAGCTCTGTACTCCCTTCTGTAGTCCTTCGATCGATCAATAAAAATTTGTTGCCTAGTTGAAGCAGCAAAGTCTCTAAAGCCAATATAGAGACTACGGAGTTTTAGTAGTTCTTGAGGAATTACTGGTTTGTTGAGTGGGGGTGGTTCACTCAACGGTTAGGGGCACACTCAGATTACACGAGTTTGACAGTGCACTCAGGGGACTCAACGCTTTTTCAACTCAAGTTGACAGCCCTGGCAGTATGATGTGGGGGGAAGTTTCCCTGATTTGAGGGAAAAGGGACGGGAAAATCCACACTGATCAATAACAGTTCTCAAAGGTTACTCTTTTCTTTGGGGTTTTGCTTTTTATGCTATTATCCTTGTTCCTTGGGGAGACAGGACATAGGCCTTATCAGACAAAGACGAAAGTCATTGGTCTTCCCGCCTGGATCGGGGCAAACACAGTTGAATTGAATCCTTGTTGCTTGTTTATTGAAGTGCTGATAATTTGTGTTTATGTATAGAGTTGTGACGGAAAAGAAGTGAGAAAATGAGAAAACAATGATTCGTCAGTTAGTTTTGAAGAACAGATATGTAGTTGAAAATCACTCAGCACGATTCCTAGACGTGATTTGAGGGTGTGCAACCCAAATGCACACTCAACGGGATTCATAAACAAAAAACGCTGCAAATTATTACACAAAGGTTTATTATTTATGTATTAGACAGCCCTTCTACGTAGATCTCTGGTCCATAATTATTAAACGCCGCTTATAGTATATTTAGTATCAGAACTCGGAGCTTCGGACCTCACAAATGGGTTCAATCCGTTACAGCAGCGGAATCTCACAATTTTACGCTTTTTAATATAGTTGATAAACAAAACAATTTATTACACATAAAAGTGTTACCTATACTGGATATTGATATCATTTAATTGGTCAAATTTCAAAAAATGTGCTCACAAAATCACTGAAAATGGGTAAGAATCGTTAAATTGATATTTTTTTGCATAAAATTGGTCAAATAAAGTTTATCAACTATGGAATAGAACATTCAACAATTTATGTATGAAATTATGCTTAAAAACTTGAACTTCATTAAATTTTGTTTTAAAAAATCTATAAAATTGCAAAAAATAGCCTAAAATCCAAAATCTCTTTTTGAATAGAAGAGTATCATTTAGAATACTTTTTTTTTCATAAAATTAATAGCTAACATTTTCTTTTCACTCATAAATCTCCAAGTTCTATACAACTTGAAATATACACACAAAAAAAGACACTTTTTCACGATTTTTGGCTCATAGCACCCATGGGTGTGCAGCGATCGAGCTGGCGAGAAGTTAGGACCAACTAGACCCCAAGTGGAGTCTATGTGCGAAAGAACAGATTTTTTAAGTCAATTCTAAGGCCTTTTATGGCCCGGACGGCGAACGGCGGACGGACATTTCAAATTCGGATTCTACGCACCTTGAAACGTAAAGTGACAAAGTTTGAGGGGGGGTTATAAAAATTTTTTACTATACGATCACATAGGCTTATTATTGGAAATAATAAACCAAAATGGCGTCGAGGTGAGGTTCAGCCACAGTTCAAAGGTGCAATATCCTAAGTGATGGCAGGAGGTCACTTAAGTGCGTCAACTGATAACTTTTATCATTATTTTCACTATCCAAATATTCCAACTACCATTCAAATTTGAGCGAGATTGAACGACCAGGGCACAAGAAAATTATGGTTGTTAGAGTTTACGTTTGCGCATGCGTAGAGTGAAGCATTGAGTCAGGAACGATGAAACTTATAGGGTGCCATCTAAACTGTAGCCCGCACATCCCCTGAAAATGTCATCCGAATCGAATGAAAACTATGGGAAATAATTCTGATTGCATTACGTTCATTATGAATTTATTAGGTGAGAACAAAGTAGATTTGTGTGCTTTAAAGCGTTACTACTTAGTTGTGTCGAAAAACGCTCCACTGTGTACAGTAGGCAGGGTATTTCCTGAACCAAATTCAAATTTCCCTGAGAAAAAATATCAAGGTCGAAAAAAAGTTTTTTTGTTTTGTTTACTCGTCATTTTAATGTATAACGCGCCACCTTTAATGCTGCTAAAACAAAAACCGTATGATTTAAAAAAGAGATTAAAAAAAAAAAAAATAAAATAAAAACGCTTGCATACGAGTCTGCAACGCATTGGGACATTTTCATGTGTTTACCTATTGCTTTTTACCTCACTGTAGGATTTTATAAACTACCCTCCGTTGTTGTCAGAATGTGAAACGAATCATTAACATAATAACTATCTATAGCTATTTGTTGTATTTTTCAAACCTCACAATGCGTTGCTGTTGTCTACTCTACATGTAAAGAGTTTGTAAACAAAATATGAGAACAGTTATGCCCATAGCTCCGCTATTCGTATAGTCAATATGTTATGGAGAACATGAAAATGTTCGTTAAATCGAGAGCTTTCCAACGAGTGGTGAACGATTTTTGTGGGTTAAAAAGTGTAGAAAATGAACAAACCTAACAACGGGGTCGTTGTCAGCGGAAATCATTATAAAGGCACTGTAACACAATTTCGTTACGTGACAGTTTTTTGTGCAATGTGCCAGGGCAAAGACATGAAAATGTCAATAAGCTTGTTAAAGAATTTGCGGACACACGTCAGATACATACACAACACACACACACACACACACACACTCAGACATGGAACCAAAGTTGTTCAGAATGGTCTAAAACGTAAAATGCGAGTATGAATTTTGATTTTGGAGACCACAAATTGTTTTTGTCCCGAAAACGAAAACAATGCTTCCGCTAACTACTCGGAAGCAACAAGTTTGAAAAAGAAGCAGTAATTTTAGTTGGATACAGGGATATGTCAGAAGAATGTGTTGGTTTCAATAATAATAATCTCCATAGCGATTGCAACTCATAACCTACCACTTCTCGATGGAAGCGACGTGGTGCACAGCAGTAGAGGGGAAGCCGTTGAAGTTGGACGCAGCGGCGAGAGTGTAAGCTCCCATCCCTTCAAACACGAGCCAGTCGTTGACGTTCAGCATCGGGAGCAGACAGTCCTCCGCAACCTGAAATAATTCAAATATATCTTAAATTTGCTGGAAGAATCAATGTGACGTCAAGTAACCAGACAGCAATTTCTCTCGGACTTCGCAGCTTTGGAAGGCTACTACAGAGACGTGGGACCAGGAAATGTGCCTCACTCCCCCCCCCCCCTCCAGTGAATACATGGGGATAATAAATGATTATCTATATCTTGGTGTCACTCTTACCCCAAGATTGTGCTTTGCAAAATATTTAAAGAGAAAAGCAGCTGCTGCCAAGAGGTCAATGAATTACATTTGGGGAAATGCATTTTCGAGTCAGGTGGCTCTTTTACTTCAAGTAAAGTTGCAGATTTTTTAACGCAATTGTTCCAGCGATCCTCACCTATACTGTACAGGATTGGGGATTCCAGGAATATCTGGTGGACATAACTTTTAGCACACTCAGCTGATCGGGATGGAGCCTGTAAAGTCATTCGTCTCTTGTTATCCCACAAAGGCTACCTACCAATTTTCAACGCCCTACGTTGGGAAAATTTAGGAGGGGGCAATAAAATCCTCAATTCAAAAATACCTACGAAGTCTAATCCTTATTAAATTCTGGTTTCCCCAACTGTAGGCACCAAGTTTATAAAAGAGTTTCCATCTTGTGCATGAAACTGGAATTTTTCGTTCAAACTTTCCCAAATTTCCTCAGGGTTTCCCAATTATGTTATATATACGTACGTATATATGTTATACATATATACGAGAGGAATTCTGTTTTAAAAGTCCAATTTATTGATTGGAAACTTACTTGATCCAAGGAGTCACAAGTGGGGCCCCAAATAGAGCTCTTGTACAACGGACCATCAGCTCCCTGAAACAAATGAAAAACCAAACGTTAACCAGATATTAGAAACATAAAAACATAAGCCAAATTATAGCTTCGTACGATAAATAGACGAGAAATTAGCTTTAAGAGCCACTCAGCTGATCACAACCCTATTTTGTGTCAAGTATAAGTCCTAAGGAGGCTATAAGCCAAATTACAGCTTCTTAAGATAAATAACAATGTGTGACAAGATTTTCATTCACAAAATTCTAACAGACCCCCTAAAAGGCATACCCGTGTTGAAAATTAATTAAATAAAAATAAAATAATAATGATAACTCTCCAACTAACCTTGAGTGGAATTGGAGTGACAGAAGCGTGGTCGTAGAGAAGACAGTTGAAGGAGGAGTAGACGCCGTCGTTGATGTAATACATGGGGCGATCACGATCTACGCGCATGGAATGGATTCTGAAAAATAAATAAATCACGTAATTATAAAATGATAATAATAGATAGATTAGTAATTGGAAAAATTCAGGCCGGGTATAAGTCAATTTATGATTGAGGGGTTAATAGTAAAATAGCAAATTATTACACAGAGGTTTATTTCTGTAGTGCATTTCTCTCCTAATTAGAACACCTGTCTTTATACAACGAATCATTAGGTAGGTAACTAATGTAGAGGTATTGATGAAGAGGCATACTGCAAATAAATTAATAAAATTAAATAACACACCTAAACATTCCTTACACGAGCTTTTGATGCAGCGCCGTGAATTGGCGAAATGCCTTGTGGTGGCTCATATGCCTTGCCACTAGCTTTCCTGCAAGCCTAACACTATCTAGCAGTCATTGATGAAACTTAGTTCCTCCGAAAAATCATAGGGCGCTGCTCCATTATAGCTTGTAGTGAGAGAACGGAAGATCGTATGGCTTGTTAAAAAATATAAGCATAACAATTTTTAGCTGTTATTAAGCAATTTTGGTGATTTTTTAAAAGTGAAATCTGACCAATTTAATGGGTTCAAAAATATTTTGTCAACTAACTCATCCTTTTGTTAGGAAAGCTTGGTTTTTTGGCGCAAGAGCAGTGGTTTTATCTCAATTCTAAGGGGAGTTATTGTCTGGAATGACTGACACACACGCGTGTGCACCTACACACACACAGACACAAAAGTGTTAAACTCAAGGAGGATTCGCTAATACTTATGGTAGGACAGTGCGGTTGATGAGAAACTTCTCCATCATAAAATGACTAAAATTCCCTTTTCATACCCACGAGTGACGCTCATTAATGTTTGCAAATGCGCAGAATGAAGTAATTATTGTGATAATTATTTTGTTTGACAAATTCACATTTCTATCTATTTGCACAGTTTCAAGAGACAAAGTATATCGGAAGTACCTGGTGGCCAAGGTGTAGGCAGATGCGACCATGAACCTCCCGGGTTCAGCGATGAATTTAACTCCGGTGCTGGGTGGAAAATACTCCTTCATGCTGCTAAGAACCGAAGCAGACACCTGAAAAAAAAAAATTAATTTTTTTATTTTAACAAGATGGTAACCGGGGGTGTATAAATTTGGTAAATGGAAGCTAGGTAGTGAATGGGGGGGGGGGGGGGGTCTCAATTATTGGGCTAATCTCAATTATTAAGTATCTCAATTAATTGTCGACCAGTTGCTCCATCTTCCAGCCCCAATGGCCGAACCTTCCTTCGAGTCCCTCTTATACAAAGGGAAACCGCTCGAATTATGGCGAATTGGACCTTCAGTTTCACCCATCCTGAGAGTAGTGAGTAGGGACGGTTCCATTTTTCAGCCAGAAAGTATGCTGCCCGTTTCAGAAAAACGGCAAATTCTTCGTAGAGGGATCCGTCACACTAAGGGTGTGAAATTCCCTCGGTGGTCCAATCGTATTTTGAGTGTTTTGCATTTGCTGCTGCTCTTACTGTTTGATTCCAGTCTTGGGAGAGGTAGGAGGCAGTGTCAACATTAACTATGTGATTATAAAAATAAAAAATAAAAACGCTGGCCTCCCACTCTCCCAGACACCATGACATCACCCACTAATGCTAGCTGTCCATTTGCTGACTCTTGCATCACAGGCTCAATCAAAGCTCCCCCTCAGGCAAGGTTGGCTATTCCTACTACAACGTCTCGTACTTTGTCATGCCCCCTCTTCACCATTCCTCCTTTCTTACAGTTGAGGGCATGTGAGAGATCGCTGTTTCGCCATCACATCTCATTGGAAGATCTTGGGGGGTATGAGCATATCTTAAGGAGATAGGGTCTCTGAATCGGGTTGCGGACAAGTCAAACCCATCTGCCGCTGTTGGGAGCATGGAAAGCCACTGCGATGCTTCACTCTCTCCAAAGGACTCTCTGCTGGTTGAACCCTTGATTGAATCAGCTCTTCGCTCTGTTGTTTCAGAACAGCTTCTCGTGCAACTTTTTCTTCCTTTATCACTGTCGATACCTAATTATTGTGTACGTTGTAATTTAGAAAGCTGCCAGTGCGAATGGACGTGGTAAGGAGCTCGCACGACCTCTCGGACGTTTGGAAAGCCTGGAATGAATTTGTTGGGTCAGAGACACCAAGACCCCTCCCAAGTCTCGTTGGGAGACTTAGAAGATTCCCTTCTTCGTCTCCCAGTTCCTGCGCCACAATGGCTCACATCAGCCTTTGGCGAATGGTCTCCCACAGCGGACGGTATTCGTTGTCACACCCATCAACCACCTTTTTAAAAACCTTTTAAAAAGATTTTAGTTAATTTTTCAGCACGCAAAAACCTGCCTCTGTGCGACCATCCCACTACTATTAAGGGTAAATGTAACTTGTTTAGTTGCTAAATCTGCCACCACGTGGCAGCACCAAAATGATGAACATTTGGTTTACTTCTCATTTGAGAACGGAATGACATTTTTTGATTCCAAAAACGGATTTCTCATCTATATGCACGTAGAATTACTGGAAATTAGTTCAAAAAATTTGCAAAACTTGCTCGGTGTTCCAAAATTAATTTGATCAAATTTTCAACATTTTCCAAAAGTGGCCAAATACGTACTTTTGTCCATCTCAACAGAATTCTGAGTCCGTTTCCAGCATTTCGTTACATTGATCAAAGCCATTGTAATCACGCACACACAATCACTCACCCAACCACTTCATTATCACTTATGAGGAATAGCCATTAGAAGTTGGGCAACTCCTTATGTGAATTTCCAACTCTCCTACCAATACCCAAATCAACGGTATCGATTTATTAATATAATTAATAATAATTTAGATAATTTATGGCCAAGATTCTTGGCTACAAAATAAATGAAATGATTTATATAGACAGTATGCTTACTTTGTCGAAATCTTCGCAGGTGAAGCCTCCTCCGATGTCGACCATGGACAGCTGAACCCCTTGTTCCAAACACATGTCGTAGAAGTTGCGACAGTTGCTGCGAAAATAACAATACGATAAACATAAGAAACATGTAGTATCTGACTCCAATAGTTATAGCTATAATTGTTACTAAAGAACCGGAGAAGCCAAGTTGTCATGTTAGTAGTTACTGATGTAGTTTTATGTATGCCAAATACTTTATTCTCTTGACTCAATAAAAGTATTGAAGTTCTCTACAAGATCAAGTAATTGAATACACAAAATGGCGCAGTCTACGTATGAACAAATCGCTATTTTAGTGTCACAAAATGCCACCCTTAGGAAACCGTCAGCAGCCTCGTTCAAGTTGTTACCAGACAGGCAGAAATGCAAGCCCAAGCCCACTCTACAACTCTAGATCAAAACCTCAATGGTTGGAATGACAAAGAGGAACCCCTAGGACCACGCGGAAATCCAAGTATACCATTTGATAAATTTGATGAATCTTGTTAGGATTTTGAGAGTTTCCCACAACGTTTCGATGCATACCTTGAACTGCGGGAGGTCTAACTCCTGAAAAATTTACTCTACCCTCAAACCTACGAAACTAAAACAGTCAAAGAACTTAAAACACTTCTTAAAAACCACTTAGCTCCTCAACCATTGATGATCCCGTCAAGACACACATTTCTTAATCGCAAACAACATGAGGGTGAAACCATTTAACAATAAATGACAGCACTTCGTAAATTAACCCCTCCCAGTCGATCCTGACTTTTCCCCAGGAGGAATAGTAGCTGTACGCAGTAACCAAAACCCCAACCACAAGTGGACCATTGGAAAAGGGGTATATAAGGATGGAATACTGCACTACACCGTCCTAGTCAAGGGAGAGCTGTGGAGGCGACAAGTAGATCAGATTCAGCGGGTGGGTACCCGTCTCTCCAGAACCCAAGGTCCTTCGGTTCCCAGAGTCTTCAACGACCAGGACGACGAGTGAACCACCACCTCCACCACCGAAGGACGACAATTGGACTACAGTCGAACCCACACCCGTGGCTCCAGGAGCAACAAGACGCTCTTCACCACTAGAACTAGACAGCACTGCTTCACCACAGAGCCACTAACCTAGCCGATCCCCCAAGTACACCGCAGAGGGCTGAAAGCCAACTGTACACGCCAGTTGCATCCCCTACTGTTCTAAGAAGTCCCGGATCGTCTGAATCTCTGAACGATTTCCCAAGGGAGGAGATGTGTTGTGTCTGACTCCAATAGTTCACGTTGCTATAATCGTTACTATGGAACCAGTGAAGCCAAGTTTTCATGTTAGTAGTTAGTGATGTAGTTTTATGTATGCCAAATACTCTATTCTCTTGACTTGATAAAAGTATTAAAGTTCTCTACAAGATTAAGTAATTGAATACACCAAAAACAGTTATTAGGTTAGATTGGCAGTGACTTGCGAACCATTTCAAACTTGTTGGAGACTGGTCAAGTGCGCATGCCCGACTTCAGCCAACTTTCAAATTGATTTCAAACCAGTTGGGGATTGGAGTCCATCCATTTTATAATTGAATGTTTGGGCAAAATACTAAAGAGGCGAGAAACAGTGGTTACAATTCGAATGATTCCATTGGCTGCTGCGAGTTTGGAATGGACTTTCCATATCATTTACTAAGTAATTTTTCTTAATCGCATTTTGATGATAGGTATTGTTTTTTTTAAACTATTTTGTGTCTGTTTTTTGAAAGTGTATTGGTCTCAATATTTGATTGGTTGTGCGTGAGGTGGGACTCATATCCTATGCACAATAAATTCATTTATATATACCGTCCTCACCTGAGAGCTCGAGAGTACGCAGTGAGGTCCCGGTTGCCCGAACCCACGTGGAAGCTGACGCCGACGATTTCAAGGCCGAGGCTCACGGCGACGCGCAGGAGGGAGGCGGCCTCGTTGGGACGAGCTCCGAACTTGAGCCCCATCGCCATGCACTGAGAGTCGTTGGAGTCAGCCACCAGCCGGAGGACTAACCTGAAAACAGATGCGAATGAATGAATGAAAACATGTTTTCATTTTACATAAATTTTAAATGCAACATTAATGAAAGAAACATGAACGGCTATTGGTATTTTCACCATCAGCTGGAGTTCGTCCGTATTAGAATGAATCGTTTTGTTAATATATTTGTTATAAATTATTGTCGTCCGTCAGGGAGATATCCTGTCACCGTACCTTTTTGTCATCCTCATGGACGACGTGATCAAGGAGTGCAAGGGCTACACCAAGAAGTTCACCATCGGAAACTGGCGGATGAGGCAAGTTAATATCTCCGAACTTGCCTTTGCTGACGATGTGGCACTGCTGGCAAAAACCTCAGTTGCCCTTCAATGGAATCTGGATGTTTAGAACCATGAAATGACCAAACGGAACATGGTTATTAGCATCCCCAAAACCAAAACCATGGTTATCTCTTGTAAACCCAAGAGACACGTTATCACCCTCAGAGCCCTTGGATCAGGTGGAAAGCTTCAAATACTTGGGAGCTACAATCAGCCAGGATGGGACGCAGGACCAAGAGATCAACACCAGAATCGCAGCAACATCTCGCCTATATCATGCAATGAGCAGGGGCTTCATAGGCAAGAGAGAGGTGTCAAAGAAGACAAAAGTTGCAGTATACAAGTCGGTCTACGTCCCTACCCTCACCTACAGTTCCGAATCATGGACAACAACCACCAGACACGTTAGCAGAATCCAAGCCTCTGAAATGAGATACCTTCGGAGGGTGGAAGGTAAGACTAGAAGGGATAGGGTGCGAAACCAAACGATTCGGAGCAACCTGCAAGTGGATTCCTTGCGTAATAGATTAGAGAATGCGCCAGCTCCGCTGGTTTGGCCACGTGGTGCGGATGCCGGATAATAGGTACCCACGTATGGCCTGGGAGGCTCGCTTCCCGGGCAGAAGACCCATCGGCAGACCGCGGCGCAGATGGGAAGAAAATATCCAGGACAGTCTGCGTTCCAGGGGAGTTCAATGGAGTTGACGGCGGCGGACAGGAAAGGATGGTCTACTCTTTGCAAAAACCTCAACACCGCAAGGTAGAAGAGGATCGATGAAGTAAAGTAAGTATTAAATTATTGTCAACCTATTTATTATAAATTATTGTTAATGTATTTGTTATCAGTTATTAGTTATTTGTTCTCTTAACCTTGTCGACGCTACCCCCAACTATATTCGGGGTGGAAGTTCTTACATGCCATGATATTGCCGAGAATACTCGGGCTACTCGAGACTGCTTTGGTGTGCTACGCACGAATATATTCGAGCTCGCTCCCCCGACCTACCGGTTGCGTACATAAGACTTTATTTCACCAGTACCCCTACAGGGAGCAGCACTGCTTGAATCCAATGATGTTTTACAGACGATTGTTGCCATCTTATCTGCTTGATAACAGTTTGGTTTGTTTAGATTTCCCTGGCATTCACAAAAAAATTGAACTGACGATGTCACACCGTGTTGGCACTGAACAGGAAATATTGAATATTTTCGAAAATAGTGATGACGAAGATGAATTATTTCGTGATTTGTTTTCTAATGGTTCAACTGCGAATGGTTACCCTTCGATGTTCCCTGTTGAGATACCTGTTTGCCGACGTTACGATGATTCCAGCAGGGATTCTGACAGCGAAGAGGAAAAACAAGCCGAACAAGTAAGGGACTATACATGGGATAATTCCGAACCAAATATAGCTTTTCACAATTTCATAGAAGTCCCCCATGTGGAGTTCTGGCTAGTAACGACAATGACCAATCAACCAGATTGACCAAATTGCATGTTGCTCGTAAAAAAGTATTTAGCACAGAAAACCTGAATGAGCGTATGCAAGCTTCGAAACGCTCACAATTTCACAAAGGGCATTCACCGCAGTACATTGACTTCAGCAGACCGTGAGAAACAATACAGTCAGCAGTCCCACGGCCTCAAAAAGTTTGAGTTTCTGGAAAAGCTGAATACCAGCAACTTGCCACGCACGGCCAAATCAACGCTGTCAGCATACCCCTCCAGGACGTCGAAGCCGAATCGAATTAGATCCCCAAAATACGACAGGATCACCTAAAAAGGGGGGTAACGACAACCCCCTGTATCCTGATTCATAGTTTCCAATCAGATTCGTCTTTGACGCCATGGAGGGGTATGCTGACAGCATTGATTTTGGCTGCGCATGGCAAGTAGATGATATTCGGCTTTTCCAGAAACGCTAACTTTTCGAGGCCGTGGGACTGCTGATTGTATTGTTTCTCACAGTCTGCTGAAGTTAATGCACTGCGGTGAATGTCTTTTGTGAAATTGTGAGCGTTTCGAAGCTTACAGCATAGAAGCATGTAGATAGCCGGCGCCGGCTGGCTCAGCCAGGTGCAGCAGCTAAAAGGTTAATCGAAAACGTGAATTACACTCACTTGGCAGACGGGTTGTGCTCTTTGATCTTGTAGAGCTCCGGGGCGTTGTCAAAGGTCATCAAATCCACTCCGACTTTGGCTGCAAACTTGATATGAGTTTGCTGTTTGACGGGGTTGGCGAAGATGATGCGGTCGGGGGTGACACCGAGACTCATCACGCGAGCTATCTCGCCCTGCAACGGACAATAAAGTCGTAAGTACAACTACATTCCAGCTGCAATTCGTCAAGAGTGTTTGAGAACATTTACCAAGATAGTGAAAACGAAACTAATCGCCAATCCCTTTCACAGTAGAAAAGAATATTTAACATTAAGTTTTTAATATACATAAATTTGAATCTTTGTGACTAAGTATGAAATTAATTTGACAATTAACTTGACGATTGCTATGTACATTATGTATAACAACAATAAAAACAACTATTATTATTATTATGTACGGAATGGAGATCATCCCTTCTATTAGGTAAGATCTTAAAGCTAAGGTGGTTCGATTCTACTACTAATTTGTGACTTTTGGCTTCCGAGTCTACCTAAAGGTAGCGGCAGCTTTGTTTTTACTTTTGGGGGGAAAAACAATTTTTGGTCCCAAAAATCAAAATTTCCACTCGCATTTTACATTTTAGACCATTCTGAACAACTTTGGTTCCGCATCTGCCTGTCTGTGTGTCCACAAATCATTGTAACACGCAAGTTTCCCACAGTTTTCATCCGATTTGGATGACATTTTCAGGGACTGTGCGGGTCCCCTGTCAGTTTCATTGTTGCCAAATCAATACTTCACTCTGCGCATGCGCAAACGTTAATTCTACCCAGCATAATTTTCTCATGCCTTAGTCGTTCGATCTCGCTCAAATTTGGATGATAGTTGCGGGATGACAATTTAATCGTCTTATATCAACTTTAACATGGTTGTATCATTAGGTTCGTTCGGCTAAGGATTCTGAACGGTTCGGGACTGACCACGCCCCCTTTGTGGCGTTCGTTTAGGCGTAGGACTCGTCCAGTACCGACAGTCCGCTGTTCGTTTAGGCATCCATTACCGTCCAGGACCAGTTCAACCAGTCCTGAGATTTTCGTCGGGACCGATAGTCCGAGACATGCGCACTAGATATTTTTGCTTATCACATCGTCTTATCATCTAAATATTTTTGTTTACTGTTTGCGTGTGTCGTCTTGTCATTTTTGTTGAATAATTTTGAGTTAGAATCATTGACTCAGATTTTTACGAGTCCGATGAAGTTTCGGAATATAATAATGTATACCTAGTCACTGAATGCAACTAAAAATTTATTGGTTTTCTCTTGATGTTTTTCTCATTTTCATAAATGATGGTAGGTAGGTTGGTACCTATTATACTAAATTTATGTTAAATTGTCTTGATATGTGAGGTTTTTATGTGCAAAGAAGTATAACTATCAAATTCGTAAACGTTTAAAAATCTACACTGAAACTCTAAAAACGAGAGAAGACAACAGACAAATAGGTACCGTAAAAAATACATTTAAAAAAATGAAGGGAAGGTTGCAATGTTGGCTACCAGTTCAGTACGAGTTTAGAAGGTGTTCGGTTAAGAACGGTACCGAACTGATCCTATCCCCTCCCCTTTCAGAATGCCGTCCCGTCCTGAACTCGTCCAGAATCCTTAGCCGAACGAACCTATTAATAGCTAATGCGCATGCGCCAATATGAAATCCTAGTAACAAGCTTATTTTCCTCAGTTTTCATCGGATTTAGATGCAGTTTTCAGGAAATGCGCGAGCTAGGGGGTAGACGGTCTCCTGTCGGTTTCATTGTTGCCAAATCAATACTTCATTCTGCGCATGCGCAAGCCTAAAGTCCATTATGCTCAATTTTTTTAACACTCTAGTCGTTCGGTTTCGCTCAAATTTGGATGATAGTTGGGGGATGACAATTTGATCATCTTATATCAATTTCAACATGATTGTATCATTAATAGCTACTGCGCATGCGCCAATATGAAATCCTTGTAACGACCTTAATTTCCACTGTTTTCATCCGATTTCAATGAAATTGTCAGAGAATGTCCGGGTTAGGGTTGCAGACGGTCCCCTATCAGTTTCATTGTAGCCAAATCAATACCTCATTCTGCGCATGCTCAAACGTAAATTCCAACATTTTCCATCTTTTCACTCTCTATTCGTTCGAGTTCACTTAAATTGGGATGATAGTTGGAAGAAGATGATAGGTAAGCAACCCAACTTGGCAGAAGTTTTCCTATAACATATTGTTAAGAACTAAGGAAAACACTAAGCACGAATAACTACACGTTTGGAGCCACACACAAAACTGAAACTTTTATTAACGACAGGCAAATATAGGACTGGTTGCTTGGTGCACCAACAACCATTAATGCAGAATTCCTAACAATATATTTTTCAATTCACGCTAAAGACCGCTTTTTTCACTTTTAAGATATTTTTTCTCGCGTTTTCGACCTAGTGTCATTAAAACATCTCTTTGATTGACGGAAATCACACCTCAAATTACGCCACTGAGTAGAATCAAACCCTAGTCGATGGTGCGTCCAAATGTGAATCACCCTGTAGATGTTCGTTTATGCACATTCGTTTATAGTTTCTATAATTTAGTCGAGAAAAACTTAAATGTAATCAAAATTGTACAAAGAAAATTGTCTGTATTGCAGAAGAACAAAACATTTGACATATTTACCTTGGAAGCACAGTCGAAATTGGCACCCAAGGCGGCCAATGTCTTCAAAACGATGGTCGAATCGTTGCACTTGACAGCTGAAATAAATAATTAGAATTTCTTGAGCATAAAGTCACATTTCCAATAGTTTGGGTGCTAAGATTCCAACAGTTTTGGACAAAAACTTTCTCAATTTCCACAACTTTGACATTAGGTAGATTTTATAGCTTTGACAACGCTATTGAAGTTTGATTGTTTAGGAGTTATAATATACCTAAAAACGCTTTAAATTATAACACCATTTTCATTTAAAAAATTCTTTGACATTTGGTGGTTTTCACAAAATTTTCTGACTTTTCCCGACACAAAGGATTCCCTGATTTTTCTATTTGTTAAACTGATCTAAATTTTATAAAAGGATCGATTGAGGATTTTTTTAATTTTTGAGACCACCAAACTATACACATAGTTCCGTATCTGACTGTGTGTCTGTCGTGTGTAAATACTGCTATCGGGGACCCGTGCAAATCTATCACAGGGGTCCAGATTTCAAACGTGGTGGGAGCCAGGCTCCTTGTCAAATTTAAATTTCCTATAGTGAACAGGAGAGAAATTTAACTCACATAGGTAGCTGATCAGGATGAACCCAAAATTGTGTTCATCTCTAAATGTTCTAGAGATTCTCTCTATCAAATTTCACATTGCTAGAGCGAAAAGGAGAGAATTTAGCTCACTGAGATCATCAGGAAAGACCCTGAGTTTATTCGTATCTATATCTCTCAGAGAGTCTCACTAACAAATTCCATTTTCGTAAGGTAAACGTGAGAGAATTTCATATCTAAGTCCAAAATCGTGCATTTTGATGCCTCGTTTTAGCGGTATAGAATTGATATAACGTTTTTTACTACAAAATATAAGGTATACCCCAAGATATACCCCCTTACCACAAGATAAGCAAAGTAAATTAAGTTTGAGCTGAAAGGGTGATGTCGGGAGGGGGCCAAAGTCGGGCGGAAGATCTACTTTGTTACTTGTCTCAGCGCAACTCGTTCACTGCAGTGGCTACTAGTAGGTTATTTAAAGGCATGCCAGTGCAAGACCATATCAAACTATCAAAAGCGTTAAATAAACCAATTTAGAAGGTTTCATTACCAAATAAGACCAATTTCAAACACCCTGGTGTGCGAAAGCGAAAAGAAGGACTGAATTTCATCATGATACCCTAATTTTGAAGGGTTCATTACCTAATGGGACCAATTGTAACTACGCTGGGGTGCTGAAGGCAAAAGAAGTTCTGAATTTCATGAGTCTTTTTACAACAGTAGGTAACCTACCGTATCGACAGCATTCACGTCATTATAGGAGTAGTTCCACAGTGTCCCAACTATCAAATTTGTTATATGTACACTAAATTTAATGGGTTCAGTAACTATAAGGACCGATTTGAAGTACCCTGGGGGGAGGAAGGATATAGATGGGCTGGATTTTATCGTCTATTTTTAATGGTGGCTACCTACATACCTCTTCTACTGCATAACAGTCACTATAAGAGCAATTCCAACCTTATCAAACTATCAAAAGCGTTAAATATACCAATTTAGAAGGTTTCCTTACCAAATAAGACCAATTTCAAACACCCTGGTGTGCAAAAGCGAAAAGAAGGACTGAATTTCATCATGATACCCTAATTAGTATCTCGCAAGATTGGTTGAACAAGCATATCAGAATTGCTTTTAAAAATATGTTCCAAAAGTTGAAATACGGAAAAAAATAATTGGTGTTCTATTAGATCCGAACCAAAGATTCTCAGCATCGTAGGCAAGTGCTCTCTGCCACAAAGGACCTGAGCGGAACTTATCAGACACTATGCTGTGGAGCAACTTGTATATCATAGCAACTTCTCAGGAGAACCCCTCTTGGCTTTTAGACGAGGACATCTTAGTGGCCCCCGCCTATACCAGCTGGCTCCCGCTATTTTTGCGACCTGGTCCAACTGGCCCCACCTATCTGGTGTCCAACTTGGAGCAGGGACATTCTAGTGGCCCCCACCTATACTTCACATTCAACGTGATTGTGTGACTGAAAGCTGCTGCGCATGCGCAAATGTGAAATCCCTGTAAAGAGCTAAATTCTCGCAATTTTCATTCGGTTTTGATGAATGATTGATCTATTTGTTAAACTGATCTAAATTTTACCAAAAGGATTTTTTTTTTTTTTTTTTTTTTTTTTTTTAAGCCACTGAGGCCGTAATGGCCTATTGTAGCTGGAGAAGGAGGCCGTACCTCCTCCCCATCCCAGACACTAGGTCTGCCCGATACCAACAGCCCTGCCAAACCAAGCACTATCTGCCTGGTTCCGGCACTCCTACCAGCCCTCAGGCACTGTCTGGGCCCGAGTGCTCCACCCTCGGTAAGTTACTGAGTCGCAGCCCCAGTCTGGCTTGGCGCCATATCGCCAATGCCAGCCACAGCTGGGAAGTCAATCCTTCCCCACCACGTTTTGGCAAAAGCGAGGAGAGTCTTAATCTCCCCCATCTTAATGTCTTGGGGATCGATGGAGGTTCTGCCCCAATTCAAGAAGCGATTTCTTGCCAACATAGGGCAATGGCAGACCACATGACTCGCCGTCTCGTCCTCTGCCCCACAGAAGCGGCAGAGAGTGGAGTCTGATTTGCCCATTTTATGGAGATGGTATCTAAGTGGGCAGTGCCCAGTTAAGAGCCCCACAACCATACGTATCTCCCTTCTCCCCAGGCTGAGCAGCTCCTTACCAAAAGGATCGATTGAGGATTTTTATTTATTTTTGAGATGCGAGCTAGCGAGCATCCAGGCCACCAAATTATACACATAGTTCCGTATCTGACTGTGGGTCTATCGTGTGTACATCCTGCTATCGCGGACCCGTGCTAATTTATCACAGGGGTCCAGCGGGCAAAGATTTCAAACGTAGTGGGAGCCAGTCATACTTTTTGTGCCATTATGCCGTCCCCCGGCTTAGGTATTTTACGAGGGTGAATCAAATATAAACGGGACTTTTGGGCCAGTGAGCGCAATAGTGATGGAATAACGTTCCCCTGTTGTGGGGTGTTGGGTTGGTTTGTCAGGAGTGGGTGAAACACCTGAGCCAGCCCCCTCGACCCTCTCAGTATCCATCGTGACGATATCTGAGCTGGAGGTACACCCCGCTGTTGCGCAACCATTGTGATTAAGTTTCTAGCTGCAGAACGTGTAAAAACAGCAGACATCTTGAGGAGATTGACTGCACAGTTCGGGGAAGAGACGCTGTCGCGAGCTAGAGTATTTGCTTGGCATAAACAGTTTGTGGAGGGTCGTGATCGTGTTGAAAATGAGAGCCATGACCGCAGACCCCGCACCAGCATTACAGCAGGCAACATCAACAGTGTCCGCCAGCTTGTTGATGGTGATATGCGTCTAACAACTTCGGATATTGCAATTGAGGTTGGAATAACTTATGGGAGCACATTTTGACAGAGGTCAGAATTCCATTTCGCTGCAAAAGACGAGACCTTCCGATGAGAAAATTGATTCTTCTCCATGACAATGCTCGCCCCCATACAGCAGCCCTGACCAGAGAAAAATAGGAGCAACCGGGTTGGGAGACACTTGAAAACCCTACATACAGTCCAGATCTGTCTCCCTGCGACTTCCATGTGTATGGTCCTCTCAAGGAAGCTTGGGGGGGGGCAAAGATTGAGCAGCGATGATGAGGTTGAAGCATATGTGCGCAATTGGCTAAAAACACAACCTGATTCTTTTTACGTGGATGGAATTAAAAAATTACCTGTACGCTGGGAAAAATGTGTTTCCAAATCAGGAGATAATGTAGAAACTATGTTTGTCGGTGTGTTTAATCAAAATAAATTTTTAAAAAAATAAGTCCCGTTTATATTTGATTCACCCTCGTACTATGCTTTTTTACAACTTATATCATAATAAAAATATCTGTAACTACTGCTAACTTGTCTTACCATAGTACGGCTTGATGTCGGGGAAAACTTCGCACCAAGTCTTGTATTTGTCCATCAAGTTGCCAACGTCCATGACGAAGAAGGCCTCCTCCTGCCCCTGCTCCGCATAGAACACAACCGTACATACATGTACTGTACATGGGCGTACATAGGGGATACATGTATGTAGGTAGAACTTATAAATACGTACGGTAAATATATCAACTTATATCTACAGGAGGCTATGCTGGGTGTACACATTTTTGGCCCTATCACACTTGCATTTTTTCCTCGCATTTTCAATGCTCGAACGTGAAGATGGCAAAGTGCTTTTTTCCAAGGTCAGCTGTGCATGTTGAATAGGAACAAGTGCAAAAACAGCGCATTCTGGCGGAATGCAAGTTAATTAAGTCTGTCAGGTTAGGGCTCCTAGGGGTTTTCAATTGGATTGTTACCTTCCCAAGGGTTACGTTTTAGCCTTTTTTGCGTTGAGGTTAAAATTACGTTCTTTAACACGTTAAACGATTAAACACGTTCTAATTTTCCCAAGTGAGTTTAAAAATGCTCCACCAGGATGAGTAAAGGTCGAAAAATCTGACCTTGGAAAAAAACACTTCTTCTACACGTTTAGGCATTAAAAATGCAGAAAAAATGCTAGTGTTGACTAATTGACAAAGAGTCACTCTCAAGGAGCTTATAACTGTGTGCGTCACGCAAGACTACCTTCCTGTCAGTTTTTTCAACAAACCCTAGTTACAGCCCAAAAATATCTGATACCAGAGTTCGAGGTCCTTAATTACATATAAAGAATCAATTTCTCTCTAGTGACAATGCTTCAACAGGGTGGACCCAAATGGGAATTTGTTTGTTTGTTTTCATGTCATTTTAATGTACCTTTAATGCTTCCAAAACGAAAATCGTATGATTTGAAGAAAAAAACAGACTACTTATACTTAACAATCTCATTATCCTCGAAGTTCTCGAATATCATAAAATTAACCTAAATGTAATACGATAATTTACGAAAATTCACCCATACGATCATGCTGCATGACTTGTTATTTAATATTTTATGATCTCTCAATTTGAGATCTGAAGCTATTTGTCGAAGTACATTTTTCCTTAAATGAATTTTTCTTCGCACTGGGGATAATTCGAAATTTTCGTCCAACAGCAAAAAATGTCAAGCTTTTTAGCGAATTTTTGAAGAAAATTAAGCTATTGCTCTCGCCTCAAAATTTGTAGAATGTGAATTTTTGAAAAAAAATTATGCAGAAATCCGTTTCAGGCTATTCTGAATCATATTCTGAAGTTTAACGCATTTTTTTATGTATGTATATATGTATGTATGTATGTATATATGTATGTATATATGTATGTATGTATGTATATATGTATGTATGTGTCATTCCAGACGATAACTGTCCGTTGAATTGTGCTAGAAACTTCAAACAAATTTTAAAATGTTAAGGACACAAAACGAAAGTTCAAGTTCGTTGGCCAGCTTGATCGGATTACATCTTCGGGTTGAAATTTTCAAAAATGTAGTCAAAAATTTCAAAATAGCCTGTTTTTTGCGATTTGTCGTGCGAAATAATTTTTTCAGCATACTAACATGTGGTATATTCGGAATCAGCGTAAAATTTCCTATAAGAATATGTATCAAGTTTTCAAAAATTTCAAAGTTGAAAAATCAGTCAAAAATCGAAATAATGCCGTTCGCTGGTTGTAAAAATCGGTAATATTCTTAAAAAATTCGCTCATGGGTCATGCTGCATGACTGGACTTTTTCACCTACAACCAATCGTTGCCAGAGAGAGTATAACTTCCTGATTTCCCCATCCCACCAAAATCGTTCGTTGGAAAGTTGCTCTGTGAATTTATAACACGGGACTCCACATTCCAATGGGCCAATTTTCCCCTCCTTAACCCTCCTGAGAATTCCTAGCTTATGTATAAAAACTAGTTTTTGGACTCTTACTGGATCAATCCACTACTCCGCTGAGTTTTAGCATGAATATGCTTTAGCCGTGACCTAACTACCGAAAAATGTCCCACGAGAGTGCAACGAAAGTAGCGCCGATAATTGTGATGATTTCCGCTTACAACCAAGTCGTTGCTAGGGATATGATACTTCGTCGTTTTTCATCCCACAAAATTCGTTGACCATTCGTTCGAAAGCTCTCGATTTATCCAACCATACTATATTAACTACTGCGAAGTGCGTGGCCAACAAGCTGAGTTATGAGCATGGTTATATGAATAATTTATTGTTTACACACAGGTGATCATTCTCAATTATTGATATTGTGAACATGATTGCAACCGCTTGTTAATTTCTGATGATTTCATTGAGCTGGTGTTTCGATTATGTGATTCATAGCAGGTGATCCGAATATTGCGAGAACGGTTAGATTTGTGAAGCGGTGGTTAAATTATTTTAATAGGTAATTTCTATACTTTACACTATAGGAAGCTGTAATTTCGTATGTAGCCTCTTTAGCCTCATTCTATAATAAAGTGAATGTTTACTCGCGAGTTTCTATTAGGAGATCATCATCTCACAAGAGCTCAATCGTCGTGATCATTTCTATAATAAAGTGAATGTTTACTCGCGAGTTTCTATTAGGAGATCATCATCTCACAAGAGCTCAATGGTCGTGATCATTTCTATAATAAAGTGAGAGCGAGGAGCTAAAACATTTTTTTGTTTTGAATGATAAACAGAGTTCAGAGGCCGATGGGGGGTCGGGTTCAGAGAATCGACGAGGAGTGAGTCGTGTACGGCTAAAGCATATTCATGTTTTTTAATTTTAGCCATCAGGCTCAAAGGAACTGTGGCTTTTTTTCTCCCTAGTTCAATACTCAGTTGATTTTTCTCACAAATGGTTTACTCTAGGTGATGTAGTTACCAGGGAACAAAATGGCACATCCATTCACTTTTTATGTGCGTGTAGCGTTGTTACTTTTGAACAGTTTAACCACAACTCTTGATAATTATTTTTGTCATTCGCATAACTCATCTATGAAATAATATGCACCTAGTATGATAGAGTACGCTATTGAAGGTTGATTGTTTATGAGTTAGAATATATCTAAAAACACTGAGAATTATTACACAAAGTTTTCACTTGAAAAAATCCCTGACTGATTTTGCTAAATGTGATTTATATTTGCTAAATTATTTATTATATATTTGCTAAATGTGCTACACTGTGATTTTTCAATTCCCTAACATTTCCCGACGCGAAGAATTCCCTGTCAATTCCAGATTTTCCCTGAGTTTTCCAGTTGGGTGCCACCTTGCTTTGACTTGAAATTGAGAAACCCCTCATATTATCAATGCTGCTCTAATTTTGAAATAATTGTGCAGTAAAGGACTACGCCTACGAGTTTTTGAAAGATCTATCTTTGGATTAAAAAAGATAGAAGCATTGAAAATTTCAGGTTGGTAACAGCTGTTCCCTCACTAGTAGTCACGTTAACGTCACTATAAGTTCTCATTTTTCTCAAAAACGCAACGAGAAATCAACGCAAAAAGGTTAGCATTAATTGTTCTCACTCTGTGCATTCATTGTGCTCGCGAATTTGTGCTCAAATTCACATTCAGGTGCTGGTAAATAGGATCGGAAAGCTATTTTTTGTTTTAAAGTTATAAGAAAATTTTTGTCGTTGAAACAACTAAGGATTGTATATTTTGGGTCTGCTTATTCTATCTTGAAGTACGGAGTGCTGGCGTGGGGAGGAGCCTGTAAAACAAGTCTTAAATGTTTGCAAACGGCTCAGAACTGTTTAATTAAAATTATGTTAAATAAACCGTGGAGACATTCCACTTGAGCATTATATGATGAATCGAACTTGCTTAGGGTCAAGGAAATTTTTCATTAAAAGTCTTGTCTCCATGTTAGGAGGATAGCGGACTATTCAGGTAGGCAGAAGTAATTGGGACTCATTCAAAATGTACAGATTGAGAGGGTGTTGTGCCAGTTGCCTCTGTCTTCAAAGTTTTTCGTAACTGTTTATTATAGAGAGACTTCTCATAAGTTTAGAAGCGAGAGCTTATGCAATATGAAAGAAGTTGACACCCTCTGCCATTTTTGTCTACGTTGCCCGATCTTAGAACCGTACCGAAGGCAATTCATTGCGAAATACATCTTTGGGCTCCCAGTGGTTGAGTATGAGGATCGTCTGGCTAATTCGCTCGATTTTGGTGATGATAGGGAGAAAATGTTAAATTTATTTCATTTTGTTACTAGTGCACTAGCACTTCGATCAATTGCGCTCACCGAATAGGTGTCTGATATGTACAGCATTAGCATTGTATAGTGTACAACAGGATAGGCTTGTTGTGAATATTGTACGAGTACCACAGGTATAGCGTGGATGTTATGGATTCATAACGGATTATTATTATTTACATAAATTTCATATCGATGACCTCGTTTATTTTGCATGCACTTCATTAAGCTGTAACGCCCTGTTAACTAGATTAGGAAAAAGATATTTGACTTATTTCTTAGCTATTATATATTTTTCTAATGATAATGTGTAAGTGGACCTGAACTCTTTGTAATAATCATTGATTTAATACAATAAACAACTTACTACTACTACTACAACTACTACTTGTCTCCATGTTAAGAAGGGCGTTGGTGAGGAATTCCTCAGCAGAGCGTGTCAGACGCGTACAGCTACTGATTCAAATTTGAGATTACCTGTGGTGAGAACTGAACTCTTTAAGCGTACAGCGCATATCCAGGCTGTTACCTTTTTGTACAATCACAAAATCAATATTTTTAATTTTTCGAACCGTAAATTGTTCAAACACACTTTAATTGAACAGATTTTGGGCAGTTCATCTTCCTATTCATCCTAAAGATTTATTTAAAAGTTTTTTTTTCTCTCTTTATTAGTTACTTGCATTGTCTTCTGTATATTACGTGATCATTTTTTTAAAATATGATTATGTTTTGTTGATTAATTAAGACATACTCGTATGATTATGATTTATTGATGGGTTATTGTTTGATGACTTTACCGGAGAGCACAAGTGATTTTTAAATATTCTCCAGTAGGTGGGAGTGCGATATTTATTTTATTTTATTATAAGCTAAAATGTATTTCATACATCTATATGTAAAAATGTCATTTTCGCCAATAAATTCTCTCTCCCTCTCTCTAACAACTTGTTTTATGTGTTTACCAGAAATACAAAAACTCCATTAAATAAATTTCATCTTAACATTTACGAAAAGCGTGAAATTTTACCTGATATTCAGCTACGTTCTCCAACTCCTGACGCGCGGTCTTGTTTCCGAGGGAAACCACAGCTTCCATGCTTAAATCCTTCATTTTCTCGACGCGGTGTTTTTGGTCCGACAAAAAAATAATTTAGCTTCTCCTCAATTGATTCTCAAAACACAAAATTCGATTTTTAGTTAATCGAAAAGTATCTGATCAACAGATTTAAAGAAAGTCCTCAAAATTCTCTTGTATTACTTGCTCAAAAACACGTGGTAAAGTCTCGTGGAAGGATCTAGATTTTTGGCTAGATCGTGTGGACAGAAATGGTGTTTAGTCCAGCAAACTGAAACAAAACAATTACCGAAATGCAGTAATAAATGGAATCACGAGGAACAGTTCAAGCTATTCTCTATTTCAATACAACTTTGTTTTATTAGGGTGGTGGGACCAGTGTTTGAATCACTAATCCAAGCCACAAAACATCATAAATTTGTTTTTTCGAAATAAATTTTTTGACCCAGTATTCGACAGCCAAGTTTTTGGTTGTACCTGTGAATGACACAGCAGTTCTTCTGCAATAAATGATTCCATGTATCAACAAAACATTTCATTTCAACATTTCACAAATAAATTGAGTATTTGAACTTAGTTTTAATAATCTAAATATAAAATTAATATGAGTATTCAAAGAGACAAAGTTGAAAATATCACTGGAAATATCATGTTTTCATGATACCATAGGCACAGTATTATTCTAATGGTAAACTTGCAGCTTGTGAGTTGCTATGTATTTATATATATATAAATACACTACCAAGGAAATGGCACATGAGCTTCCTCGTGACCTTCACAGTACGTCACCATTGAATTCCAGAAAACTAGAAACGACCGGTTCTGGCCTCAGGGAATTAATAAGGTGGGAAATTGGAAGCTGAATGGTACATATAATAAATGAAATTAATAAGGAAAATTTTGATTTTAATATGGGACCATCCAGGATGTAGTACGCATGTTCCCTGAAAATTTCGTCTAAATCGGATCAAAACTGAAGGAGTTTTTAATTGATTTACAGGATTTCATTAATATTTTGATCTAAATTCATGATTAAAACATCCTTGTTGCCTGAGTTATGACCGAAACAAGAAAATTTTGTTTGCGCCTGCGCAGAGGCTACCGTTGATTCGATCATGACGGAACTGATAGGGGACCATGTAGAGCTATACCCGCACGATCCCTAAAAATTTGAAGAAAACCGCATCAAAATTGTGGAAATTACGGCTGTTGCAAGGACCGTAACAAAAATATTTCGTTCACGCATGCGCAGAGCGTACCGCTAATGCAATTATGATGATTGTCTTATGGGACCTCAAGGGACCTTACCCACATCATCCCTGAAAATCTGACCGAAATCCGTTCAACATTGACCGAGTTATAACCGTCACAAGGAATTCACGTTAGCGCCTGCGCAGAAGCTACCGTTGATTCGATCATGGTGACGTTGATAGGGGACCATCTAGAGCTTAACCCGCACGATCCCTGAAAATTTGGTTAAAATCGGATCAAAATTGTGGAAGTTATGGCTGTTACAAGGAAATGTGGACGGACAGACAGACAGACAGACACGGAACCAAATTTGTTCAGGAGGCTCTGAAACGCAAAATGAGAGTGGAAATTTTGATTTTGGAGCAAAAAATTTTTTTTTTCATTTCGAAAGTGAAAACAAAGCTTCCGCTGCCTTGCAGTCTCGGAAGCAAAAATAAAGAACAAAAAATGACAAGAACGCATAGAGAATCATATCACTGAGGGGTCAATCACTGAGGGGAGCGTCGGTTTGGGAACAAGTAATTGACATTTGCATTTCCACATATTATCTTTGATGAATTCCAAAAGATGATAGCATAAATGCAATCTACACAAGAAAACTGATTGATAAGCCCCATGGAAAAAATCGAATTTGAAAATGTGGGGGGCATGGTGAAGTAAAATAAAACGCTTAGTTCCCTAGCAAAACTACAAGAAACAGCACCAAAGAAATTACAACACGTGGTTCTGTTGGGTAACCTTCTCCAAATTTCACAAAAACCAGCCTGAAACCTTTTCTCGCTTTATACTTTACTGAGAAGGTATTTTGCTTCAAAATTCAAATTAATCATGCCCGTAAAACACTTTTAAATGCCTTATTAAAACTTCTTGGTGAGATGCCAATCACTGGATACCAATCACCCCATAATCAATTTGTTTGTTTTTGACAATGTACTGATATCATTAAGTGTACGGAACATCCTAACTTGAGGCTTGACAGGAGGTCGCAGTTCATTAACTGTCCACAGCCACAAAATATTTAGTATGAAACGTTGGAAAAAAATCGACATTTTGGAAGCCCCTTTGGAACTAAGTGACTGGAATACGGGCGGAATTCATAGACAAAGCCTGAGTGTGTGTTCACTCGCATTCACCTAAATGGACGATCACCCTCCACTCACCAGTTCAAATTCATAGTTGAGTGGGGTGGTTCACTCAATAGCTCGGGGCACACTCAGATTACGGGGAACCGGCGATTCCTTCCCGTCAAAGTGAAAGTTGGACCTTGCGACCCGAGGGAGATGGCGATTCCTACCGGTGTGAGGCCGGCCAGT
Organism: Adelphocoris suturalis; assembly: GCA_030762985.1. NCBI lineage: Eukaryota > Metazoa > Arthropoda > Insecta > Hemiptera > Miridae > Adelphocoris > Adelphocoris suturalis. The sequence goes on along the minus strand of JAUMHS010000014.1, from coordinate 3,753,130 downwards.
GAGCCATGGTTCGGCGATTCCTTCCCCTTCAATCTCAAAGTGATAAGGCCCTTCAGGAGGATTTAACAATACTTTGATATCTATTTACTTAAAAAATCGCATTTAAGTAGTTATTTTGTCAATGTTTCTGAAGAAATCTTGTGTTCTGTCGCTCAGGACCAAATGTAGGAAACTTCCAACCCTTCCGAAGTCCATTGATGAGTTGTTGTCTACTCTTCCTACAATGAATATCCACACTGCCAAAGGAGATTACTTCTTGTTAGTGGTGAATGAAACGTACAAGGTGAAAATGAAACTTTCATTCACCTCAACCCCACATTTTAGTTACGTAGATGGTTCAATAGCTTTTCTAACCGAAATCTACATTAAGACCTATGATGTTGACCAACGTACCTAAAGCGGCGACTCATCGCTTGGCAAACTCCCGACGATTACCCTTACCAATTTGCTAAAAGGGTCAATGTTAAATTTGGGGGGATTTTTGAGCAATGAAATTGAGACGTGAACTTTACGACGGATTTTTTATTTTGTGATTATTGTGATTTTAATACTTGGTGATTGTGATACTTTGATTTGGGTTTTAAGTACTTAATTGTTCAATTAAGGGTTTAGTCCTATAAAGAGTTAATTTTTGATTCAAAACTAACCGACACCTGGCCGGGAAGCAATTGAGCAACCGGAAGGAATCGCCAACACTTAGAGGGGAAGGAATCGCCATGCTTTTTGGAGGTTGGGAAGGAATCGCCGGTCCCCGCAGATTACATTAGTTTGACAGTGCACTCAGGAAACACTCAATGCTTTTTCAACTTAAGTTGGCAGCCCTGACAGTATATCCCCTGTCAGTATCATTCTTGCTAAATCAATACTTCACTCTGCGCATGCGCAAACGTAAATTCCATTATGCTCCATTTTTTTCACGCCCTAGTCGTCCGATCTCGCTCAAATTTGGATGATAGTTGGGGGGATGACAATTTGATCATCCCATATCAATTTCAACATGATTGTATCATTAATAGCTACTGCGCATGCGCCTATGTGAAATCCTTGTAACGACCTTAATTTCCACTGTTTTCATCCGATTTCGATGAAATTGTCAGAGAATGCGCGGGTTAGGTTGTAGATGGTCCCCTATCAGTTTCATTGTTGCCAAATCAATACTTCATTCTGCGCATGCGCAAACGTACATTCCATTATGCTCAATTTTTTCACACCTTAATCGCCTGATCTCGCTCAAATTTAGATGATAGTTGGAAGATGATGACTTGATTACCTCATATAAATTTCAACACGATTACATCATTAATAGCTACTGCGCATGCGCCAATGTGATGTACTTGTAATGACCTTAATTTCCACAGTTTTCATCCGATTTGACAAAATTCAAGATTCATGGCAAAATAAGCGTGATCATGATCACAAAATGTAATGGGTAACTAGGTTGTTACCTACCTACTTACAATACTAGGTTGTTACCTACTTTCATTACGTTACTAATCATGCTACTCTATCCAGAAAATTATAAAGTCACTATTTATTAGCAATTAACGAACCAACAACAAAACAATTCGAATTTTATCATTTAATAATGATTTCCATTTGTTTTCGTCACGTCACGAGCGTCACGTCACGGTGGGGTTTTCTATTTATTTTCACGTACAACCAATGCGTTACTAGGGAAGTGTAACTCCCTTAGTTTTCATGGCAGGAAAATCGTTAGCCACTTTTTGGAATGCTCTCATTTTATCACAGCATCTCATAATCCCTAAGCCTCTGTAGTGTCAAGGAAAGCTGATTTATTACGCTCAGTTATAAACTTTTATTGCTAAGTAATCTTAATGAACTAATAATGTGTAAAATTAATCATTATTAAATGATCTGACATCTGACTGTAGAACCGAAGGTCTACCGACCGTTTTTTTTTTTTTTAATTTAAGTGATTGCACCTAATGTTTTTTATCTTACCTACAAGTTACTAGCATAATGGGTATTATATTGTCAATAAATAATTTATTGCCAAAAGACATATCGATGCATGAGTTTTTTCCGTGCTAGCGGTAAACATTTACAAGTTTCCGTTTGCGTCATCCCATTAGATTCTTCAGTACTAATGAGTGTCGTAACAAAGACTTTCTACCGGGCTACCGGTTTGATGCTTCAAACTACCAGGATTTACGGCGGAATCCATAGTCGCTCCTCAACGCTGAGGTCTCCTCAAGGTGGGTTGTTGAGGAGAATTTCATCCTATCGGTATTCAGAATCGCAAAGGTAAGGCTGACCTCCACATTTGAGCTGAGGTTGGCCTTGAGGTGGGTTGATGTCTCCTTAACCTATTCAGAGTGGTTACATTCCGAGGCTGGCCTCCAAGCCTCCTCGAAAACCCCTATTCATAGACGATTTTTGAAGGTGAGATGAGAAATTTCTCGACTCCAGAGGGGTTCAAACCCACCTCCAGCCAAGGAAGGTTGAAACCTCCCTCGAAATGTTATTTTGTGCTTAGTTTGTTGTACGTAATTATTTTGTTTGAGATTTGTTGCGAGTAATTAGTTTTTTAATTAGTTCACTATGGAGAGTTTGTTCATTTTTGAGCGGGACGATTTGGACGACCGAACCGATCATGAAAATGTTGAACTTGTCTCGGTTCGCAGATGATATATCCGAGACCAGGAAAACCCGATTGAAAGTTACGATGATAGGCAATTTCGTAGATGATTCAGGTTTCAAAAAGAGACGGTGATGAATTTCCTAGTTACATTAGTTACTGAAGACGGAAGTAGGTCCAATAGAGGACTACCCATCCCACCTCTTCTTCAATTTATTGTTGGTTGCATTGCGATATTATGGAACATCTTCATACCAGGCAAACCCACTACAAATCGGTGTTGGCAATGGAGAAGTGATACATGTTCATCTTGTAAGTAATTCGTGTTTTTTTGTTTACAAAAATGACATTCTCTTTTGGCTCATTTTAATCAAATACAAATAAACCACTTAAAAAAAAGAAGATACAACAACGGCGAAAACTTGAAACGGTAAACGTGTCATTGTCAACGTTTCAATAAAATAACACAACTCACAAATGTCTCATTTTTCTGGCTTCACCAAGGTTGCGTCGAACAATTACCATGGAATTCCAAGCATGGAATCACTAAGTATCGTGATTCACTAAGCATGGAATGCCCAAAATAGTTGGAAGAACCTCATTTTGCTCGTTCTAGACTCCAAGTCTCCTCAAAGCCACCTTGAGAAAAATTAGAGCTGAGGCTGGCCTCGACGCCTGCGCCTTTTGACTATGAATTGATTCCACCTCCTCAACCCAGATGTGACCTTGGCTTGAGTCAAGAAATTTCCCATCTCAAGGTGTGACTATGGATTCCGCCCTTAGAGCTCTGAGCAAAATCCAAGAATGTTTTCCAAGAAAGCTTTCACATGGATCAACGAGTACATTTCTACCATTTTCAGTATTTCTGAAGTTCATAATTTTCCATTGGAAAAGTGATTGAAGAGTAGTATTGGCTCGAGTTCATGAATCAAGGTGAGCAAACTTTTATCCTTTGAAATTTTTAAGAAAATGCGCTAAAAATGAGTATTGTGTTAAAAATTATTTTAATTAAAAGAACGAATGAAGTTTTAGAACGTATGTCAGGAGTGTACATGATGTTTGATGTTTTATTTACATTTTCTTGATGGTCATCCGTAACGAATTCTTCACCTGTTGAGATGCTCTCGATATAAATATATCAGTAATTTATTGTTTATGATGATGTCATCATCATAACCTGTCGAAATCCTCCTAATGCCCCATCTCCTCGCACAACCCCCACAGGCAAAATAGGCGACTAAATGTCCAAAAATTTGAAGTAAAAAGTCCAAAAAATAAGTTAGGTTTAGGATGCAACTTACGAGGCAGTTTTTTATGTCGCCTAGCAGTTGGCTAGAACTCGTCCCAAGGTGGATCTACGTTGAGTCCAAGCAACCAGGACACCACTAGAGACAGTGTACCCTGCAACACAACAACAATAATATAAAAACCTGCAAATTATAATTATCATTAGGATGGAAGTACAAGGGGACATTCCGGTACACGAAAATAGCTCCTTAACACACATCTACCTGTGGAATATTTCATGAAGCAACAAATGACAAGTTACAAGCCGATTTCATGTAGGGTAACCTGGTGTACCCAGGGCCGATCAAAAATTGAAGCAGAAGAAAATATCATAACAGTGATGTGTCTATCATGCTGCATAGCCTTTTCCAGGCACATGTAAAAATTCCATGTTAAATATCCATGATAACAGGTACTGACTCGTGAGGTCTGTCAAAAGTTTTTGTATGGTGTTCTCGAGCTCTGCTGTAAAAAGTTGGAGGGTTTTTGAGGTGCAAGTGAACAAGGTAAGAAAAAATATTCACGTTTCTATGGTACTACTATATGGTTAACATCTTAGTAAAGAGTTCTGAATGACTTTATAGGATTTAATCATGAATTATAGCAGATATACAAGTTTTCAATTTTTGATAATTCTTTGTACCCAGGGCCGATTTTTCGTTGTACCCAGGGCCGGCCCTGGGTACAACATGAGGTGGCGGCCCTGGGTACAATATCTGAAATAATATTGTATAAATTAAGATTAGGGGTATAAAATTAACCAAATTCGGTCAATTTAGTTATTACTTTAAGTAAATCAATCTTTTTCAGATGCCACGAAGTTCTGTGGGCATAAAAAAACCGCCCCCCTCTGAAGCTACAACAATTGCTGCTGTCCTGCTGTGTATGAAGCGTTAGCGGGAACAAGCATAAATAATCGCTCGTTCTACTCTACAGTGACAAAAAATTCAAACAAAAGTGGTGATGGAGAAGTTAACTATGATCATTATCGTGACCACAAAAAAGTTTTTTCGGCATCTGAAGAACATCTTCCGTTTTTTTTTTTAAGGTTCTACCAGATCCAGTTTTTCAAAGAAGGGGGCAAATGAAGTTTTCGGTCGATCCAAGGTTTGAACGTAATGTGATTTACGTTTTTTCTATAGACCATGCTAACCACTCTCAGGGTTCCATTTAGTTCGTATGTTTGCATTTTCATTTTCATTGTTATATAATGTAGGCGTATTTCCCCGTTGTTTTTCTTTTTTTTCCCCTCCATTTCAAGAGCAGTCCACAATTTATCGCCATATTTTGTTTGATTACAACGGTTCATTATTGAATATAATATCTAAACCATAGAAGTTATGTAACTATAACTGGAGAGCAATTCTACGATATAGTAGTCTCTCTGGTTATTTTTAGCTCTCTAAAATTTCTTTGTAGTCCTTTTCTTGTCGTTCCCAATTCAAGCTTTGATTTCATGTGATTTTGAACTAGTAACATAGGACATTAATTTGAGGATTCCCTATGACCTCAAATTTATTATGCCTTTGTATGATTTAGCATATTCTAGTTGTCTCGAAGTTGTGATTAATAAGATCTTGGACTTCAATCGTGTTAGGATGTGATTTTGACCAATTGATAGTCCTAAGTTTTCGATTTTATGGTTTTCTATAAACCATCTATTCGTCAAGTCAGGCTGAGTTTTAAATACCATTGTGATTTTGACGTAGGACCAGCAAAGTAATGTCAAGAAATCTTATAATTTAAGAAAGATCTTGTATAATATAATCAATTTGATATTAAATTTGTCATTTAAGGTATAAATAAAGCGGCTATTTGAGTTATTGGCGCATTTTCTTCTGATTTTAATGATCAACTGTGGTGGCCCTGGGTACAACACCCTCTGGCCCTGAGTACAACGGGGTGTTGTACCCAGGGCCACTTGTACCCAGGGCCACTTTCCCCTTTTTTTAAAAAACATGCTGCTGTACAAAAAATTGCATCTTGTTACTGAATTGAATTGTTACTAAGGAGTCGCTCTAACGATAAATTGTAAAAATAGTATGAAATAAGGGTACTTTGATACTCAAATTACGATTTGAAGAAAAAGTGGCCCTGGGTACAACAGGTTACCCTACTCGTACAAGTTGTAAAAAATGAGTGTGCTAGCGTTTCATAAAGGTACAAGTGAAGAATTGTAATGCACTGTGAAAATCAACAAGTGTTTTTTTTAACCGCATTTATTTAGATAGGTATTGCAATGCAAAAGAAGTTACACAAATCAATAAATGCTACTCCCCACTATAAGTCGTAGACTTGTGCTGTGGGGAGGAGTAATACATAATCAGCACACTCATTCAATACCTTATTCCAGCGGTTCCCAACCGCTGGGCCGCGGCCCACTTGTGGGCCGCAGGCAGCTCGCTTCTGGGCCGCGGATGATGGCCGGAACATAATATTAAAATATTGCAAAATCAGTACGGTATTAATAAATCGGTCCTCGCGATAAAATATTAATTTAGGCATCCTCTTGGATAGTGTAAATTTAGTGATTCAATTATTTTACTATATTTTTTAAATTTATTTATAAGTCGCTTGACAATTTTATAACAGAAGATTAATTAGATTGGTCAAAGTGTGTAGGTTTGACAACTGACGGGGCACGAGCTATGTCTGGTATTCATAGGGGGTTAATCGCCAGAGTTAGGTCAGTAGCTCCCTTTGTCAAATGAACACATTGCAGCATACATAGAGAATCTCTTGCATTTAAAGGTTTATTCGAGTGTCTGAAAAAAACTCTTGACGATACAGTAAAAATCGTCAACGTTATCAAAGCAAGGCCAAAAAACTCGAGACTTTTCAGTGTTTTATGTGATGAAATGGGCAGTCAACACGAATAGCTTCTACTTCACTGTGAAGTTCGGTGGCTATCCATAGATTTTTATCAAGATTGAACTTCGTGATGAACTCTGGGTTTTCCTGATGAAGGCATATGATGGCAAACGTGCAAGTTCTTTCTTAGACTGTGTGACCGATGAAAACTGGTTAAAGATAGATATTTTTGGTGCCCTCAACACTCTTAATCTAACTCTTCAGGGCAAGAATATTCATAAGTTTCTTGTAAAAGAAAAAATAGAGGCAATGATAATAAAACTTCAACAATGGGCTAAACAAATTGAAAAAAAAAAAAAAAAAAAAAAAAAAAAAATTCTTTCGACGTATTTCCTGTCCTACGTGATTTCCTTGAAACCAACGAAGTCAAAATTGATGAAACAACAGCTGCAACCATAAAAGATCACCTCTCATCTTTGGCTTCCAACCTCAAGTAGTTTAATTTTAAATATATATTTATCAAAATTCCAATTACTTGTTTCATCTCATCACTTTTCTTTTGCTTTGTGTTTTAAAATTTTTATTTTTAGACTGAGAAATCACAGTAAGAAACTAAGTCTTTTCATATTTCTTTTAGGAACTAGTTCCCTCAAATTGAAGGCGAAATCCAATGGATCAAAAATCCTTTTCATGAAGATAACTTTAAAAAAGTTAACACATCTTCAGGTGAAGAGGTCTCTTTAATTGAACTGTCTTTTCATTGATCAGGATCTGAAATCAAGTTTTAAAATGACCCCATTGATTCCTTTTTGGATAAATGTGCGAAAAGACTATCTCGCAATTGGCAAAATTGCACTGTCGCAGTTGATGGATTTTCAGGTAATTATCTGTGTGAATAGCGTTTTCTACTTTAGTTTTTTTGAAAAATAAGTATAGAAAGAAGTTAAACGTGGAGAGTGACTTAAGTCTCAAATCGTCAAGTTTCGATCCCGATATTGATGCACTAGATATCTATGAATAAATAAAGGTTCTTCAGTAAAAAGTTTCTTTTCCCTCCTTTTTGCTCAGTATGTTTTAATTTGATTTAATATTTACTCAAATACCTATGGAAACATTATATATATATATATATATATATATATATATATATATATATATATATATATACATATATATATATATATATATATATATATATATATATATATATATATATATTCGGGGTGGGCCTCGAGTTTTTTCAAAAAAGATTATTGGGCCCCAAGCTAAAAAGGTTGGGAACCGCTGCCTTATTCAATAATCTTCTTGAAAGTAATTATAGATAAATTAGAATCAAAAGGTACATATACATCGGGTGAATCAGAATACATAGGAATTATTCAGTTACCATCTTAAAGTTTTAATATTATCTTATGGGTCCCAGATTGCCTCATTATTATATGTTTTTTCAGTTCTTTTTTGAACTTTTCAATTTCAGAAATAGAGCGGAGCTCATGGGGTAGGGCAAAGAACAGTTTTACTCCCCGGTAATCATACGCCCGTTGGCTATGGTGAGTCCTACGGAAAGGCAGTTTTCGAAAGAAATTGCCCACAAGTTCTTGTTTTTTCCTCATCTAAAAATTTCAGTTGGTTGCTATGTAAATCTACGTATATCTATAAAAGAGGATGTATGTATGTATATTGCCTATAGACTCCGAAACCGCTCGACAGATTGTAATGAAACTTTCAGGTATTATTAGGCATGATTCAAGGATTGTTCCTGTAAAGTTTGGTGCAAATCCGTTCAAAGGGCTCTGACCCAGAGGGCATAAAAGGGTGCAGTGTCAGGTTTTAGAAATTTTAGTGGTTGTAGAAATAGTTGAACAGAAAGTACTGGTACCTTCTTGACGGCCTACTACATTTTTTTTTGACATTTTATGTCTTTACTATGGCACATAAATGAAAAAGCGTCACGCGGGGAGCGTCACGCGGTGAGCGTTACGCGGAGATTCCCTAATGATCCCACGATTCTGAGATTTGGTATGTAGCCCCTTGAGGGACTTCTGAACACAACTGACCGATCCCAGATCAGCTGAGTGGCTCTAGAATCCAGTTTTTTCCCGAATGATCCCACGATTCTGAGATTTGGTATGTGGGCCCTTGAGGGACTTCTGAACACAACTGACCGATCCCAGATCAGCTGAGTGGCTCTAGAAACCAGTTTTTTCCCTAATGATCCCACGATTCTGAGATTTGGTATGTAGCCCCTTGAGGGACTTCTGAACACAACTGACCGATCCCAGATCAGCTGAGTGGCTCTAGAATCCAGTTTTTTCCATAATGATCCCACGATTCTGAGATTTGGTATGTGGGCCCTTGAGGGACTTCTGAACACAACTGACCGATCCCAGATCAGCTGAGTGGCTCTAGAATCCAGTTTTTTCCCTAATGATCCCACGATTCTGAGATTTGGTATGTGGGCCCTTGAGGGACTTCTGAACACAACTTACCGATCCCAGATCAGCTGAGTGGATCTAGAATCCAGTTTTTTCCCTAATGATCCCACGATTGACTTAATAACAGTTTAAAATTACGATCAATAAACAAATTTAATTTGGGCGCAGCAACGCGCGCGGGGGGAACGCTAGTCTTTATATATTTTAATTATAGTTATCTTGTTAATTAGCTCTCCCGATTTGAGCACCGCGAACTCTTTAAAGAGAGCTTCTGTCGAATATGTTGTCCTTTATTTAAGTAACACTTTGATTAAGAGCTTCTGAGTCAGGAATAACGAATCAAGAAGGGACGCGCTACATCCTCCCCAACCAGATGCACCATAGATCATGAGCGACTGAATGAGCGCATAGTATACCATTCTACGTCTATCAATATCTAAAAAGTTCCTCAGCTCCCTACACACATGGATCATCTTTCTCATCGAGGATGTCACTTTTTTCAGGTGTTTGTCCCATCTTTGGTTCTGATCAACTTCCACGCCTAGGTATCGAACAGAAGCAACTTGTTGTATTATTGTATTGTGCAGGCGAATTTGGACAAGTTACAAGTGTTTCCCCATCATTTTGAACAAGTCACTGTTTTACAGTTGTAAAAAATGGCCGATTTTCAACCTACGTCCATTCACCTGTAAACTTGTTATTTTGCAGCATTGTGAGTTGACAATTTTTCGGTGTTTAATAAGTCGAATCATCTTCTGCTGAAGAATACAGACAAGAAGCATTCAGCGTAGAAGACGCCAAAGATTTTTTTCGGCCACAAATAAACGCTCATTTCGTGGGTATTTTTGAGTTTAACGAGAGATTTAGGATGTCTTCCGAGACCCTTGAAAGATTCAAATGCTGCGTGACCCTGTGCAATTTTTCCTGATCGGGCATTGAGGATCTCCCCGTCATTGAACATCAAAGTGAAGTGTGAAGATCATCACCGATGTTACCGATGACACTCCTAACCCAGCGGCATTAAGACTTGATGAACTGATTAATCATTTCTGCTGAATGAAGGAGAAAAATTCGATTATGCCAGCCATCAGAATAAGTTGAAATCAAATACACACTTTCTCCACTTTTAAGTTTATAATTTGTCTGTCTTCCAATCATTACACCATAATCATAAACGTCTTTTGACTAAATTCATGGTACAATATTAATGTAAGGACTTTTAGCCGTTTTCGGTCATTTTTAGTGATTTTTGACACATTTTTTTTTCTTAAAATTTCCCAATTTAATGAGCTCAAAAATTGATGCCCAGCAAACTCAAACGTTCTTTTGGAAGTCTTGATTTTATTGGCGCATGAACGGAAATTTTATTTCAATCCTAAGGAGAGTTATCGTCTGGAATGACACACATATATATACATATGAAAAAGCAAAAACTTGTAATAGACTTTGGCCCTCCCCAGAGGTGCAATAGGGGCCTAAATCCACACTCATAGAGAGAGGAGGGTGTGATAGTACCCAGTACTATACTAGAAACACAATGAGCAAGTTGACAGAAATTTATTTATTTATTTATTTACAATACGGGCGGCGCCCAATTACATTGAACACTATTAATAATTTATAATATGTAACAGAGAAAAAAAAATTGGTAACAATTTGGTATATAAAAAAGAAGGAAAAATCGAAGAGAAAAGTCTTTGAAGAAATAATGAGTGTGACTAATTGATTGGCTAAATGAAGAGACTGGCTAAAAGACCGTCGATGCGACCAGATTTTTGAGAATGGTGGTGGTGCAATTGAAGAAGTCCAGTTCAGGATTCATCTCGATAAGCAGATTCGCCATACGTGGGAGCCTGTGCAGGGGGCGGTTCATCGAATAATTAGTCGAGGAGAACGGGACGTAGAAAATATTCGTCGACCGAGCCGAAATTCGAGGCACCAGGATGCCAACTCTCGAGAGCAGGACTGGACACGAGATCTGGTTGTTTAACAACTTGTGGAAAAGGGTGACATCCGCTACACATCGTCGTCTCTCTAGGGAAACCAGGTTGCACATCTTCATAATAGATTCATAATTCACCTCGTGCGAAGGTATGCCGAGTTTATAGGCAACATAACGAAGGAATTTATTCTGAACCCTCTCTAGTGTATATTTGTGTACATTGTACGTCGGAGACCAAATTGGAGAGGCATATTCTAGAATTGGGAGAACAAGCGTCTTGTAAAGCAGTGTAATAGCTCGAATGTTGGAGAACTCCTTCGTGTTTCTTTTTAGGAAACCCAGACCCCGCATGGCTCGACCCGCTATCTCCCCAATGTGCCCAGAGAAGGACAGCCGCCCATCACAGATCACCCCCAGATCAATCAACTCCTCGTGTCTTCTCAAGCGAGCCCCACACAATTTATAGGCATTAATGACAGGCTGAGTGGAGCGGTGGAAAGAGACTATGCAGCATTTTGACGGGTTGAGGAAGAGTTCGTTGGCAGTGCACCAGGCCTCCAATTCGTCGATGGCAACCTGAAGGGCCTCACAATCCTCATTCGAGCTCACATGACTGAAAATCTTCAAGTCGTCCGCAAAGAGAAGGCAGTGGACATTAGGGACGAACAACTTGACGACGCTGTTAATCATTAACAAAAAGCACAACGGTCCCATATGGCTACCCTGAGGAATACCGGATGTGGCAATGAAAGGAGAAGATAGAACGCCTCCGACTCGCACCATAAGACTCCGCCCTGTGAGATAACTAGCGACCCAGTCAAGAAATGAGCCATAGATTCCCAAGGAACTTAACCGATAAATCAAAAATCGATAAATACTTTCTGAAATTATGGATTGCATCAAGTTTCGAGGTCTTTATGAAGTAGGATTCAGAGGCCACGATGAGAGAGATCATTGAACCGAGGAATTTTTCTGGGCTTAGTAACAAAATCAGCCAAAACTGACGACATTTTGTGGTCACATTTGGAAAAAGCTACAGTGTTCAAAGGCACTTCCAAAACCATACAGAATGAATAACGAAAACATCTCTCATCAATATTTTCAGTAGAATATTGATCGTTCTGGATGTGTTGCATTCATGAACCATCCCCCTCCTAGGTTCATGGTTGCATTAAAGAAAAAGGTTATACCTAAGTGAGTGGTGGTTGTGGGGTCAGACAACATTTCCATAGCCTTCTGAATATCCTATTTTTAATTGACGTATGACGTCACACTTGTATCATTTCATCTAAATTTAATTTGAGTTCTTTAATATTCCTTCAGAATTATTTCTCCTAAGTAGTTCACTAGTGCAATACAATCGAAGCCTTGATAATTTTTATTACTTCTAATAATAATAATACAGTCCATTCTAAAATTTTTAGATAGGTACTTAGTAAGCTGTTCTATCCCATGAGTGGTTAGAGCGACAAAGTCACCTGTAGGTGACTCCGAGCGCTCCTGCGTTAAAACTTTGTCTAATTTGTCATACAGAAATCTATTAATTATATTTCTTGTGTTCACCACTGCGTATTTATTACAATCTTCAATAGTGTTACGGTGATTTAAATAGTCTGAAATAAGTCAAAACTCACTCGGTTGACCAGACCACGAGAACCCGTTTTTGAAAGAATGTTTATAAACTACTTGTTTGGCTAAATACACATATTACTAGTTAGAAAAAATAGTATTTCAAGGGTTATTTACCGAATTTATGGCATTTTTTGCCAAAAAAGTCAGCCAGACTGCCCAGGTTTCGAAAACGTAGAAGTTCTATCCCATGAGTGGTTATAGCGACAAAGGCTGTGTTGCAAATGAGATATAATCGAGATATAATAACCAACGTGCCATAAGTTCCAACTAAAGTGATCAAAGTGCTCAAATGTCACTAATTTGTCCCTCAAAGAAGTGTCACTTGTAGGTGACTCTGAGCGCTCCTGGGTTAAAACTTTGTCTAATTTTTTCATATAGAAATCTATTAATTATATTTCTTGTGTTCGCCGCTGCGTATTTATTACAATCTTCAATAGTTTTACGGTAATTTAGTCTGAAATAAGCCAAAACTCACTTGGTTGACCAGACCACGAGGACCCGTTTTTGAAAGAATGTTTATAAAACTACTTTTTTGGCTGAATACACATATTAATAGTTAAGAAAAATAGTATTTCAAGGGATGTTCACCGAATTTGTGGAATTTTTCCTTCAAACAAGTCAGCCAGACTGCCCAGGTTTTGAAAACGTATAAGTGCTATTCCATGAATGGTTATAGCAACAAAGGTTATGTTGCAAACGAGATCTAATCTAACTACCAACGTGCCATAAGGTCCAACTAAAGTGATCAAAGTGCTCAAATGTCACTAATTTGTCCCTCAAAGAAGTGTCACTTGTAGGTGACTAAAACTTTGTCTAATTTGTCATATAGAAATCTATTAATTATATTTCTTGTGTTCACCACTGCGTATTTATTACAATCTTCAATAGTGTTACGGTAATTTAGATAGTCTGAAATAAGCCAAAACTCACTTGGTTGACCAGACCACGAGGACCCGTTTTTGAAAGAATGTTTATAAACTACTTTTTTGGCTGAATACACATATTAATAGTTAAGAAAAATAGTATTTCAAGGGATGTTCACCGAATTTGTGGAATTTTTCCTTCAAACAAGTCAGCCAGACTGCCCAGGTTTTGAAAACGTATAAGTGCTATTCCATGAATGGTTATAGCATTGTCTAATTTTTCATATAGAAATCTATTAATTATATTTCTTGTGTTCGCCACTGCGTATTTATTACAATCTTCAATAGTTTTACGGTAATTTAGATAGTTTGAAATAAGCCAAAACTCACTCGATTGACCAGACCACGAGGACCCGTTTTTGAAAGAATGTTTATAAAACTACTTTGTTAGGCTGAATACACATATTAATAGTTAAGAAAAATTGTATTTCAAGGGTTATTCACCGAATTTATGGCATTGTTCGCCAAAAAAAGTCAGCCAGAGTGCCCAGGTTTCGAAAACGTAGAAGTTCTATCCCATGAGTGGTTATAGCAACAAAGGCTGTGTTGCAAATGAGATATAATCGAGATATAATAACCAACGTGCCATAAGTTCCAACTAAAGTGATCAAAGTGCTCAAATGTCACTAATTTGTCCCTCAAAGAAGTGTCACTTGTAGGTGACTCTGAGCGCTCCTGGGTTAAAACTTTGTCTAATTTTTCATATAGAAATCTATTAATTATATTTCTTGTGTTCGCCGCTGCGTATTTATTACAATCTTCAATAGTTTTACGGTAATTTAGTCTGAAATAAGCCAAAACTCACTTGGTTGACCAGACCACGAGGACCCGTTTTTGAAAGAATGTTTATAAAACTACTTTTTTGGCTGAATACACATATTAATAGTTAAGAAAATAGTATTTCAAGGGTTATACACCGAATTTATGGCATTTTTTTTGCCAAAAAAGTCAGCCAGACTGCCAGGTTTTGAAAACGTAGAAGTTCTATCCCATGAGTGGTTATAGCAACAAAGGCTGTGTTGCAAACGAGATATAATCGAGATATAATAACCAACGTGCCATAAGTTCCAACTAAAGTGATCAAAGTGCTCAAATGTCACTAATTTGTCCCTCAAAGAAGTGTCACTTGTAGGTGACTCTGAGCGCTCCTGGGTTAAAACTTTGTCTAATTTGTCATATAGAAATCTATTAATTATATTTCTTGTGTTCACCACTGCGTATTTATTACAATCTTCAATAGTGTTACGGTAATTTAGATAGTCTGAAATAAGCCAAAACTCACTCGGTTGACCAGACCACGAGGACCCGTTTTTGAAAGAATGTTTATAAAACTACTTTTTTTGGCTGAATACACATATTAATAGTTAAGAAAATAGTATTTCAAGGGTTAATTCACCGAATTTATGGCATTTTTTGCCAAAAAAGTCAGACAGACTGCCCCAGGTTTTCGAAAACGTAGAAGTTCTATCCCTTGAGTGATTATAGCGACAAAGAATGTGTTGCAAACGAGATATAATCGAGATATAATAACCAACGTGCCATAAGTTCCAACTAAAGTGATCAAAGTGCTCAAATGTCACTAATTTGTCCCTCAAAGAAGTGTCACTTGTAGGTGACTCTGAGCGCTCCTGGGTTAAAACTTTGTCTAATTTGTCATATAGAAATCTATCAATTATATTTCTTGTGTCCACCGCTGCGTATTTATTACAATCTTCAATAGTGTTACGGTGATTTAAATAGTCTGAAATAAGTCAAAACTCACTCGGTTGACCAGACCACGAGAACCCGTTTTTGAAAGAATGTTTATAAAACTACTTTTTTTGGCTGAATACACATATTAATAGTTAAGAAAATAGTATTTCAAGGGTTATTCACCGAATTTATGGCATTTTTTGCCAAAAAAAGTCAGCCAGACTGCCCAGGTTTTGAAAACGTAGAAGTTCTATCCCATGAGGGGTTATAGCGACAAAGTCACCAGTAGGTGACTCTGAGTAGTGCTCCTGGGTTAAAACTTAGTCTAATTTGTCACATAGAACAATATTAATTATATTTCTTGTGTTCACCACTCCGTATTTATTACAATCTTCAATAGTTTTACGGTAATTTAGATAGTTTGAAATAAGCCAAAACTCACTCGGTTGACCAGACCACGAGGACCCGTTTTTGAAAGAATGTTTATAAAACTACTTTTTTGGCTGAATACACATATTAATAGTTAAGAAAAATAGTATTTTCAAGGGTTATTCACCGAATTTATGGCTTTTTTTGCCAAAAAAGTCAGCCAGAGTGCCCAGGTTTCGAAAAACGTAGAAGTTATCGAGATATAATAACCAACGTGCCATAAGTTCCAACTAAAGTGATCAAAGTGCTCAAATGTCACTAATTTGTCCCTCAAAGAAGTGTCATTTGTAGGTGACTCTGAGCGCTCCTGGGTCAAAAACTTTGTCTAATTTGTCATATAGAAATCTATTAATTATATTTCTTGTGTTCGCCATTGCGTATTTATTACAATCTTCAATAGTTTTACGGTAATTTAGATAGTTTGAAATAAGCCAAAACTCACTCGGTTGACCAGACCACGAGGATCGTTTTTGAAAGAATGTTTATAAAAATACTTTGTTTGGCTGAATTACACATATTAATAGTTGAGAAAAATAGTATTTCAAGGGTTATTCACCGAATTTATGGCATTTTTGCCAAAAAAGTCAGCCAGAGTGCCCAGGTTTCGAAAACGTAGAAGTTATCGAGATATAATAACCAACGTGCCATAAGTTCCAACTAAAGTGATCAAAGTGCTCAAAATGTCACTAATTTGTCCCTCAAAGAAGTGTCATTTGTAGGTGACTCTGAGCGCTCCTGGGTCAAAACTTTGTCTAATTTGTCATATAGAAATCTATTAATTATATTTCTTGTGTTCGCCATTGCTTATTTATTACAAATCTTCAATAGTTTTACGTTAATTTAGATAGTCTGAAATAAGCCAAAACTCACTCGGTTGACCAGGACCACGAGAAACCCGTTTTTGAAAGAGTTTATGTTTATAAAACTACTTTTTTGCTGAATACACATATTAATAGTTAAGAAAAATAGTATTTCAAGGGTTATTCACCGAATTTATGGCTTTTTTGCCAAAAAAGTCAGCCAGACTGCCCAGGTTTTGAAAACGTAGAAGTTCTATCCCATGAGGGGTTATAGCGACAAAGTCACCAGTAGGTGACTCTGAGTAGTGCTCCTGGGTTTTAAACTTAGTCTAATTTGTCACATAGAACAATATTAATTATATTTCTTGTGTTCACCACTGCGTATTTATTACAATCTTCAATAGTTTTACGGTAATTTAGATAGTTTGATATTAGCCCAAAACTCACTCGGTTGACCAGACCACGAGGACCCGTTTTTGAAAGAATGTTTATAAAACTACTTTGTTTGGCTGAATACACATATTAATAGTTGGAAAAATAGTATTTCAAGGGTTATTCACCGAATTTAAGTCATTTTTGGCCAAAAAGTCAGCCAGACTGCCAGGTTTCGAAAACGTAGAAGTTCTATCCCATGAGTGGTTATAGCGACAAAGGCTGTGTTGCAAACGAGATATAATCGAGATATAATAACCAACGTGCCATAAGTTCCAACTAAAGTGATCAAAGTGCTCAAATGTCACTGATTTGTCCCTCAAAGAAGTGTCACTTGTCACGCTCCTGGGTTAAAACTTTGTCTAATTTGTCACATAGAAAAATATTAATTAATTTTCTTGTGTTCACCACTGCGTATTTATTACAATCTTCAATAGTTTTACGGTAATTTAGATAGTCTGAAATAAGCCAAAACTCACTTGGTTGACCAGACCACGAGGACCCGTTTTTGAAAGAATGTTTATAAAACTACTTTGCTTGGCTGAATACACATATTAATAGTTAAGAAAAATAGTATTTCAAGGGTTATTCACCGAATTTAAGGCATTTTTTGCCAAAAAAAAGTCAGCCAGACTGCCCAGATTTTGAAAACGTAGAAGTTCTATCCCTTGAGTGGTTATAGCTTCAAAGGCTGTGTTGCAAACGAGATATACCAACGTGCCATAAGGTCCAACCTAAAGTGATCAGACTGAGTGCTCAAATGTCACTGATTTGTCCCTCAAAGAAGTGTCACTTGTCACGCTCCTGGGTTAAAACTTTGTCTAATTTGTCACATAGAAAAATATTAATTAATTTTCTTGTGTTCACCACTGCGTATTTATTACAATCTTCAATAGTTTTACGGTAATTTAGATAGTTTGAAACAAGCCAAAACTCACACGGTTGACCAGACCACGAGGACCCGTTTTTGAAAGAAACGTTTCTAAAACTTCTTTGTTTGACTGAATACACATATTACTAGATAGCGAAAATAGTATTTCAAGGGCTATTCCCCAAATTCGTGGCGTTTTTCCGACAAACAATTCAGCCGGACTGCCCAGGTCTCGACAACGTAGAAGTTCTATTCCATGAGTGGTTATAGCAACAAAGGCTGTGTTGCAAACGAGATCTAGTGTTCCTAAAACTATTTTGTTAGGCTGAATACACATATTATTGAAAAATAGTATTTCAAGGGTTATTCACAGACTTTATGGCATTTTTTTCGCCAAACAAGTCAGCCAGACTGCCCAGGTCTCCACTACGTTGAAGGTCTATCCCATGAGTGGTTATAGCAACAAAGGCTGTGTTGCAAACGAGATCTAATGGTTACAATCTTCAATAGTTTTACGGTAATTTAGATAGTTTGAAACAAGCCAAAACTCACACGGTTGACCAGACCACGAGGACCCGTTTTTGAAAGAATGTTTATAAAACTACTTTTTTTGGCTGAATACACATATTAATAGTTAAGAAAATAGTATTTCAAGGGTTATTCACCGAATTTATGGCATTTTTTTGCCAAAAAAGTCAGCCAGACTGCCCAGATTTTGAAAACGTAGAAGTTCTATCTCTTGAGTGATTATAGCGACAAAGGCTGTGTTGCAAACGAGATATAATCGAGATATAATAACCAACGTGCCATAAGTTCCAACTAAAGTGATCAAAGTGCTCAAATGTCACTAATTTGTCCCTCAAAGAAGTGTCACTTGTAGGTGACTCTGAGCGCTCCTGGGTTAAAACTTTGTCTAATTTGTCATATAGAAATCTATCAATTATATTTCTTGTGTCCACCGCTGCGTATTTATTACAATCTTCAATAGTGTTAC